>JASVEL010005501.1:0-243798 GCA_032618575.1 Nicotiana noctiflora
TACAAGAAAATCACGACATTCGTCCGGAGTCCTCAAAAAATCACGCAAAATTTCATCATCGCCGATGTTAAACTCCAAGCAAAAAGTAACCCCTTGTGGAGTGACGGAATACAAATATCTTCTGGTAACTTTAAGTATGACCGAACATTTCCTCACACTCATTTTTTTGCATAACAACGATATCAATGTATCGTACTCCATTGTCAATAGCAATTTAACATGAAACTTAGCAGGTAAACTGTAGACCACAGAGTTATTCCATCACAATGTAACGACCCGGCCCGTCATTATGGGAATTTACCACCCCGTCATGCTACAATTATATGTTTTATGCTTTTATATCCAGTGTTAGAGCCTATCGGGTGAGTTAGGAGTGAATTGAATTGAAAATGAAGCAAATAGCATGTTTGAAGGAAGTTTGGAATATGGAAAGTCAACCTAGAGTTGACTATCGAGTTAGAGTGCTCGGAATCAGATTCTGATGATTCGACTAGTTTCGGGGGATCATTTATGACTTAGGAGAGCAATCGGAATTGAATTTGGAGGCCCGATGTAGAAATAGGCTTGAATTGGCTAAGGTTGAATTTTGGCGAAATCCGATCGATAGGTGAGATTTTGATCCGGGAGTCGGAATGGAATTCCGACCAGTTGCGGTAGCTCCGTTAGGTGATTTTGGATGTGCCTGCAAAATTTCAGGTCATTCGGACGTCGTTTGGTCGGGTTTTTGATGGAATGTGTAATTTGGAAGTTTTGAAGAAACTTAGGCTTGAATCCGTGTGTAATTGGTGATTTTGATGTTTAGGATGGTGTTTTTATGATTGGAACAAATTCGTATCGTGTTTTGGAGTATGTTGGTGGTTTTCGTTGGGGTCCCGGGGGCCTCGGGATGAATTCGGGGGTCCAAACGGACCATTTTGTGCCAAATGCACTGCTGTTTCTGCTGCAATTAGTGCAGAGGATTTTTGTGCTTCGCGATCGCGAAGCTATGTCTGCGATCGCGTAGGGTTAAGCTGGGAAGCTCTGTGATCGCAAGGTTGAGACTGTGATCGTGTAGTGTATCAAGATGAGGCTGGGAGATTGCTCTTCGCGATCGCAGGAGTAGTGATGCGATCGCGTGAGGTTGAGTGTTTGTGCATCGCGATCGCGGGTCGGTCGATGCGATCGCGTAAGGTTGTATTCTTGAGCAGTGCGATCGCGACCCCTTTGATGCGATCGCATAGGGTCACTGAGTTGAGCACTGCGATCGCGTCCAGGCTCACGCGATCGCGTAGAGGAAAGTTGGCAGCCAGGTTTTTGTGCATCGCGAACGCGTGGGAGCTCACGCGAACGCGAAGAGCAAATTTGTCTGGCAGTGAAATTAAAACCAGAAACATTTCCCTTACGGGTTTACCCAAAACACCATTTTTGAGCCCTAGAGAGAAGAAATCACGGGAAAACGCCGGGAAATCATCGGGTATTCATCGGAGGTAAGTTTCTTGACTCAAAAACATCATTTTATGGTAGAATTAACATCAATCTTCATGAATTTGGGTAGAAATTGTGAAGGATTGTGGCCTAGATATAGAAAACGAAAATTTGGGTTTTGAAAGGCCAATCGAACTCCGATTTTGGTAAATTTTATATGTACGGACTCGTGGCGAGACGAGGATTCTAGAAATATGAGTTTCGAAATTTTTCGAGATGTGGGCCCGGGGCTCGAGTTTTGCCAATTTCGTGATTTTTGATATTTTTCGAGTTCTTTCGATTGGGTTATAATCCATTAGCCTATTTTGATATATTTGTGCTGATTTGTGCTAGTTTTGACGTGCGTGGATGTCGGTTCGAGGAACTAAGGCGTCGCGGGCATGAGCTTTCGTCGGTTCGAGGTGGGTAATACTTGTAAATGATGTCCTGAGGGTTAGTAAACCCCGGACTTGCACATCTTAGTGTTGTGTCAATGTGACTTGCACGCCGAATAACGGGCGTGGGGTAGAGCACCATTGGGGATTGTGACTTGGTCCGTCCCGCGTAATAAATAATAACACCTAATTGTTGAAATGAATTGGACTAATTATCAAGTTTGGGCTTCGTGCCAATTATTTGAATCCTTCGGGGATTGGTATCATTGTTTTGATAACACTGTGCATATTTTCTTCTAAATTTAAGGTTTAAAATGGAATTATTGCTATTCAGCATTTTTATAAGGTTATGAAAAACTTGAACAAGGTCTTAATAACATTTTTTTTGCTGTGAGCTAATATGATATTATTGTCGTAGGGCTTTCTTGATTATTTGTTAGACTGATTGGGGTCGAGGGCCATATGTTAGGGCATGACATTCATGTGAGCATATGCATACACATGTATGAATCGGACTGCACGCCGCAGTGGTATATGGATCGGGATGCGCGCCGCAGCAGGTGTGATATTGATATTGTGCTTGGGCTGTAGGAGCCCCTCCGGAGTCTGGACACCCCCAGTGAGCACGGGTACCCAAAAGGATCGGGCTACACGCCGTAGCGGTCATATGCATTGCATGGCATACATACATTGGTTTACGTGTACTACGTGGCATAACATTTTAGCACTCATACTTTACTGGCACATGTGCATTTGTTACTTCATTGACCAGATCTCCTGGTATAAATTGTTAAGGAGTGCTGAGCCCGAGAGGCTGATTTGAGTGCTGACTTGCACTGCTTGAGATTCTCCCGGGTATTGGTATGTTATAATGAAAGAAAGTAGCTAAAAATTGAGATTTCTAAATAATCTACTCACATATGCTGAAAAGGAATAAAATGATAGTGTTTTGAAGTTTAATGATAGTTCTGTATTGTGTAGCAAGAGATAGTGCCTTGCGTGGTTTTCTTCCCTTCAGCATTATTTACTTTTATTACCGCCTGAGTTGGAAGTACTCACACCCGACTCCCTGCACCTTGTGTGCAGATCCAGGTACATTACAGCCGAGCTGATTCCATTGCGGCTCGGGAGTGCTTTTGGGACAGTCGAGGTAGCTGCCAGCGTTCGCAGGACCTGATTCTCCAGTTTGTCTGTATTTTTGTTCTGATCATCCCACACTTGTGCACGGTTATATTCATTATTTACACTTTGTATACTCTGTAGAGGCTCATGACTCTTGACCCTTCGGTCTATGGGAGTTGGCACGTGTTGGGATTTGGTTCCCTATTTTTAATATGTATCTATCACCGTTGAATCATTCCGTTATGCTTAAATTGGATAAAGTGAGCTTATGGCTCCGTGATTGTTGTTAATTGGTCAGGCTGGCCTAGCAGTGTGCTGGGCGCCATCACGACCGGATTTGGGGTCGTGACAAGTTGGTATCAGAGCCTAGGTTTACTAGGCCTCATGAGTCTTGAGCCGGTTAGTAGAGTCTTACTTATCCTCGGGAGGCTGCGAACCTTTAGGAAACACTTCACATTTCTTGGAATTCTTATCGTGCGTACTTGATTCAGCTTGGGATATAATTTTTGAAATTCCTTCCACACGTCTGTGTACGCATTGAGCGCTCAGTAATATAATTAACTTATGGCTTGCAATTCCCCGATCGAGGGGCGAGATATAATCTTCGTGAATTCATGTTGGGCCAGTCGGGAGGACATGAGGCCAGATCCTTGTCTATGGCTTGAGCACCAAGGTACTAATTTCGCGAGCCGGTATTATGAAGTTCATACGATCGGTATTGATCTTTATTGTGATTTGATATGTAGCCCTAGCTATGGGCGTGAGAAATATTTTCATCGCCTCTTAATTGGAGGGTAAAGTGCCTTATGTGTAGTTGAACGAGTTCAAACTCAGGAAGACTAAAATGATTATGCTATGTGTATCCTGGTGGAAGGTATTGTGTTGAAATGCTAAATTGAGGCGAGATAGGTGGATTGGTTCTCATGTGTAATTGAAAGGTAGTTGATATGTGTTATGATTCGAGCAGGTACAACGCATGTTCATGTACCAAATATGATAATATGATTTGTGTAGTATTGAGACTAATGTTGTCGATATGCATTGTGATGTCTTGTCGAGTTGTGAATGTATTGTTAGAATGGTTTGGTGATTCTCTGGCAGGTGGATAGGCCGAATTACAAAGGAAACTCTGCCGAAATTGTTGGAAGATTTGGGACTTAGAAAGATTTCTGTCACCTAAAGAGAGTGGGCTTATTGGTGGTGCGTGTATATCCGCAAGAATTGCAGAAGAGCTAAGGTCTCTGATGATTCGAGTCTCTATCAAGGCTTGTAAATGACTTGAGTTTAATCTCATATTAACATTTCGGCATCACTTGAGTAATAATGATATGAGTGGTTGAAAGTGCGTTGATGAATGGCTCCGAGCTAAGTTAGGGAGGTTGTTATTGATTAACTAATTGCACTGTTGTGTGCTGTGTTGGCTCTGTCTCTAGGTATGTTGGGAAAGTTCGATAAGGGTTATGGTGCTACGTAGATGTGAAGAAATACTAGGATGTTGTGAACTTATGTTGGTAAATAATGTTCGGTGTATAGAAAAGAAAGATAGCTAATTGTATCTGTATGTAATCATGTTTTGCGGTGTCAGAGTTCTAGCAAGGCACGAGTGGTTTTGTTCCATAAGACAGTTGAATTACAGCTGAATAAAGGTGAATGACGCCCAAGAATAGTCCTGTGGTGTTCCAGATTTTGCTTATAACGGTAAGGTGTCTTAAGATTATGTATGTGGATAAAGACGGTGTTTTCGTTAGAAGGGATCAAGACTTGTTTTATATTATGTGAATGATGGGATTCTATGTAATCCGTATTGAAAGGTAATGATAACGAATCCAAATCGCAAGAGGTTCTTCAAAATAAAGTATTGTAGGATGTGATCCTTTTGGGAAACATTGAGAGAGTATTTAGTGGCCTATGGGTCTTAGACCGTGTGGTCTTGTGTACGAGTCTCGTGTGGTAACATGAGTTGATGTATTATGGTACTATAGTAAAGACTGATATGAAATTAGAGATGAATCAGAAAGGAAACTGGGTAAATGGAACGACTTGTTAATAAACCAGAATGGTATAAAAAGGAATACGATTGATTCCTGGTGTGTGGTTGAAGTAATGAGTCTTGCGGACATTGCAGCAAAGCTCTTGAGTGCTGGCAGTTGTGTAACTTGATATGGGTATAAGGACTCGGTCCTGGCAGTTTAACTTATGCAAGTAATTGGGAGAAAGAGTTTATGATGTGTTCTACCATGGTTTGAAAATGAGTGTATTTTTCCTGTTGGCATGTAAGGTCTGGAATGTGCAATGAGTTTTCTCTATATGGGATCATGAAAGTCCTTGACTAGTTGAGTGCGCCGATATTGAGGCGGAGGAAAGGGATATGAATTTCCATGTTGTCTTAGTGTGATATGGTATATACGATGTGTTATGGAAAGTTGATAATGGTATATTCTAGGTTTTGAGATCAGTTCATAATATATGAGAAATCAAGAAAATTATTGAGCAGCGCGGACAGCTGCAGGTGAATTAAGAATCGATCTTTCTGATGATTTAAGAAAATGGTACTACTATTCTCGTAATTTGGTAGGTAATATGGTCCAAAAAGGGGCCAGGTAATATAAACTGATAATATTTGGTGGTGTGATGGTATCCTCTTGTTAGATTGACATTGATGATTGAGTTGTAAATGGCATAAGGAAATATCCGAATGGCTTTTCGTGGTATGAATGGGCGCTTGATGTGCGTTATGTATTCGTACGGTGGAGTGTGGAACCAGGTATAGCGATTCATGTGTTATATATGTGTTGGAGACTAGAAGCTCTCATAATCCGCCTATGCAGTGGTTGTATATCGCGTGTATCGGCACCGTTTTGTGATTATTGGAAATTGGAAGCCCTAGTGGCTCTCTCTTAGCTTGATATGATGAATTTGGGTTATGATACCTTATTTCAGACTGGTTGACATAAGTCAGGTTGTCTAGACTGATGTGATATGGACTATGATGGTATGGCACGAATTGCGTAGCAAAGTACATGAGAGTATGCTCCAGCGGGGTAGTTGTACCTCAGGACCAGCAGACGGCTGGTGGGTATCGCTTTGTTGGTTGGGCCTTAGTGGCGGATGTCAGTGTAGAGGTATCTACCATTGATTCAGTTCCACTATTGAGAAACATTGTCATATGCGTCTCATGTGGCCGAGCTTGAGGCTATATATATATGTTTGCTATAATGAGAAAAATTCGACTCGTTATGCATTTCTTTTTTTTGCGAGATTTACGTGTAGATCGGGTGGCACGCCGCCACAGGTATGGTATCCGGATCGGGTGGCACGCCGCCACGGGTATGTCGTTGGAGCGGGTTGCACGCTGCAACAGAATAATGTGAAAATAGAGTTAGTTATATATTACCTGGTATACAATACTTCCTCGCTTCTGAGGAAAAGACCGTTTTGAGTATCGCTTGGCGAGTGGCACATCGGTTGTGTCCTTTCGGGATTTAATAGCATACGTTAATTGTTTCACCGTGGGTGAGGTTGATTGCTTGGGTTCAAGACCTAGATCTGTGCGTGGCTAACCGTTTTGAGCTTGGTAGCTTGAGGTGCTTCATGAGTAATAGTGTTTGGGATAGAATCACGAATCGTAGCAAGGCCACGTGATGTTATGACCTCTCGAGGAGGATTCAGGTACTCTATTTCTATAATGCGAGACGCGATCTCAGTTCTATGTTATGATGGCACAGAGGAATTGAATTGCAGCTCTTTTGCTGGAGCCAGTTGTCATGATTTGAGCTGTCATGATTCGAGTGTGTTCAGATGTTTTTATTGGAGCCTATGTTGTGCTCGTCGTGGCTTAGGTCGGTGTTGAGGTGTCAAATCACCAGTGCGGTGTGTTATGATCGAAATGAGCGTTGGAGCCAATTGTGAGTGTGAGTATATGTGATTTCAGCTGGTTAGAAAGGTAATACCGAGATTTGGGTCCGAAACCTATTGTGGTATCAGTTAAAAGTGAAATGGATTCATGAATGGTTGACCTGAGAGATGGGTTCGATATATGTCACGACCCTAGTTCACCAATTGTGAACATGTCGTGATGGCACCCAGTCCCCACGACTAGGTAAGCCTAACACGTTGCGGAATCTATAAGTTATAAATACTTAAATAAGAAACGGCGGAAAATAACATAAAAGATATGTAATCCGTGCCGCTTGGCACATACATCCGTCACACAATAAATAAAACACTACCAAGATCCGGAACCCCACGGTAACACAGACTAAAAGAGAAATACAACTGGGGCTCTATGTGTAAAGAGTATCTAACAACGAAATGAAGAAAAATGTCAACTAGTAATACTAGAATAGAAGGGAAGCCTCCGGATCCGCGGACGTAGCGGATCATACCTCGAAGTCTCCCAGAAAGCTGCAGAATCACCTAGTACGAGCCTGCTCTGATGTACCTGGATCTGCACAACAAAAGTGTGCAGAAGAGTAGCATGAGTACACCACGGCGGTACTCGGTAAGTGCCAAGCCTAACCTCGATGGAGTAGTGACGAGGAAGGTCAGGGCCCTACTGAGAAACAATAATAATATGATGATAACAAAATAAACAGTTTAACAGATAATAACAATAATTTCCGAAATAACAACATTACGATGCTTACTGAAACTGTCTACGATCAAGCTAATAACAAATAACCAACTCAAATAAACAAATCCAGGATCTGTGGGAATTGAACCCACAGTCCCATTCTCAGTACCCCTGGGTCTCCGGGAATCGAACCCGCAGCCCATGTCTCAATAATATCTCAATAACTCGGGATCTCCGGGAATCGAACCCGCAGTCCCTACCAATAACTCAGGATCTCGGGAATTGAACCCGTAGTCCCTACCAATAACTCAGGATCTCGGGAATCGAACCCGTAGTCCACATTTCAATAATATCAGGATCTCGGGAATCGAACCCGTAGTCCACATTTCAATAATATCAGGATCTCGGGAATCGAACCCGTAGTCCACATTTCAATAATATCAGGATCTCGGGAATCGAACCCATAGTCCACATTTCAATAATATCAGGATCTCGGGAATCGAACCCGTAGTCCACATTTCAATAATATCAGGATCTCGGGAATCGAACCCGTAGACCACATTTCAAAAATATCAGGATCTCGGGAATCGAACCCGTAGTCCACATTTCAAATATATCAGGATCTCGGGAATCGAACCCGTAGTCCATAACCACAGCAAGTAAAGGAATTACACAGAGAGAAGTATAATATGCCTAATGATCACTTTGCCGATGAACAGCGCCAGCGATTACCGAGAAAACTCAAGTAAGTCAATTAAGCAACTAGACAGTTAGATTCTATCTAATCATGCTTTTCTAACTACTACCGGGTAGGAATATCGATTTAACAACTAAAAACAGTAATATCACTCATTGAACATTTTGAGTAAAGTGTGTGTTCAACAACCGAGCGCATGTACACGCCCGTCACCTCGCGTACAAGGCATTTAAAGTATCACAATAATATCCTAGGGGTGAAAGTCCCCCACACGAAGTTAGACAAGCCACTTACCTCAATTCCGGTACGAAACCGCTAAGAAATAACCCTCTTGCCGCGAATGTCGGCCTCCACAAGTGTAGTATCCTGATAAAAATCAATAGAATCACATCAAAATAGGCCAATTGGGCATTACCCAATCAAAATAACTCAAAATTCACCAAAACCCACAAGTTGCCAAAACCCGACTTTCGGTACGCTTATCGAAAAATCACGAAAGTTATATATTCGGAATCCTTGTTTCAATACGAGTCTAACATATAAAGTTTATCAAATTCGGACTCCATTTGCCCACTCAAAACCTTGATTTTCTAAAGGTTTTGGTCTAGGGTGAAAACCCCCATTAATTACCCAATTTACTCCATTTTCATGAAAAACTTTCATAATATTATCAACAACAATCATAATTGGAGTCCATAATTGATTACCTGAAGAAACCCCATGAATCTCCCTTCAAAATCGCCCAAATCATCCCTTAAGCCGAGCCCTCAAAGTTTGGAAATGTTTCTGAAATTTCTAACTTCCTATATAATTAACTCTCTGCGATTTCCGCTTCTGCGGACGAGATTCCGCTTCTGCGGATCCGCTTCCGCGACATTTTGTCGCTTCTGCGAAACAAATGTCGCTTCTGTGGTATTCGCTTCTGCGGATACCAACTTGACACGACCCCAAATCCGGTCGTGATGGCGCCCAGCACATTGCTAAGCCAGCCTGACCAATCAATAACAATAACGGAGCTAGAAGCTCTCTTTTGCCCATTTAGGCATACCAAATCACGAAGCAATAGCGATACATATAACAAAAACAGGGAACCAAGTCCCATAATACATCAACTCCCATAGACCAAGGGTCAAGAGTCATGAGCCTCTACTGAACGTAAGTGTATAAAGGTTTACAAAAATACCAAGTGCGGAAAGAAATGTCAATACAAAATCAAAAGACAATAGGAAGGAATATCGGGTCCTGCGGACTCTGCAGCTACCTCGAATATCCACAAACGTCGCCTCGCACAGCCACTGGATCACTGCTGAGAGGTACCTGGATCTGCACACAAGGTGCAGGGAGTAAAATGAGTACTGCCAGACTCAGTGGTAATAAACAAGGGTAAGACAGCGCAGATAAGAAATCCGCAATAAAGCACTATGTAAAGCTATAATCGGCTACCCTGTCATAGAATCAATCTTCACTGTACCTGTACCAACAAATACCAATAAATATAGCATAACAGCTAGCGGATGTAGCTAAATGCAATGCAATGCATGATATGACCGCTACGGCGCGTAGCCCGACTCCAATTTTGGGTACCCGTGCTCACTGTAGGGGTTCAGACTCCGGAGGGGCTCCTACAGCCCAAGCACATCTCATAGAGATATTCCTGCGGCGTGCAGTCCGATCCAACATATATCCTCGCTGCGGCGCGCAGCCCGATCCACTACTAGTTAGCTAATATGCAGATACAGCCTCGCAGGCTCAAAAGTAGTTTTTGAAAACTCTTTTTATCATTTTTCGGTTGGAAAACAGTAATATCAAGTTCCAGAGATTGGAATTAGCATAATAACAGAAATAGTTGCGGACTAGTAGTAAACTAGCATGTCTATATGATAAGACAATGATAACGATCCTCGCGGGATCCAATAACCTGGCTCACGGCCCACAAGTATACTCAACCGCCCAAGAAGGGGGTTCCTCGGCTCAAGAGTGGCCATTATCACAATATATATATATGCAACCATCCGAGAAGGAGGTTCGACGGCTCGAGAATAGCCAATAATACAGTATCAACAGGTCGGACTAATATATAGTCTCCAGTTCATGATCGACCCCGCACTCTCGAGAGTGTGCGTGTCTCGCCGCTATACAGCGTCACAAAGTGGTATACCGGGGTTTCGAACCCGCTGGTCATCACCCACATCTATTACTCACCTCAATACAGCGCGACGACTATTCCGCAATGCCCTTGCCACGAGAATCAAGCTCCGCACGCGTAGAATCTGATCCAATACAGTAGAAATACAACAAATTAGGCCAATGGGACTACACCCAATCAATACAACTCAATTTACATCAAAATTCCCAAAGTTGTCAAAACCCGACTTTCGGTATGCTTGCCGAAAAATTACGAAAGTCACATATTCGAAACCCTCATCTCGATACGAGTCTAAGCATATCAATTTTACCAAATTCGGACTCCATTTGCCCATTCAAAACCTTGATTTTCTAAAGTTCAAGCCTAGGGCTAAATCCTCCATAAATTACCCCAAATTCCTCCATTTTCATGATATAATTGCATAATATTACCAATACTAATCATAGTTTAAGTCCATAGATGATTACCTGATGATTTCCCTTGAATTTCTCTTCAAAATCGCCCAAATCGCCTCTAAAGCCGAGACCCAAAATGTGTGAAATGTTCTGAAATTTTTCTAACTTCGGATACACTTACTTACAGCGATTTTCGCTTCTGCGGAATATTTTCCGCTCCTATGCACCCGTATCCGCGACCAAAGGGTCGCTTCAGCGGTTCCAGGCCTAGCCGGCCATTTCCGCTTCTGCGGGCAAAGGGTCGCTTAAGCGCACCCGCTTCTGCGAAGAAGCTTCCGCTTCTGCGGAAACATCCGCCTCTGCACACCATTGTCCGCTTCTGCGGTCCCGCCCAAGCGGTCAAATGTCCGCTTCTGCGGACCATGCCCATTTTCTTCCCCTTCGCTTCTGCGGTCACTGGCTCGCACCAGCGATGCCGCTTCAGCGGAATTATTTCCGCTTCTGCATAACCAGCCGCTCCTGCGCATCTCGTCCGCTTCTGCGGACACGCTCCTGCGTTCAAAATTCCGCAGGAGCGGAAACAACAGAAGCAGGATCCCAACCTGCAATTTTTCCACAATTTTCTCCCGTTTAACCATCCGAAAACACCCCGAGGCCCCCGGGACCTCATCCAAACATACCAACACATCTTAATACCTTATTCGAACTTGCTCCAATCCTCAAAACACGTCTAACAACATCAAAACCCATAATTCACATCAAATTCAAGCCTAAATTCCTTAAAACATTCCGAATTACACATTCGATCAAAAACCCGACTAAACGACGTCCGAATGACCTGAAATTTTGCAGGCACATCCAAAATCACCTAACGGAGCTACAGAAATTGTCGGAATGCCATTCCGACCCCGGATCAAAATCTCACCTACCGTTCGGATTTCGCCAAAATTCAACCTTAGCCAATTCAAGCCTATTTCTACACCGGGCCTCCAAATTCAATTCCGATCGCTCCCCTAAGTCACAAATCACCTCCCGGAACTAACCGAATCATCGGAATCCGATTGCGAGCCCTCTAACCAAATAGTCAACTCCGGGTTGACTTTCTTTATTCAAGTTTCTTTCACAAAGGCTATATGCCTCATTTTCAATCCAATTCACTCCTAACTCACCCGATAGACTTTAACATTGATATAAAGTCATAAAACATACAATTTCAACATAACGGGGTGGTAATTCCCGTGACGACGGGCCGGGTCGTCACATTCTCCCCCTCTTAAACAAACGCTCGTCCTCGAGCGGGTCAAGAAACATACCTGAAGTCTCAAACAAGTGAGGATATCTGCTCTGCATCTCCCGCTCGATCTCCCAAGTGGCCTCCTCCACGGGTCGACCTCTCCATTGAACCTTAACCGATGCAATCTCTTTGGACCTCAATTTTCTTACCTGACGACCCAAAATATCAATAGGCTCCACATCATAGGATAGATCACCATCAAGCTGAATGGTACTGAAATCTAATACATGAGACGGATCTCCAATGTACTCCCGGAGCATAGACACATGGAATACTGGATGAACGCTGGATAAGCTGGGCGGCAAGGCCAACTCATATGCCACCTCTCCAACTCTCCTGAGTATCTCAAAAGGACCAATGTACCTAGGACTCAATTTTCCTTTCTTCCCAAACCTCATGACACCCTTCATAGGTGAAACCTTCAACAATACTCTGTCACCAACCATGAAAGACAACTCTCGAACTCTACGGTCCGCATAACTCTTCCGACGAGACTGTGCTGTACGAAGCCTCTCCTGGATCAACTTTGCTCTATCTAGAGCATCCCGGACTAACTCAGTCCCTATCAATCTAACCTCACCAGGCTCAAACCATCCCACGGGGGATCTACACCGCCTGCCATACAATGCCTCATACGGGGCCATCTGAATACTCGACTGATAACTGTTGTTGTAGGCAAACTCGGCAAGTGGTAGGAACTCATCCCACGAACCACCAAAATCAATCACACAAGCTCGCAACATATCCTCCAAGATCCGAATAGTGCGCTCAGACTGTCCGTCTGTCTGGGGGTGAAATGTTGTACTCAACTCAACCCGTGTACCCATCTCTCGCTGAAATGCTCTCCAAAACTGAGAAGTGAACTGAGTACCCCTGTCGGATATGATAGACACCGGAACTCCATGCAACCGAACAATCTCTCGAATAAAGATCGCTGCCAACCGCTCCGATGAGTAGGTAGTACTAACCGGAATGAAGTGAGTTGACTTGGTCAGTCTATCCACAATCACCCACACAGAATCAAACTTCCTCGCCGTCCGAGGGAGTCCAGTAACAAAGTCCATAGTGATCCCCTCCCATTTCCACTCAGGAATATCAATGCGCTGAAATACACCACCGGGCCTCTGATGCTCGTACTTAACCTGCTGACAGTTGAGGCACCGTGCTACATGTCCGACAATGTCCATTTTCATCTTTCTCCACCAATAGTGCTGTTTCAAATCTTGATACATCTTAGCGGCTCCTGGATGGATAGAATACCGCGAGCTATGGGCCTCTTCTAGAATCAACTCACGAAGGCCATCAACATTGGGCACACATATCCGGCCCTGCATCCTCAATACGCCGTCACTATCAATAGTGACATCTCTAGCATCATCATGCTGAACTCTGTCCCTCAGGACAGCCAAATGTGGATCATCATACTGGTGCTCACGAATACGATCATATAGAGATGACCGAGGTACAACACAAGCCAATACCCTGCTGGGCTCCGAAATATCTAACCTCACTAGCCGATTGGCTAGCACCCGAACATCATAAGCAAATGGCCTCTCCTCAGCTGGAATATATGCCAAGCTCCCCATACTGACCGCCTTCCGGCTCAAAGCATCGGCCACCACATTGGCCTTCCCGGATGATATAATATAGTAATGTCATAATCCTTCAGCAACTCTAGCCATCTCCGCTGTCTCAAATTAAGGTCTTTCTGTTTGAACAAGTGCTGGAGACTATGATGGTCGGTATACACCTCACAAGACACACCGTACAAATAGTGCCTCCAAATCTTCAAGGCATGAACAATGGCGGCTAGCTCCAAATCATGAACACAGGATAGTTCTTCTCATGCGGCTTCAACTGCCGAGAAGCATAAGCAATTACCTTTCCTTCCTGCATCAACACACAACCTATCCCCACTCTCGAGGCATCACAATAAACGGTATATGAACCCGAAGTTGATGGCAATACTAACACTGGAGCTGTGGTCAAAGCTGTCTTGAGCTTCTGAAAGCTCCCCTCGCACTCATCCGACCACACGAATGGTGCACCCTTCTGGGTCAATTTAGTCAATGAAGAAGCAATGGATGAAAATCCCTGAACAAACCGGCGATAATACCCCGCCAAGCCAAGAAAACTCCTGATCTCTGTAGCTGAGGACGGTCTAGGCCAACTCTGCACCGCCTCTATCTTTTTCTGATCAACCTGAATACCATCACGAGACACCACATGTCCCAGAAATGCTACGGACTCGAGCCAAAACTCGCACTTGGAGAATTTAGCATATAACTTCTCCTCTCTCAATCTCTGCAACACAATGCTCAAATGCTGAGCATGCTCCTCCTGACTACGGGAGTAGACTAGAATGTCATCAATGAACACGATCACAAATGAATCCAAATAAGGCCTGAACACACTGTTCATCAGATGCATAAATGCTGCTGGGGCGTTGGTCAGCCCAAACGACATCACAAGAAACTCATAATGACCATATCGGGTCCCGAATGCAGTCTTCATAATATCCGAGTCCCTGATCTTCAGCTGATGATAGCCTGAACGAAGATCGATCTTAGAAAACACCCTCGCACCCTGTAACTGATCAAACAAATCATCTATGCGCGGTAGAGGGCACTTGTTCTTCACTGTCACTTTGTTCAATTGCCTATAATCAATACACATTCGCATGGAACCATCTTTCTTTTTAACAAATAATACCGGCGCACCCCACGGAGACACACTAGGGCGGATGAAACCCTTATCCAGAAGCTCCTGAAGCTGCTCTTTCAGTTCTTTCAACTCAGGTGGTTGCACCGGTTATTCCTCCAGCTGCACCAGCTCCAGCTCCAGATCATATGGTTCGGGTTATGCCCGAGGACGAGCAGCATCGTCTTGAGAGATTTGGTAGACTTCAGCCACCCCATTTCAGTGGCGTTGAGGGCGAGGATGCCCGGGGTTTCTTGGATAAGTGTCAGAAGATGCTGCGTACGGCTGGTATTCTTGAGTCCAGCGGAGTTTCATTTACTACATTTCAGTTCACCGGTCCCGCATTTGATTGGTGGGAGGAGTTTGAGAGGCGTAGGCCTGCAAGAGCAGCACCTCTCACATGGCAGCGGTTCTCTACTCTCTTTCTAGAGAAATATGTACCTCAGTCTCGTCGCGAGGAGCTACGTCGCCAGTTCGAGTGGTTGATTCAGGGCGACATGTCTGTGACCCAGTATGAGCTTAGATTCACTCGGTTGGCTAGGCATGCCACATGGATGATCCCCACTGATAGGGAGAGGATCAGGAGGTTCATTGATGGCCTCAACTACTCTATCCGTATTCTTATGACCAGCGAGCGAGTTCTGTCATCATCGTTTGAGCAGGTAGCTGATATGGCACGCTCCATTGAGGCAGATCGTCGCCGAGAGAGAGAGGAGCGGGAGGCCAAGAGGCCTCGTGGTTCGGGCAGTTTCAGTGGTGCTCCATCTAGAGGGCATTTCCAGCAGAGCATAGGTCGCTCATCTAGACATTCTCATTCAGGCCGCCCAGAGCAGAGCGGAGGTTCTTATGGTCGTGGTCGACAGGGGTTTCAGCAGGGTCAGTCATCACTTAGTGCCCTCCCAGCCCAGAGTGCAGCACCTACTTCTCCGCACTGCCGCTGAGGTGCCACAGGTAGACCAGGTTGGAGCGCAGGCACCTGGTACACCGACTACAGCTGCTACTACTCCAGCACTACAGGAGACCCTGGCTCAGTTCATGAGTCCCATTGGCCTAATTTGTTGTATTTCTACTGTATTGGATCAGATTCTACGCATGCGGAGCTTGATTCTCGTGGCAAGGGCATTGCGGAATAGTCGTCGCGTTATATTGAGGTGAGTAATATATGTGGGTGATGACCAGCGGGTTCGAAACCCCGGTATACCACTTTGTGACGCTGTATAGCGGCGAGACACGCACACTCTTGAGAGTGCGGGGTCGATCATGAACTGGAGATTATATATTAGTCCGACCTGTTGATACCTGTATTATTGGCTATTCTCGAGCCGTCGAACCTCCTTCTCGGATGGTTGCATATATATATATTGTGATAATGGCCACCCTTGAGCCGAGGAACCCCCTTCTTGGGCGGTTGAGTATACATGTGGGCCGTGAGCCAGTTATTGGATCCCGCGAGGATCATTATCATTGTCTTATCATATAGACATGCTAGTTTACTACTAGTCCGCAGCTATTTCTGTTATTATGCTAATTCCAATCTCTGGAACTTGATATTATTGTTTTCCAACTGAAAAATGATAAAAAGAGTTTTCAAAAACTACTTTTGAGCCTGCGAGGCTGTATCTGCATATTAGCTGACTAGTAGTGGATCGGGCTGCACGCCGCAGCGAGATATATGTTGGATCGGACTGCACGAACCGGCTCAAGACTCATGAGGCCTAGAAAACCTAGGCTCTAATACCAACTTGTCACGACCCCAAATCCAGTCGTGATGGCGCCCAGGACACTGCTAGGCCAACCCGACCAATCAATAACAATAACGGAGCTAGAAGCTCTCTTTTGCCCATTTAGGCATACCAAATCACGAAGCAATAGCGATACATATAACAAAAATAGGGAACCAAGTCCCATAATACATCAACTCCCATAGACCAAGGGTCAAGAGTCATGAGCCTCTACTGAACATGAGTGTATAAAGGTTTACAAAAATACCAAGTGCGGAAAGAAAAGTCAATACAAAATCAAGACAGTAAGAAGGAATATCGGGTCCTGCGGACTCTGCAGCTACCTCGAATATCCACAAACGTCGCCTCGCACAGCTACTGGATCACTGCTGAGAGGTACCTGGATCTGCACACAAGGTGCAGGGAGTAAAATGAGTACTGCCAGACTCGGTGGTAATAAACAAGGGTAAGACAGCGCAGATAAGAAATCCGCAATAAAGCACTATGTAAAGCTATAATCAGCTACCCTGTCATAGAATCAATCTTCACTGTACCTGTACCAACAAATACCAATAAATAGCATAACAGCTAGCAGATGTAGCTAAATGCAATGCAATGCATGATATGACCGCTACGGTGCGTAGCCCGACTCCAATTTTGGGTACCCGTGCTCACTGTGGGGGTTCAGACTCCGGAGGGGCTCCTACAGCCCAAGCACATCTCATAGAGATTTTCTGCGGCGTGCAGTCCGATCCAACATATATCTCGCTGCGGCGCGCAGCCCGATCCACTACTAGTCAGCTAATATGCAGATACAGCCTCGCAGGCTCAAAAGTAGTTTTTGAAAACTCTTTTATCATTTTTCAGTTGGAAAACAGTAATATCAAGTTCCAGAGATTGGAATTAGCATAATAACAGAAATATCTGCGGACTAGTAGTAAACTAGCATGTCTATATGATAAGACAATGATAACGATCCTCGCGGGATCCAATAACTGGCTCACGGCCCACATGTATACTCAACCGCCCAAGAAGGGGGTTTCTCGGCTCAAGAGTGGCCATTATCACAATATATATATATGCAACCATCCGAGAAGGAGGTTCGACGGCTCGAGAATAGCCAATAATACAGTATCAACAGGTCGGACTAATATATAGTCTCCGGTTCATGATCGACCCCGCACTCTCAAGAGTGTGCGTGTCTCGCCGCTATACAGCGTCACAAAGTGGTATACCGGGGTTTCGAACCCGCTGGTCATCACCCACATCTATTACTCACCTCAATACAGCGCGACGACTATTCCGCAATGCCCTTGCCACGAGAATCAAGCTCCGCACGCGTAGAATCTGATCCAATACAGTAGAAATACAACAAATTAGGCCAATGGGACTACACCCAATCAATACAACTCAATTTACATCAAAATTCCCAAAGTTGTCAAAACCCGACTTTCGGTATGCTTGCCGAAAAATTACGAAAGTCACATATTCGAAACCCTCATCTCGATACGAGTCTAAGCATATCAATTTTACCAAATTCGGACTCCATTTGCCCATTCAAAACCTTGATTTTCTAAAGTTCAAGCCTAGGGCTAAATCCTCCATAAATTACCCCAAATTCCTCCATTTTCATGATATAATTGCATAATATTACCAATACTAATCATAGTTTAAGTCCATAGATGATTACCTGATGATTTCCCTTGAATTTCTCTTCTAAATCGCCCAAATCGCCTCTAAAGCCGAGACCCAAAATGTGTGAAATGTTCTGAAATTTTTCTAACTTCTGATATACTTACTTACAGCGATTTTCGCTTCTACGGAATATTTTCCGCTCCTATGCACCCGTATCCGCGACCAAAGGGTCGCTTCAGCGGTTCCAGGCCTAGCCGGCCATTTCCGCTTCTGCGGGCAAAGGGTCGCTTAAGCGCACCCGCTTCTGCGAAGAAGCTTCCGCTTCTGCGGAAACATCCGCCTGTGCGCACCATTGTCCGCTTCTGCGGTCCCGCCCAAGCGGTCAAATGTCCGCTTCTGCGGACCATGCCCATTTTCTTCTCCTTCGCTTCTGCGATCACTGGCTCGCACCAGCGATGCCGCTTCAGCGGAATTATTTCCGCTTCTGCGTAACCAGCCGCTCCTGTGCATCTCGTCCGCTTCTGCGGACACGCTCCTACGTTCAAAATTCCGCAGGAGCGGAAACAACAGAAGCAGGATCCCAACCTGCAATTTTTCCACAATTTTCTCCCGTTTAACCATCCGAAAACACCCCGAGGCCCCCCGGGACCTCATCCAAACATACCAACACATCTTAATACCTTATTCGAACTTGCTTCAATCCTCAAAACACGTCTAACAACATCAAAACCCATAATTCACATCAAATTCAAGCCTAAATTCCTTAAAACATTCCGAATTACACATTCGATCAAAAACCCGACTAAACGACGTCCGAATGACCTGAAATTTTGCAGGCACATCCAAAATCACCTAACGGAGCTACAGAAATTGTCGGAATGCCATTCCGACCCCCGGATCAAAATCTCACCTACCGTTCGGATTTCGCCAAAATTCAACCTTAGCCAATTCAAGCCTATTTCTACACCGGTCCTCCAAATTCAATTCCGATCGCTCCCTTAAGTCACAAATCACCTCCCGAAACTAACCGAATCATCCGAATCCGATTCCGAGCCCTCTAACCAAATAGTCAACTCCGGGTTGACTTTCTTTATTCAAGTTTCTTTCACAAAGGCTATATGCCTCATTTTCAATCCAATTCACTCCTAACTCACCCGATAGACTTTAACATTGATATAAAGTCATAAAACATACAATTTCAACATAACGGGGTGGTAATTCCCATGACGACGGGCCGGGTCGTCACAATATATCGCGTGTTCGATTGCCGTGGGCATGATATGAAGGTGTTGGAACAAGACTCTATCTAATGAAGAGGGTTTTTCAGTTGGTATTTGGTTATCATGGGAAATTGTGTGATTAGAGACTATTGTCTCGAGTGATTGGGTTGTTTGATACATCATATGATCTCATCCGGAGTGGTGAGTATGGGTTATTGCAGTGGATTCTAGTGTATCCTGAGTATAGGCATGGGATTAATAATTGGTATATGATTTCAGAAAGTGCAATGTGATTTATGGTTCAGATGGTCTGTGAAATTTTGACTATATGGTGTTTTCGGACTTATGTGAGATAGGGTGACGTATGATCGCCCGAGTATATGCTTGGTAAGGTCATTCATCTATTGAGTTGTTTCTAGTACAACTCTGGGCACGCTCGAGGACGAGCGTTTGTTTAAGTTGGGGAGAATGTAATGACCCGGCCCGTCGTTACGGGAATTTACCACCTCGTCATGCTACAATTATATGTTTTATGCTTTTATATCCAGTGTTAGAGCCTATCGGGTGAGTTAGGAGTGAATTGAATTGAAAATGAAGCAAATAGCATGTTTGAAGGAAGTTTGGAATATGGAAAGTCAACCTAGAGTTGACTATCGAGTTAGAGTGCTCGGAATCAGATTCTGATGATTCGACTAGTTTCGGGGGATCATTTATGACTTAGGAGAGCAATCGGAATTGAATTTGGAGGCCCGATGTAGAAATAGGCTTGAATTGGCTAAGGTTGAATTTTGGCGAAATCCGATCGATAGGTGAGATTTTGATCCGGGAGTCGGAATGGAATTCCGACAATTGCAGTAGCTCTGTTAGGTGATTTTGGATGTGCCTGCAAAATTTCAGGTCATTCGGACGTCGTTTGGTCGGGTTTTTTATGGAATGTGTAATTTGGAAGTTTTGAAGAAACTTAGGCTTGAATCCGTGTAATTGGTGATTTTGATGTTTAGGATGGTGTTTTTATGATTGGAACAAATTCGTATCGTGTTTTGGAGTATGTTGGTGGTTTTCGTTGGGGTCCCGGGGGCCTCGGGATGAATTCGGGGGTCCAAACGGACCATTTTGTGCCAAATGCACTGCTGTTTCTGCTGCAATTAATGCAGGGAATTTTTGTGCTTCGCGATCGCGAAGCTACGTCTGCGATCGCGTAGGGTTAAGCTGGGAAGCTCTGCGATCGCAAGGTTGAGACTGCGATCGCGTAGTGTATCGAGATGAGGCTGGGAGATTGCTCTTCGCGATCGCAGGAGTAGTGATGCGATCGCGTGAGGTTGAGTGTTTGTGCATCGCGATCGCGGGTCGGTCGATGCGATCGCGTAAGGTTGTATTCTTGAGCAGTGCGATCGCGACCCCTTTGATGCGATCGCGTAGGGTCGCTGAGTTGAGCACTGCGATCGCGTCCAGGCTCACGCGATCGCGTAGAGGAAAGTTGGCAGCCAGGTTTTTGTGCATCGCGATCGCACGCCCAGTGCTGCGATCGCGTAGAGTAAACGGCCCAGGCAGTGAGTTTAAGTCCAGAAACATTTCATTACGGGTTCATACACCCCAAAACACCATTTTTGAGCCCTAGAGAGAAGAAATCACGGGAAAACGCTGGGAAATCATCGGGTATTCATCGGAGGTAAGTTTCTTGACTACAAACATCATTTTATGGTAGAATTAACATCAATCTTCATGAATTTGGGTAGAAATTGTGAAGGATTGTGGCCTAGATATAGAAAATGAAAATTTGGGTTTTGAAAGGCCAATCGAACTCCGATTTTGGTAAATTTTATATGTACGGACTCGTGGCGAGACGAGGATTCTAGAAATATGAGTTTCAAAATTTTTCGAGATGTGGGCCCGGGGCTCGGGTTTTGCCAATTTCGTGATTTTTGATATTTTTCGAGGTCTTTCGATTGGGTTATGTTCCATTAGCCTATTTTGATATATTTGTGCTGATTTGTGCTAGTTTTGACGTGCGTGGATGCCGGTTCGAGGAACTAAGGCGTCGCGGGCATGAGCTTTCGTCGGTTCGAGGTGGGTAATACTTGTAAATGATGTCCTGAGGGTTAGTAAACCCCGGACTTGCACATCTTAGTGCTGTGTTGAGGTGACTTGCACGCCAGATAACGGGCGTGGGGTAGAGCACCATTGAGGATTGTGACTTGGTCCGTCCCGTGTAATAAATAATAACACCTAATTGTTGAAATGAATTGGACTAATTATCATGTTTGGGCTTTGTGCCAATTATTTGAATCCTTCAGGGATTGGTATCACTGTTTTGATAACACTGAACATATTTTATTCTAAAGTTAAGGTTTAAAATGGAATTATTGCTATTCAGCATTTTTATAAGCTTATGAAAAACTTGAACAAGGTCTTAATAACATGTTTTTGCTGTGAGCTAATATGATATTGTTGCCGTAGGGCTTTCTTGATTATTTGTTAGACTGATTGGGGCCGATGGCCATATGTTAGGGCATGACATTCATGTGAGCATATGCATACACATGCATGGATCGGACTGCACGCCGCAGTGGTATATGGATCGGGCTGCGCGCCGCAGCAGGTGTGATATTGATATTGTGCTTGGGCTGTAGGAGCCCCTCCGGAGTCTGAACCCCCACAGTGAGCACGGGTACCCAAAAGGATCGGGCTACACGCCGTAGCGGTCATATGCATTGCATGGCATACATACATTGGTTTACGTGTACTACGTGGCATAACATTTTAGCACTCATACTTTACTGGCACATGTGCATTTGTTGCTTTATTGACCAGATCTCCTGGTATAAATTGTTAAGGAGTGCTGAGCCCGAGAGGCTGATTTGAGTGCTGACTTGCACTGCTTGAGATTCTCCCGGGTATTGGTATGTTATAATGAAAGAAAGTAGCTAAAAATTGAGATTTCTAAATAATCTACTCACATATGCTGAAAAGGAATAAAATGATAGTGTTTTGAAGTTTAATGATAGTTCTGTATTGTGTAGCAAGAGATAGTGCCTTGCGTGGTTTTCTTCCCTTCAACATTATTTACTTTTATTACCGCTGAGTTGGAAGTACTCACACCCGACTCCCTGCACCTTGTGTGCAGATCCAGGTACATTACAGCAGAGCCGATTCCATTGCGGCTCGGGAGTGCTTTTGGACAGTCGAGGTAGCTGCCAGCGTTCGCAGGACCTGATTCTCCAGTTTGTCTGTATTTTGTTCCGATCATCCCACACTTGTGCACAGTTATATTCACTATTTACACTTTGTATACTCTGTAGAGGCTCATGACTCTTGACCCTTCGGTCTATGGGAGTTGGCACGTGTTGGGATTTGGTTCCTTGTTTTTAATATGTATCTGTCACCGTTGAATCATTCCGTTATGCTTAAATTGGATAAAGTGAGCTTATGGCTCCGTGATTGTTGTTAATTGGTCAGGCTGGCCTAGCAGTGTGCTGGGCGCCATCACGATCGGATTTGGGGTCGTGACACACAACCTCACCACCCCAATATAATGAAACTCTTATCCTACACTCTTCAGACACAATGAAGAATGTTATAGAATTTAACAATAATAGAGCAACAAGACTTCTACAAATTTTGGATTGCATTTCTATATGATTGCAACCTCTTTATATAGAAAACAAAGAGCCGAGAAGATTTTTTTATATATACAATGCCAAATAAGTTGGCGTTATACTTTGTGAATTATTATACACTGCTATTAATGCTGGAGTCAGAAATAATAGAGTATACAACGTCAGAAATTATGGCGTTGAATCAGTGTATCGGATTCAACGCCAGAAAATCTAGCGTTATATATTAACGGTGCCGTTACCGTTAATATACAACGCCAGATTTTCTGGCGTTGTATATATAATAATTACTTCTTTATTAAACTTAAAAAAAATTTTGAGTTCAAAAAGACCCTATTTAGGTTCCAGACTCATAACTTGCTAGTGTGAAACCAAGAGAAGGCATTATTATATAATAATAGAACTTATGTGTAATGCAAGTCCATTACTTAAATAAACAAAAGTCAAAACCTTCACTGCTCCTCTATATAAAAAATCGTCAGTTCTCCATTTTTTTTTTGATATTAAATACAAGGAAAACTAATTACAACAAGGAAAACTAATTACAATTTAAATTATGATTAGGATAGCAACAATAATTTAATTTATAAATAAAAAAGGAAAACTAATTATGAATTAAAAAACAACCAAATGCAATTACATTTTGATTAGGATTATGCTATGAACTGTAGTTTAATTTATTTTAAATCAAAAAACTACTCATTCCTTCAAAACCATCCGTTTTCTTCTAAATTTATAGGAATTTCTTCCAAATTTATAGGAAGTAAAAAAAAAGGAGTTACAAATTTATTTTTATTAGGATTAGGATATGAAGAATATTTTTTTAAAATGTAATTAAAAACGGTTAAATTTGCCTTATAACCGTCACTTTTTTTCAAATTTATATGAAGTAAAAAATAGAAATTATAATTTTATTTTGAGTATTATTAGGATAGGAAGATTATATATATATATTTTTTAAAATATTTATATTCTTAGATGAATATATTCGATTTATATATATTCAATTTTTTTTAATTTAGATGTAATTTATAGTAGTATTTTTCTTGGTATAATTTAAACTTTAGTGTAAATATTGAGTTTTCTTATTTACATAGTTTCTTTAAGTCTTAAAGTAAGTTGGTATATATATGTGTTTGTATTTTTTTTATCTTCTTTTATTTAATAAAAAAAAGGTTTTAGGAAAAGTTAAATAAATATATATAGAGTTAAAAAAATAAAAATTAAATTAAATAAATAAAACCACCCATCTTCCCCACTTCCACATTTAACTCATGCCTTACCCCCACTTTCTCACACCCAACTTCACCACTTTCCCACATCACTCATGACTTTCCCCCACTCACATCACACACATAACAATAACTTCCCACTCCCTCCACACATCTACACATAATAACCAACACATCCATATATTTGATAAATATAGGACACACACAGAGACGAAAGGAGGGGGGCGGTTTGATTCTCACGGCGGTTCCGTTCTCAGAAGTTCCTTTTCGACATTAGCTTCTAAGCTTCTTCTTTGCGTCACTCAATTGAGATATGAAGTGTTTCAGATTCGGATCTGCGTATGCGTGCTCGCTTTGAAGTTGAGTCATTGCGTTTTCATTGTTGATGTGTTGTTTCTGTTGCTAGATTTTCCATGCTATTTCAGACCTTATTTGGTCATTTTTCTGTCGATTTTTGGTTTGAGCCTTTGAGGTACTCCATACTCATATATGACCCTTTATCGAATTCATAATTGAAATCTGAATTTATTCTTGTTATAAGTTTATTTTGAATTTACGGAGCCATCATGCTTAGCAATTAAATTTGTTTACTGGTTTTCTCTTTGGTATTTAATGCTCCATGTATGATTAAAAGGCCAATTGTTTCAATTGTTGAACTTTTGATATGGGTTTAAATTTTTTGAAACTGTATTACTAAATGATAGTTTAAGTATATCACATATGAAAAGCCAAAGACAAAAGCTTCTCATGGAGTCAAGTGTCAAAGCAAGGAATTAACACGTGGCTCATTAGGAGATTGTTCCTAATTTATAGGAAGTACAAAAAAACCAACTACAAATTTATTTTAATTAGGATTAGGAGGAAGACTAAATTTTGTTTAAAAAAAAAAAAGAAAAACTGATTTCATTCCTTGCAAAACCGTCACTTTTCTTCTTAATTTTTATGAATTAAAAAACAACCAAATGCAATTACATTTTGATTGGGATTATGATAGAAACTGTAATTTAATCTAATTTAAATAAAAAAACTACTCATTCCTTCAAAACCATTAGTTTTCTTCCAAATTTATAGGAATTTCTTCCAAATTTATAGGAAGTTTAAAAAGGAGTTACAAATTTATTTTTATTAGGATTAGGATATGAAGAATATTTTTTTTTAAATGTAATTAAAAAACAGTTAAATTTGCCTTATAACCGTCACTTTTTTCCTAATTTATATGAAGTAAAAAATAGGAATTACAATTTTATTTTGAGTATTATTAGGATATGAAGATTATATTTATTTAAAAAAAAAATGTAAACACTTTATTAGCCTTCATAACCGTGACCTTTGAATTACTTCTGTATTATACTGAGTTTTTCCATTTAATTATTTAATTTGTTGAAAGGTGAAATAAAATTAAAATCAAAACCCTTCCTAACCGTGACTTTTAACTGCCTTTCCATCTTGCCTTAAAGTAAACCTAAATTAACGCTGGAAAAACATCATACTTTCAACCCACTTTTTCGCGAATTTCATTGCCTCAACTGTGATTTACACGTCTGTGTTGCAAATGTACAAACGTGGAAATACATATATCTTCCACAACTACACAACCTTTCCTAATGTTCATTCTTATATAAAGATTTATACAAAACTTACGTCCTATGCAAAAGATGGCTACTCACATTGATTTCATCAAAGATATAACTATTTCGAAGATGCAATGGAAGTTAAAAGTTCGTGTTGTCCGTTTGTGGGAAGTACCGGATCGTTTTAATTCAGACACTATTTTCTCGATTGAATTGGTTCTACAAGATGAAAATGTATTTTAATTATTTTTTTACCTTACTAATTCGGGTTCATTTATTTTGCTCATCCAAATTGTTATATCATTATATCATACAAGTTATTGTTGAAAATAAGTTATCTGATATATTTTGTTTCGCTTATTATTTGCTCCTCGAATTTTCGTTTCTTTCTCTTTGACGCAAACATAGGTACTTGATTATTGTTTAGTACTCATTCTGAAATCTTTAATTTTACAGTTTTTTTCCCATGAAAGGATATTAACTGCAGCACCTATTAGTGTTCATTACAAGAGTGTAACTTCTGATAGTATGAAAAATCAAGTGTATTTTTTTAGATGAGAATAAAAAAAAAAGGATTACTAGAACATCTATATATATTTGTTGGAGATTATCATACATCTTAAGTAGCTTCACAGGTATTCCGACCTTTCTTCAAATGCTAATACAATGTAATTCATTCTTGTGTACCAACCTATATTACTCTCAACAAAATTTATCTATTAATTTTAGAATAACTCCTTTTGTATTCGATCGCTAATTCTAATTGCAATAAACATAGTTTTATTATCTCTTTAAACTCTTCTTTTCTTAAAATTAATCCGTGCATCACGCGGGTACTATACTAGTTTGGTAAATATCCAAAGTGCTTATAAGTCAAATGCTTATAAGCTAAAATTAGCCATAAGTCATAAGTTGGTCACCCCCAACTTATGATTTTTCAGCTTATAAGCACTTTTAGCTTGACCATGACTTTTACTAATTTGTTTTTGATAATATTTTTTAATTCACAAGATATTGTTCCAAAATAAATTTTCTAATTTTCTCTTCATTCCATATTAAATCGGCACTTGTACTCAAATACATAACTAATTATTTAGTAAATCGGCTTCCGCACTTAAAAATACTTTTCAACACCTAATGCTTATAACAACTTCAAATCAGCTAATCCAAACGGGCTCTTACTATTGTTGGAATACCATTTATTTTTATAAATCATACATGTTTTTTTGAGGAAAAATCACACCCAAGAAAATGTTTTTTTTTTACAAGAAAATGTTATTTTGCTTGTTATAGTAGTAGTAAATTTTGGGTGCACCTTTCAATAACGGAGTTTTTTCAAAATTTGAGACGGCAAATCAAAAGCTCCAATTTTGGAACTTTGAGCTCATATTTGCGCGTAAGAGTCTCATCACAAACAATTGAAGGTCTCTGGTTTCATCCGTTTTTTTCCTCAGGTAAATTCCCTAAAACCCTAGCTATATTTCTTCCTCTGTTTTTTCTTCTATATATTATTTCATAGATTTAGAATCTTTATGTTAGATCTCTTGTAGCTATTATTTTGGAATTACGTTTGTTTTGGTAAATAATTTTTCTGATTTTTAATAGAAAAATTTCTTCTTGATATTAATACTTATTGAATACCTTTGGCATTAATCCAATTTCGTGCCAAAATCTTGGTCAATTTCTCTCGAATTTTAATGGGGCTGTGTTGATATTTTCTCTTTGTTTGTAGATTTTGCAGCATCAAGGTTTTATTGATTATTTTTTGATTTTTTGAGTAATTCCAAACTTTTAAAAAGGAAGTGTGGAAAAGGGTGTAGTAATGAGTGGTATAAAAATGGAGGGGACGTCGGCTCCAGCAGTAAGGCGAGACCCATATGAGGTGTTGTCTGTTTCAAGGGATTCGTCTGATCAGGAGATTAAGACTGCTTATAGAAAGCTTGCTCTCAAGTAAGTTATCCCTACACACATATATTCCCAATTTAAATTCATAGTTAGTTTTGTTATAATGGAAGAAAAACATCTATATATGCAATACCTATTAATCACTCTATTCCAAGGCATTCGGAACTTGTGGTCTTAAATATGACATTTGTGTGGCTATAAAAAAATTCTCATAAATAGTAAAATAGAAAGTTTAAAATTAAGTTGTTTCCAAATATAGAAATATGTCATTCTTTTTGGAAACAGACTAAAAGTAAATCATGTCACATCAATTGGAACGGAGGGAGTAGTTGAGAATATATTTTAGGCGTGTTAACTCTTTTACTTTACAACAACAACAACAACAACTACCCATCCCACAGAGTGGGGTCTGGGGAGGGTGGTACGTATGTAGGCCTTACCCCTACCCGAAAGGGCAGAGAGGCTATTTCCAGTGGACCCAGCCTTTCATAGATTTATATGTCAATAAAAATATAATGAACTTCTAGTATGTTTTATTTGTTTTATTTGGATAACAATGGCCCGAGAGAGTTTAAATGGAGTGAAATGATAATCGAGGATTCATATAGATGACACCAAGTTGTTTGGGAGTTTGGACTAAGGCATAGTTATTATTGGAGTTTAACTGTGGCTTTGGAATGACAACAACAACAACAACAACCCAGTATATTCCCACAAGGTGGGGTCTGGGAAATTATTAAATTATAGAATGAGGTCTCAGAGGTCCTAACTTAAGACCTTTTCTAGAAATTTTGAGGCTTTGATCGGATAAGCTAAGCTCTTCTTTTAGGCTTTAGAATGAGATATACCTATATACAGCAGAATAGATGCAAAAGATTTATATAGCTCCTAACTAGTTGGAATTAAGGCGTTGATTGATTGATTGAGTGATGACATTTAACCGAGGTTTAAGTGTAACCAGTCACCTAAACTGAAATTTGATGTGGATTGTGGTGAGCTGTGTATGCATTTTGTTGGTATTTGTCTTGAGCTTGTTGGTAAGCATATGGAGATTATTGAGTTTCAGTTGTAAGCCAAAACCCATGTAATTTAGTGGTCATCAACAACAACAACAACAACAACCACCACCCAGTGAGATCCCACATATGGGGTCTGGAAAGGGTATTGTGTACGCAGACCTTACCCTTATTCCAGAGGAGTAGAGAGACTGTTTCCGGTAGACCCTCGGCACAAGGAGTGTAATTTAGTGGTCAAGTAATTAATTAAGTAATCTGAAGATTGATATATATTGTCATCTAAAGGAAATAAAATACAGATCACTTCAAGCGGAACACTAAGTTATGTTTAAATCAGCAAAAATAAAAATGCAGCAATAATGACACCAAGATTTACGTGGAAACCCTTCTGAATAAGGGAAAAAACTATGGCCAAGAAGAGCAACTGATATTACTATAACGAGAAATTTTACATTGTGTAGTAACGAGTACAAATACTCCTAAGACCACTACAACACTCAAAAGAAATAACCCTTTTTTGATACTTTCACCTCACTATAATATCGTTCGCTCTCTATTTTACTCTACATAGGCTATTTCTCACAATGTCTGAGAAATACTCTCTACAACTATTGTGTTGCTCCTCTTTCTGTGTGGTATGTCAAATGAAGAAGCCAAAACTCTCCTTTTATAGGAGAAATGGCTTGCCTCTCCAACCAATCAGAATGGAGGATTGATTGAAAATTTGCAATGGAAATTCTTCTTTCTTCCGCCAAACAATTTAGCAGCCAAATTCAAGTCTAAGTCCATCTTGGCAACTTTGAACTTTTGGTAGTTGGGGATGACCCCACAATCTCCCCCTCCAGACCCTTCACCTAAAGGAGGTAACACCAGACCTTTAGTTTGAGTGCATGCCAACAAATTCTTTGCACAATTCGAATTTGTCTCTTGGTACCACCTTGGTCAACATATCTGCGGGACTTTCACTCGTGTGAATCTTTTTGATTTGAAGTGATTCGTTCTCCACTTGCTCACGAATCCAATGATATTTGACATCTATTATGCTTTGTTCTTGCATGGTACATGGAGTTCTTGCTCAAGTCTATTGCACTTTGACTGTTACAATAGACAACATACTCCCTTTGATGCAATTTAAGTTCTTGAAGAAACCGATTCAACCATATCATCTCCTTGCTAGCTTCGGTAGCGGCAATATACTCCACTTCAGTTGTAGACAGTGCGACACACTTCTGCAACCTCGACTGCCATGATATAGTCCCCCCCCCCCACCAAAAAAAGTAAACAAATATCCAGTAGTGGATTTTCTGTTATCAAGGTCACCTGCCATACAGAATCTGCATAGCCTTTCAAAATTGGATTTGATCCTTCAAAACATAAGTCTTTATGTGAGCTTCCTCTTAGATACCTGAGTATCCACTTTACAGCTTTCCAATGCTCTTTCCTGGATTTTCGAGATATTTGCTAACAACACCGATTGAATGAGCAATATCTAGTCGAGTACATACCATTGCATACATCAAATTTCCGATGACAGAGGAATAATGAATCTTGGCCATTCTCTCTTTTTCCTGCATTGTTGTAGGAAACATCTTCTTGCTCAACTTCAGATAATCAGGAAGGGGTATGCGAACCAGCTTAGCACTTTTCATATTGAAGCGCTACCGTACACGTTCTATGTACTTCTCCTATGACAATTAAAGCTTCCTTTCGTTTCTCGAACGAGTAATTCTCATGCCCAAAATTTGCTTAGCATGACCTAAGTCTTTCATTGCAAAGACTTATTCAACTGTTTCTTCAACTCGTCAATCTTGGAAGCATTTATGCCCACAATCTAACATATCATCCACATATAGCAAGAGGATGATAAACATCATCAGAAAATCTTTGTACAAACACACAACGATCTGAAGAAGTCTTCTTATAGCCTTGCTCCACCATAACAGACTCAAACGTCTTGTACCATTGTCTGGGAGCCTGCGTCAATCCATATAGACTCTTCTTAAGTTTGCATACAAGATTTTCTTTACCTTTTGCCTTCAAGCCCTCAAGTTGTTCCATATAAATCTCCTCTTTTAAGTCACCGTAAAGAAAAACAGTCTTTACATCCATTTGCTCAATCTCCAAATCAAGACTAGCAGTCAAACCAAGAACTGTCCGAATGGAGGACATTTACATGACATGCGAAAATATTTCGTCAAAGTCAATACCTTTCCTTCGACCAAATCCGTTGACAATCAATCTAGCTTTGTATCTGGGCTTCAAACTATGTTCTTCAACTTTAATTTTGAATACCCACTTGTTTTTCAAAGCTCTCATGCCCTTAGGCAATTTCACCAACTCATAAGTATGGTTCTCATGCAGAGATTTAATCTCATCTTGCATGACTTCAATCCATTTATCCTTGTGCTCATCCTCTATGGCCTCTGTATAAAATTCAGGTTCTCCCCCATCAGTGAGTAATACATACTCATTGGGTGAATAATGGGAGGAAGGAGTACGGGGTCTAGAAGACCTTCTGAGTGGAATATTTAACTCGTCCATAGCTTTGTGAGTAGGAGCATCTGCCTCATCAACATTAGCATTGTTATCACTATCACCATCAATATACTGATCCAGAATATGGTTCTGGGCATCACCATCATCATTCAGCCCTCCAACGTTATCCGCATTTGTATGAGGAACTTGATCAAGATTAACTAAACCTTCAGAACATGAGATTTTAGCATTTCCGCTTTGTTAATATCTTCAATAGTTTGATCCTCCACGAAGATAACATCACAGCTTCTCATGACCTTCTTCTTAATTGGATCATATAGCCTCTGACAAGTGGTATTAGAGCCAAGGTTCTGTCTGAGTATGCTCTGTGGTTGCAGCACGACCTAAACTTCCACATTAGACAAGAATTACTTTGGTGTCACAATAAATAGTATTTGTATTTGTGATAAACAATAAAAGCCAACACTAGTAGAATGGTTAATTTGAATGGCACAAATTTTGCCATTTGGAAGGGCAAAATGGAAGATTTGCTCTATGTCAAGAATTTTTATCAACCTGTCTTTGCTACTATAAAGCCTGAAAATAAATCAGATTAAGAGTGGAACTTGTTACGCAGGCAGTTTTGTGGCTTTATTAGACAATGGGTTGACGATAATGTTTTGAACCATATATCTGGGGAGACACATGCTCGGACCCTATGGGAGCACCTTTAAAGTCAGCATGCTCGGAAAACTGGAAACAACAAGATGTTTCTAATATAGCAGATGTTGGGTTTAAAATACCATGATGGTTCCACGATGATAGATCATCTAAATAATTTTTAGGGGATCATGAACCAATGCTATGGGCATTAAATTTGATGAAGAAATTCAAGGCGTGTTTCTACTTGGTTCCTTACCAGATTCTTGGGAAATTCTTAGAACTTCATTATCAAATTCTGCTCCGGATGGTGTGATTTCTATGGATCTTGCCAAAAGCAGCCTTTTAAATGAAGAGATCGGGAAGAAAATCTCAAGGTTCCTCCTCATTGGTGACTGACTCTAGGGGGAGAAGCAAGAATCGGGGTTCTCAAAATAGAGAACATAATAGACGCAAATCCAGAAGCAGACGTAAAGATATTGAGTGCTATCATTGCGGGAAGAAAGGGCACACAAAGAAGTTCTGCCGAATTTTAGAGAAGGAGAATAAAGACAAGGAAGAACATAAAGAAGATGGAAATCGTGTGGCCACCGTCACTACAGAAGATCTTGTTACTATCCTTGATGCAGATCTGAAAAAATATTGCTTGTGATGAGTCAAACTGGGTTGTGGATAGTGGTGCCGCATCTCATGTGACATCAAGGAAGGAATTTTTCTCATCCTATACTCAGGGTGTCTTTGGAACTTTGAGTATGGGTAATGAGACTATATCTAGGGTGGCAGCAGGTGTTGGAACGATGTGTTTGGAAACTAGTATTGGAACTAAACTAGTTTTAAACAATGTAAAGCATGCACATGATGTACGTTTGCTCTTGATCTTTGTTGGTGTTTTGGATGATGAGGGATATGTTAGTACCAATGGTGCTGGAAAGTGGAAGCTCACTAAGTGTTCCAAGATTGTGGCTCGTGGGGAAAAGCGTCGTGGTCTATATTGGACTACGGCCTCTATCGGTGTTGATATGGTGAATGCCGTTGAGATAACTCTTCAACGTTATGGCATAAGAGGCTTAGCATATTAGCGAGAAATGACTAAATGTTTTGGCCAAGAAGAAAATGTTGCCAAATTTTGAAAGTGCAAAATTAGAAAAATTAACAAGTGGTATCAATCTTCAAGTCAATAATGAACTTGTAGGCATGCACTCAAGCTAAAGGTCCGATGTTACCTCCTTCAGGTGAATGGGTCTGGAGGGGAGATTGTGGGGTCCATCCCCAACTACCAAAAGTCCAAAGTTGCCAAGATGGACTTAGACTTGAATTTGGCTGCCAAATTGTTCGGCGGAAGGAAGAAAAATTTGCATTGTAAATTTTCAATTAATCCTCCATTCTAATTGGTTGGAGAGGCAAGCCATTTCTCTTATAAAAGGAAAGTTTGGCTTCTTCATTTGACATACCACACAAAAAGAGAAGCAAACAATACTTGCAGAGATTATTTCTCATGCATTGTGAGAAATAGCGTGTGTAGAGGAAAATAGAGAGTGAGCGATATTGTAGTGAGGTGAGAATATCAAAAAGGGGTTATTTCTTTTGAGTGTTGTAGTGGTCTTAGGAGTATTGTACTCGTTACGACACAATGTAAAATTTCGCACTATAGTGATATCAATTGCTCTTCTTGATCGTGATTTTTTCTCTTATTCAGAAGAGTTTTCACGTAAAATCTTGGTGTTATTATTGCTGCATTTTTATTCTTGCTGATTTAACCATAACTTAATGTTCCGCGTTTATCACTAATACCGTGAATACTATTTTTACGGGGTTTATTCCCAACACTCCGGAGGGGTAGAGAGACTGTTTCCGGTAGACCCTTGGCACAAGGAGTGTAATTTAGTGGTCAAGTAATTAATCACTTAATCTGAAGAGTGATATATATTGCCATCTGAAAGAAATAGAATACAGATGGGAGGGACTTGCTTGCACAGTACTTTATCATATGATATATCAGTCTAGAAGTGGCCAGACGGAAAAAACCAACTGTGATAGGAAGTTAATGTGGTTATACAGGAAAAATAAAAACAACTTTTAGGGCTATTTGTTGGGAGTTGGGTAACTTCTCAATTTGATACTTTTTCGTGTGGATGAATAACTTTGCGGAAATTATTGGCAGGTATCATCCTGACAAGAATGCTAGCAATCCCGAAGCTTCAGAACTCTTCAAGGAGGTCGCGTACTCATACAACATTCTATCCGATCCAGAAAAAAGGAGGCAATATGATATGGCCGGCTTTGAGGTACTCACCCCTGTCCATTGTCAACTCTCTCTCTCTCTCTCTCTATATATATATATATATATATATATATATATATATATATATTCATCACAAGTAATGACATATCACAAATAAGTCTTTTACTATTTTTCTGTTTTTATAGACTGAAATCATGGATAAAGTTATTTCGTTTGATTAGTATCACCTTACATTTGCTTGTTATGTATTAATGTGCATTTCAGTGAGGTGACTGATTTAGCAGTAGAAAGAAAGAAGTTCAAAGCAGTGTTATCAAAGTCGCGCTTAAGCCTTAAAGTGAGGCTCAAAACACAGAGAGCGCTTTGCCTCGTTTAACAGGCGCTTCAGTGTTGTCATCAAGGCACTAAGGCATGTTTTTCTATGCCAATAAGCGTAATCCTGAAGAGGCGATACTAAACAATTGATATTTCACTTTATCGTAAATTCTCTTCAATTTTTTTGTCCTTATATTTGGTATTCATGCTTATAGATATTAGTCTTGGACTGTATACACATATTTGTAGTTTTACTCTATTTGCGCCTTTCTTCCTTAAAGCTCACGTTTTATTTGCGCTTAAAACCCGAACAGACCTTAGAGCTTTTTTGCGCTTTTCGCCTTTGATAACACTGGTTCAAAGAGTACTCTGGATGTTTTTGATCTCAAGAAGGAATAAAATAAGGGTTTGGTAGGCTATATAGCTGTAAGATAAGTCGTAGCTTTATGGCTTCAATCAAAAAATATTTAGTCATTTGTATTCACAAGTCATAACTATACATGGGCCCTTTAGGTGCCGACAATATAAACTTAGCATATCGTAAAGGTTCAGCAAGATGTAGATACTTGAAGGTTGCAAGATAATGCTGCAGCAATCTGTGGAAATGCAACTTTGTTTGTTCTTGAAGTTCCCTTTCTGTTATATTTGGGGAAATATTCAATAGGTTTAAAGTTGAAAAGTCATCCTGTCAGCTGCAGTTATCTGGACTCTTCAGTTCTCCTTGACATTTCTAGTCGAGGATTGTTTATAGGTCCCCGAATTATCTAAGAAATATGCTACAGTAGAACATGTAGACATTTTTTGTTCTTAACATTAGTAGCATAAGGTAACCATCAGGGGTTGGCCTGGTGGCAATTGACTTGAGCTTGGGGTTTGCTCCCTTTCAAGGTCTTAACTTCGAAACCCACTGGGTGCAAACAATTTCTGAGGGCCATCGGACTGGGTAAAACCTGAATTAACCGTGGTGCACTTGCGGGAAACTCCTTACCGAGGGCCTGTGCACCCCCGGGATTAGTCGGGTCTCGAAGAGACTCGGACACCCGGTGCAAAATCAAAACATTAGTAGCATAAGGTGTTTATATTGGTGTTACAAGAGGTTTCTAATGCCAATATCCTCTAGTTCGAAGTTTATGGTGCATCTTAATGATGTGGTATTCATGGAACAAGTATTAAGCTGTTATAAACTCATCGAGGTAGGTTATATTTTAATCTGGTTACAATAGGTATTATGTATTAGAAGCCAGAGTTCCAATTCTGTCTAATTTTATTAGCAAATTATAGCTAATAAAACCTCTTTAATCTACGACGCTCGAGGAATGGCTTTTGCCGACTCTTTTCACATTTTGTTTTGAATTTAAGGCTATTGAAGCTGAAGGAATGGATATGGAAATTGATTTGTCCAACCTTGGAACTGTCAACACAATGTTCGCAGCATTGTTTAGGTAAGTCCGCCTCCTCAAATTTGTTTTTTTTTTGGTGGTGCTTTGATTAGTTTAGTTAAATTTGTCCTTTTTCCTGGATAGCAAGTTGGGTGTCCCTATCAAAACAACTATTTCTGCTAATGTTCTTGAAGAAGCTTTGAATGGCACTGTCACAGTCCGCCCCCTTCCAATTGGCACTTCAGTCAGTGGAAAGGTAGCATTTAATTGTCCTTTCAAGTGGCAGGATAAAATTTTTATGCTGTACCAGGGTTGACATCACCTGAGCTTTAATGCAGGTAGAAAAGCAAAATGCTCATTTTTTTGGGGTAACAATTAGTGATGAACAAGCCGACGCAGGGATTGTAGTAAGAGTTACTTCAGCTGCCCAAAGCAAATTCAAGGTACAGTGTAGATGTATACAATTATATGATAGTTATTTTGATGCACTTTTTAAATGGTACCTGTATGTTTTCATGCTTTCTACTGTGTTGTGTGTTGCGATACTAAAACTGAATTTCATTTACTTTTCAGCTACTATATTTTGAACATGACGCAAATGGAGGTTACGGCCTGGCCTTGCAGGTAATGCATTTTATACTTTCGATTCTTCATTGTGTGCTTAGCAAGGATTTGTATAGCCAGTTATTGTGTGCTTAAGATATTTCTTGCTCTAGATTTCCATTGAAGAACCTTGATTTATGTGGCTAGGGAATAGTAAAGCAGTAAGGTGGACCTCCACAGAAAATTCCATTACCGAAAAGCTAATACACGATACCTAAAAATTAGCTATCAGAGGACCTCGGTAAATGTGCCGAGGGCATTTTAGAAAGACAACTTTTTACTGGTTTATTCAGATTGTCTCCATGTAACATAAGTTTGAATAGAGTTCGCCTGGAATTCTTGTCATAGTCTTGACAAAAAGTTTCTGCTGTTAAACTCTGGTTGAAGCTGAGCCAGCATCATAAGTTTAACCCCTGCTGCATTAGACCAATATAAAATACTTTCTGAAAAAATTCTCCAGTATGCTGATAAAAGGTTTCTGCTGTTAAACTCAGGTTAAAGCTTAACCACCAATCATTAGTTTAACCTGAAGAGGTCTCCCGAGTTGCATTTGACCAATATAACTTAGCTGTTAGAAGTATCACTTTATTATGGTCAATAGAGAGAGAAACTCATACTTCTCTCAGAGGCAACGAAAATGGAATCTCATTCTTTCAGGGAAGCTCTGATTTGGCCTGCGTTGATCCTAGATGGGGATCGCAGGCGGGTTGATACCGAGTTTGAACTCATTTTTAGATTGTCTAGGGACCATATCATGGCAACGAAGGAGTATCTTAAGACCTATTTGGTTGGGAATTTGAGGAGAATGTGGTCTCAACGGAGGTGGTAACTGATTAGGCTTTGGAGACTTGGTAAGTGATGACGGGGCTGAAAGTGTCGGCGATGGGAGGTAACACCTTTCTGTTTTCATTTTGCTTCTGAAGTTGGTACCCGTGTGTTGGTTGAGGTATTGAGATGCATGTGGGGAAGTTATCTTCTGTTAGAAAGGTGCGGTGAGACTTCTGGCTGCAAAATTCAGAAAAGGATGGAGGATATTCTGGTGGTGAACGTTGTTGTTTGGCGGCACATTGTTGGTTCTTTGAGTTGTTTAGAAAGTGGCTTCATTGATGTTCACTATAATCTGTCGGACCTTGCTTGGGTTAGGGACTTAGGGTGCTTGCTAGGAGGAAAGGTACCAGTGTCTATGATGGTTTTTTGGGGGGGGGGGGGTGGGTGGGTGTTATTTTAATTTCAGGGTCTGGCTAACATTTGAATTGAACCTAAAATATTGGTTAAGGAGATTGAAAGAGGGGGAATGAGGGAGGAGAAGAGAGAGCGGGTTGAGGGGGGACCTAAAAAGGGCAGGTTTTGGGGTGGGGGAGGGGTTTGATGCTGGAAAGAAATGGCGAAGCGGCAATGGCAGGCTGGGCGACGGGTAATTGGACAACATCATTATTTGCCTTTGGATTAGTGAACCAGTCTTCAACGTATAAATAATGATGTTGTCCAAATTTAACCCTCGTTTCAGAGGGAGTAAAGAGTAGGGAGTTGGTGATTGAAGAGGGATTTTGTTTGACAACTTCCGAAACAAGATTAGTGATTTGCTTGTCTGGTGCTCCCTATTTGACAAAATTTTAACTGTGTGCTGGCCACATTGTCAATTTACTCTAGTTGAATAATATTAATCACCAGTGTAGAAAGTAAACCATTTCTCGAGAGAGAATGATTTGCTTTTCTTGGACTGAATTGGATGGGAAACTGCTGTATGCAATGACTAAAACTTGTGGAGTTCAACTTGTACTGGATTGGTAATCTTAATCGTAAGAATGACGAAGCTCATTGATACTAGACTTGATATCTTTATCATAATAATGTAATAGTTTTACACGTCCAAATACCTCAAATTCTACCTCCACTCTGGTTCACATCTTGCTATATAAGTGTATCTTTGACCTTAGAGTGGCACTATCTTCAGGTCTTTCTTTTCACTTGTAATTTCCAAATATTTGTAAATCTTCTCTGTTTATTTAACTGGAAATTTTAGATAAATATTTATTGCTTACGTTCTTGTCTTTGCTCCAAGCAATTTAATGATTGGTACTATTTCCTAATAAAACTGACTCATCCTCTATTTACAGGAAGACAGTGAGAAAGCCGGCAAGGTAACCTCTGCGGGAATGTATTTCTTGCACTTTCAAGTGTACAGAATGGATTCAACTGTAAATGCGGTATGTGAATTTCATTTTAGTGGTTAAATTCAATAGTGTAGCATGTAGCGCCGTCAGTCATGACAATACTTGTGCTGATGCAGTTAGCAATGGCCAAAGACCCTGAAGCTGCTTTCTTTAAGAGGCTGGAGGGCCTTCAACCTTGTGAGGTCTCAGAACTAAAAGCTGGCACTCACATATTTGCTGTTTATGGTCTGAGCTTGCTTATTTTTGTTGAATACATTGTCTTTATTTTTGGGAAAAACTAGCTAATTGCTACTAATTATGCAACTGCTAAAAGAAAATTGTATCTGATGTCTGCAGGAGATAATTTCTTTAAACCTGCTAGTTATACTATTGAGGCTCTGTGTGCTAAGACATACGAGGACACAACTCATAAGCTCCAGGATATTGAGGCTCAGATTTTGAGGAAGAGAAATGAGCTTCGACAGTTTGAAACAGAATATAGAAAGGTTGTCTATCTGCTCATAGACAATGTTTATCGTGATATCTTTTACGCTTCATGGATCCTCATTTCACTATTTTCCATTTGATGTTTACAGGCATTGGCACGGTTTCAGGAAGTGACCAATAGATATAGCCAGGAGAAGCAGTCTGTAAGTTTCTTTCTTACCTAAGTTTCATTACAAAAATAGGTTGTGATTATTTGTTAGTTACACAGTAGGTTTACCTGTCTATTGTTTGTTAGTTATGGAGAAAAGAATCATATGTGAGTGAGCTACATTTCTCTGAGTGATGCTATTTTTGTAAAGGTCGATGAGCTGCTTAAACAGAGAGACAGCATCCACTCCTCGTTCACGGTTACAAGGACAGTTGCTACCATAAGTGGCAGTGGGAGTGGGCATTTCAGTAACGGAAGTAGCAGTAAACTATCTGGCGAAGACTACAAAGCCGATAGCCCAAGTGAAGATGGCAGTTCAGACTCCAAGGAGAAATACTCGAAACGAAAATGGTTTAACCTTAACCTCAAAGGATCTGATAAGAAGTAATCGAACTGGTGGTTATCTGTAATATAAATAAATCTATGAATTCCCAATTCGAGCCTCGCCGCCAAGGATGAAGGCTGCCTGCTAGTTTGCTACCTGAAGAAATCTCTTCATGTATTCTTTGTTCAATTTGTTGGTATTGCTTGGGCTCCGAGAGATGTTTTCTTTTCCATTTATTTTTTTTCGAAATTTCATTTTTTTGGGCATGTGAAGTCTGATTTCTGTCGAATGACTGCAAGATATAGAAGGTTTTTTTTCCTGTATTTGTACTACTGATTCTTGTGCTGTATCATAATGTACTTGTTAATGGACTCCAATTTTTTTTGTCTTTTGAACAAATCTAAGTCTTTTAGATTTTGTAATTTCAGTGAATGTTTCTACCTTATAAAAGTGGGAATGGTATCATTTCATATGATTGAAGAAATGCGGGATAATGATTTTAAATCAGTGATTTGAAGTAGACCCCTACTACGAAACTTAATTAGCATAAACATCCTATCTCATTCAGAGAGATTGAAAGTTTGGAGAGGTTTGTGTCACGATCCAAATCCGGTCGTGATGACGCTCAACCCTAAAGCTAGGCAAGTCAGACCAACATTCGTTTCATATTTAACAATAAGTCCCGAAAACGACAATTCAAGAAGAATATGAGGGTTTATAATAATGAGCCAGTAATAATAATAGAATAGTAATAATGAGAAGTGCGAAAATTCGATAATAACACTCCCAAAGATTTGAGGTCACGAGTCTAGAATCTCTAAGCAAAAACTGGATAATAAGAATATCTGATCGAAATACTCAAATTTGAAAATATATGTAAATAAAACTGAAATAAGCAGAGAAGCCAGGTCATGCGAACGCCAACAGCTACCTCAGCAACTCGGATAACTCTGAATAAACAGAACTGCTCGGCTAAACCTCCAGCATACCTGAATCCGCACACGAAGGTGCAGGGAGTAGGGGTGAGTACTAAGTACTCAGTGAGTAAAATACATACTCTCCGTTTCAATTTATGTGAACCCATTTGACTGGGCACGGAGTTTAAGAAAATAGAGAAGACTTTTGATCTTGTGGTGTAAAATGAGGCACATTTATTTTGTGTGGCTATAAATCATTACATAAAGGTAAATTGTTTCCAAATAAGGAAAGTGGTCATTCTTTTTGGCACGGACTAAAAAGGAAATAGATTCACAAAAACTGAAACGGAGGGAGTATAAAATAGCTGAAGGCAAGAAATCCACGAAATGCCACAAAGAAAAAGCTATGTCTACAATCCAATACCTTACTACGATCTAACAATAACAACAAGCCACAGATAGCACAAGTAAATAACAATGCATGAATGCAATGCAATGCACATGACCGCTACGACACGTAGCCCGATCCATTTAACGTCGACGACACTCACTGGGGTGTGTACAGACTCCGAAGGGGCTCCTTCAGCCCAAGCGCAATATATTCATATCATTCGCAGCGGCGTGCAGCCCGATCCATACTCAGTCCACAATATGCATATGAGTCACATAACTGTTTCAATTTATTTATTTCCAGTTTCCAATTCATTAATAAGGAAATATTTTAGTTACAGGAAAAAGTGACTTAGCATTTCATAATAGTGATTAAACCCAGGACTGAGATCAATGATTTTAAAAATCATGCTATCACAATGATATCTATCCCCTAAGGATTCTACAGGTCGATACAATGCCCCAAACATGGCATAAAGCCCCCCCCCCCAAACACACACACACACACACACACACATATATATATATATATATATATATATATATTCAACACAGAGTGCGTTTCAATCGCCAATATAGTATTATTCTTATTTGGGATGGACCAAGTCACAATCCCCAGCCATAACCATCCGCACCTGCCATGGGATGCGAGTCACGCCCTAAATAGCGTCACAATGTGATAAGCCAGGGTTTCAAACCCTCAGGCCATCATATATACCAACTACTCACCTCTAACCGACTGTGGACTTATCTGCCATGCCTTTTCCTTTCGTATTGACCTCCTCGTGTGTCGAATCTAGTCAAAACCACAACGAATACATAAATATGAGTCAAAGAAACATAACCCAATCAAAATACTCGAAAAGTACAACAATTCACGAAGTTGGTAAAACTCAAACCCTGGGCCCACTTCTCAAAAAATTCTGAAAATTATACCAACGGATTTCTCGTCTCGCCCCGAGTCCGTACATATAAAATTTATGAAAACTGGAGTTCGAATGGCCTTTCAAATTCCAAAAATTCGTTTTTAAGAATTAAGCCCTAGTTCTTCACAATTTCTACCCAATTTCATGAATTTGAGTATTGATTCTTGTATAAAATAATATTTTGTAGTCAAGAGACTTACCTCTAACTCTTCAAATCGTTCAAAAACCTCTCTTGGCGGAGTAAAAATGGTGTAAAATTATGAGGGTTCGCATATGAAATCTTAACTTAACTGTTCTGCCCTGACGCCTTCTTCTATGAGATCTCATTAGTCCCATTGCGATCATATAGAGTAAAATTTCGAGGCCCTGAAATCCTTCTATGCCACGCAATCGCAATGTACATCCCCCTCTTCTACGCGATCGCAGGCAAGCTCATACGAACGTATTGAACAAATTTATCAACCTATGCGATCGCACACTCCTTCACGTGATTGCATAGAACAATAATTCCACCCCCTCAGAACGTTCTATGCGATCGCAGACCACTCTATGCGATCGCATAGAGTAAAACTGCCTGCAATTTTTTTCTGCTGCATTAACATGTTCAAAATTGCCCGTTGGCCATCTGAATTCACTCCGAGACCCTCGGGACTTAAACCAAATGCACATATATCTTATATTACTTCATTCAAGCTTGCTCGCAACATAAACACACCATCATAAACATCAAAATCATCGAATTATCATGGATTCAAGCCTAAGTTAAACTAAAACTATCGAAACTTGCATTTGATCTAAAACCCGGTCTAAACACCTCCGACTGATTTTGCACGCATATCCAAAATCACCTAACAGAGCTACTGCAACTCTCAAAATTTTATTCCGACCCCCGAATCAAAATCTCACCTACCATCCGGAATTCGCCAAAATTCAACCTTAGCCAATTCAAGCCTAAATCTACACCGGACTTCCGAATTCAATTTTGATTGTCCTCCTTAGTCATAAATCATCCCCTAAAACTAGTCGAATCATCAGAAATCCATTTCGAGCCTTATAACTCATAAGTGAACATTCGGTTGACTTTTCCAAACTAGCCTTCCCATAAAGAAGGTTATTGCCTCATTTCTAACTGAATTCTACTCGATTTACTTCAAATTCTCCAAGCACATATAATGAAGCATATCAAAGCATAAAACGGGGAAAGCGGTGCGGTAACTCCTGTAACGACGGGTCAGATCGTTACATCCTCCCCAACTTAAACAAACGCTCGTCCTCAAGCGTATCGAGAGTTATTCTAGAAGCCAACCAGTAGCTGAATGATCTTACCAACCATATACCCAGGGTGATCTATCGTCACCCTATCTCGCATAGCACCGATAACACAATACAACCGAACTTTTTTAGTTCATTTAATCTATAAACCAAACCATAGAACCACGTCGCACTATCTGAAAATCATACACACGATCCGAAATCCACATATGAACTCAGAGTAAGCCCGAACCAATTGTAATAACCTAAACTTGTACCCTCAGGTGAAAACATGTGATATACCACCTAAACCAAACAATTGTTATCATAGCTTCTATTCACAGCAGTTGTCCCCAGCAACCAATTACCGGTAAAGAACCTCTTATTAGCTAAAGCCTTATTCCCACACTTTCTTATACTGCCAATGATGAGTGAGACACGCTATAAATCTTAATTATCTCTCAGATCAACCATTCATCAAACCACTTCCCTTAACTGATATCACAACAGATTTTCGGATCAAACCTCGATATTATCTTCCTAACAAGCTGGGATCAAATCTGTCCGTGTTCATTAATGAACCCAATGATTACCTCAAATCCAACACCACTCTGATGACATGATACTTCAATGCAAGTCTAAACCATATTTTGTATAATACATGCACCATTAAGAAACGATCTGAACACACTCGAATCATAACAATTGACTCAAACGAAAGAGCTGTACCCTAAGCTCATTAATGCCCTTACAATACAAGGCTGAGACCCCATCTCACATCATAGGAATATGATGCCTGAATCTACTCTGAAGGGTCATAACTCCCATAGCCTCGCTATATTGCGTGATCCTATCCCAACACTGTTACACCCGAAGCACCTCAAGCCGCTATGCTACAAATCAACAACTACACACATTTGATGTCTGAAACCAACGCAATTCATTACACCCAAGGTGAAACATAGAACACACAACACACAACCCGATAGACCATAGCCAATGCTCTATACACTGAGCAACACTCAGTTACTCTTCCCGCTCAACTTTCTATATGAATTCTCAATGGAACCGCACCACATGTGTCCATAACTAACAAATCATGATGTCTTACAACATCATAAAAATAACTCATAGCTTTACGCAGGTCGCAAACAAGCTCAATAACGATAGAATTAATCTATTCCTCAACAGTACAACTCAAGGTCAACCAGGCTAACTCAAGTTAAATGCGTAGCCATATCGGCATGCCAACGAACTCAGTACCAAGAAGCCTAAAAATGTTTCTTCCACTTCTCTAACTCCTGCCGAAGGCACCAAATAAATACCGAACTTCACAATACCACCCGGTTACATGCCCGGCCATACGAAACGCATCCAAAAAGTCCTTCAATAACGGAACGAGATCAATGATAGCAACCTCTGCACTGACATCTATCACAAATGCTCAATTAAGAAAGTACTCCTTCCCAGTTGTTCGCTGGTTCTTTGAAATATAAATGACTCTGCTAAAACATATTCTAACGCACTTCACCACTTAACCTGTGGCATTTCCGGCATAGCCCCTAATGAAATAGTTCAAAATCACCCCAACACTAAGACAACCAGTCTAAATTCCAACATCACATCCAAAATATAACATACCAGTGAATAAAGATCCATCACCACAATATAGCATGTACATCAGAACTCCATGTAACACACAAATCATCATACCTGATCCCAGTTTTCACCGTGCGAATACGTGCCCCCAGTTGATACCTAATCATTCCACGATAGATAATTAATATTTACATGTGCTACCAAGCAAATCCAAATACCACTAGTGGACCCAACAAGAACATGCTGCAACACTACTGAAATATAATCAGTTTAATCACATTACCTTTTTCTGAAACACATACTCGTGTCAAATCGCTTCCACTTAGCAATACCATCTTCCCTAATCATCAGAAGCTCTCTTATCTAATCGCTTAGAAGGAATCACTACACATCCCATGTTCTGCATGACATGCACATGCCTTGTGCAAATTCTTACAATAATGACACGACGGATGAGATCTATATACATTCTTAGCCATCGTCGGGACAACAATTCATAAGTTTTGTACTCTTGGCAAGAACTATCACCTTATTCTGAACCAAACAATAGTCTTAGCGCTTTACTTTATTTTATATACTCAGAATGCACCGATCACGAATTCAATGATCTCGCCTCACCCAGTATGAATTGCTCGGGCAATAAGCCACTCCAGACATAAACATCGCATATGATGCCCTAATGTGCTAGTAGGCTACCAATTCTAATGTGGTACTAAATAAAACGAGCCCTGGAAAGAATTATCAAATCATACACACTAATACCGACCTTCCTTGGAAAACAGAAAGCAGGGCATACAAAGATAGCATATAGAAAAATATACTCGATATCACACTATTGCGGCATGCAAACCGATCCGGATAACATACCCATGGCGGCGTGCCACCCGATCCACACGTAGATCTTACATAAGGAGATGCACATCGAGCCAAATTTGCTTATTACAACAAAATATCGAATATCGGTCACAAGCATGCTAAGTGCATAATAATACATCTGAGGATTATATAGCATTATAACTACAAAACTCACGCACAACTGAGGCGCGATATATAATCGGAATTTCAACAGCCAAGTTGCTCATATGACATCATTCCTACGAGGATTCTTAACATGTAAGTAATTTCTCAAGTTGTCTCACTACTCACATGGCGCAATGCATCACTACGCGAGATATCTGACAATGAAGCATCATTCTAACTACTCCTCCATGAGGACCGCATTACAAAATGCACACATCTGGCCTGATATAGATCTATTATTCACATTAAGTTAATCCACCGGCTTCAAGCTGATTCTGATCACAATGAACTAGTTTGACAACCTTTCAAGGGTCCATAATAACTCCCTTTTTCTCATAACACACAAGAACAACCATCATAATCGGAGTAATCCTCCCTAGTTCACAACCCAATAGGCCAAGTGCCCTCTAGGCATGAATTTCTCAATTTAATGACACTATCACAACCTTCATACTTGGTTTACATCTTTAATCAGTCAAGTGACTGCATGCCACACTTATATAATCTTCCAGTGGGACACACCCCCACAACCTAACGCAATAATATTTGGGGCGTGCCACCAAACCACCGATCACACTAACGCTAAAGAGCGGTCCAGCATCATTAACCAGGACACAACATCGCTCTCAGGTGACGCTGAAGACAGTACTAATTTATCTTAACCATCGAAACTTCCTTCCTGCTCATCCGATCTCTTGATATCTTGTAAAAAATTTCCTTCACTCATGTCATTCACGACCTAATTTCCACAACCAGAACTGATTCACTAGTCTGCGTCAAATCAGAACTAACATAGTACAAAGCCACACAATCCGCTAAACAATATCAAGCTCCCCAACTTGGCTCGAAGCCATATATCACAACACACTATATTCATAATGCATATGCTCCATTACTGTCGTAATACCATGGTGAGATTAAACTCACTCTTTCATAAGCTTGTGGAAACATAAATCATTTGGAATTTTAACTCTTTTGCATTTTCTTGCATTCACTCACATAACAGTTAAGCCTGCTCTCTAGGCGTCCAAATTTTTACTAAGTCCCAAATTTTTCAAAAATTTTGGCAGAGTTTTGTTTGTAATTGGGCCTATCACCTGCTAGAGAATCACCAAAAACCATCCTAACAATACGTCTATAACCTAACAAAACATCACAATGTATATCAACAACATTAATCTCAATACAACCTGTATTATATTATCAAAATCGATACAGGGCATGCGTTGCACTTGTTTGAATCATAACACATATAAAATACCGCCAATTTAGTCTTTCTAAGTCTGAACTCATACCGCCACACATATTGCACTTAACTTTCCAATTAGGAGATACGATAATATTTTTCAAGAGCCCATAACTTGGGGCTACACAACAGATCGCAATGGGAACGAATCGCTTAACAGTTCATCTATTATCCCACAGACTTCTTCATCACTACCAAGATCACATAGATACACCTTATAGCACTAACTTACTCATAACGTGGATATCCGACCGCAATCCCGGCTAATAAGTACATTACCGAACACATAAGTTAAAAGCACTTGCTCGCATAATCAACACTTCAGTGCTCAAGCCATAGGCGAAGATTCGGCCTCAAGTTCTCGAGACTGGCCCAACATGAACTCACGAAGATTACATCTCGCCCCTCGATCGGGGAATCACAAGATATCAAGGCAATTATATTACTGAACGCTCGTGTGCACATACAGACGTGTGGAAGGAATTTTAAGAGTTATTTCTCAAGCTGAATTAAATACGCACGATAAGAATTCCAAGAAAGTGAAGTGTTTCCTAAAAGTTCTGCAGCCTCCCGAGGATAGATACGGACATCTACGTACCGATCCGCGAGAGCCTACTAAATTGGCTCATGACTCGCGAGGCCTAGTAACCTAGGCTCTAATACCAGCTTGTCACGACCCAAACCCGATCGTGATGGCGCCCAACCCTAAAGCTAGGCAAGCCAGACCAACAATCATTTTATATTTAACAATAAGTTCCGAAAAAGACATTTTAAGAAGAATATGAGGGTTTATAATAATGAGCCAGTAATAATAATAGAATAGTAATAATGAGAAGTGCGGAAATCCGATAATAACACTCCCAAAGATCTGGGGTCACGAGTCTAGAGCCTCTAACCAAAAACTGGATATAAAGAATATCTGATCGAAATACTCAAGTCTGAAAATATATGTAAATAAAACTGAAATAAGCAGAGAAGCCAGGTCTTGCAAACTCCAGCAACTACCTCAGTAACTCGGATAACTTTGAATAAATGAAACTACTCGGCTAAACCTCTGGCGTACCTGAATCTGCACATAGAGATGCAAGAAGTAGGGGTGAGTACTAAGTACTCAGTGAGTAAAACACATATAAAATAGATGAAGGCAAGAAATCCATGAAATGCCACAAAGTAAAGCTATGTCTACAGCCCGATACCTTACTACGATCTAACAATAACAGCAAGTCACAGATAGCACAAGTAAATAACAATGCATGAATGCAATGCAATGCACATGACCGCTATGACCTGTAGCCCGATCCATTTAATGTTGACGACGCTCACATGGGGTGTGTATAGACTCTAGAGGGGCTCCTTCATCCCAGGTGCAATATATTCATATCATTCACTGCGGTGTGCAGCCTGATCCATACTCAGTCCACAATATGTATATGAGTCACATAAAAGTTTCAATTTATTTATTTTCAATTTCCAATTCATTAATAAGGAAATACTTTAGTTACTTAATTTTCAAGAAAAAGTGACTTAGCATTTTAAAATAATGATTAAACCCAAGATTGAGATCAATGATTTTAAAAATTATGCTATCACAATGATATCTATCCCCTAAGGATTCTACAGGTCGGCACAAGGCCCCAAATATGGCATAAAGCCCATGTATATCGTCAACACAAAGTGCGTTTCAATCGCCAATATAGTATTATTCTTGTTTGGGATGGACCAAGTCACAGTCCCCATTCATAATAAATCCCTCACCTACCATGAGATGCGAGTCACGCCCTAAATAGCATCACTATGTGATAAGCCGGGGTTTCAAACCCTCAGGCTATCATATATACCAACTACTCACCTCTAACTGACTATCGACTCGTCCGCCATGCCTTTTCCTTTCGTATTGACATCCTCGTGTGTCGAATCTAGTCAAAACCACATCGAATACATAAATATGGGTCAAAGAAACATAACCCAATAAAAAATACTCGAAAAGTACAAAAATTCACGAAGTTGGAAAAATCTGAGCCCCGGGCCCACTTCTCAAAAAATTCCGAAAATCATACCAACAGATTTCTCATCTCGCCCTTAGTCCGTACATATAAAATTTATCAAAAACGGAGTTTGAATGGCCTTTCAAATTCCAAAAATTCGTTTTCAAGAATTATCACAATTTCTACCCAATTTCATGAATTTGAGTGTTGATTCTTATATAATAATGTTTTCTAGTAAAGAGACTTACCTCCGAGTAATACCCATTGAAAACCCTCTTCAAATCGCTCAAAGACCTCTCTTGGCAGAGTAAAAATGGTACTCCCTCTGTTTCAGTTTATGTGAACCCATTTGACTGGGCACGGAGTTTAAGAAAAGAGAGAAGACTTTTGATCTTGTGGTGCAAAATGAGGCACCTTTATTTTGTGTGGCTATAAATCATTGCATAAAGGTAAATTATTTCCAAATAAGGAAAGAGGTCATTCTTTTTGGCACGGACTAAAAAGGAAATAGGTTCACATAAATTGAAACGGAGGGAGTATAAAATTATGAGCGTTCGCGTCTGAAATCTTAACTTAACTGTTCTGCCCGGACGCCTTCTTTTATGTGATCGCATTAGTCCCATTGCGATCGCATAGAGTAAAATTTTTAAGCCCTGAAATCCTTCTATGCGATCGCAGAAATATCCACGCGATTGCAATGTACATTCCTCCTCTTCTACGCGATCGCAGGCAAGCTCACGCAAACGCATTGAACAAATTTATCAACCTATACGATCGCACACTCCTTCACGCGATCACATAGAACAAAAATTCCACCCCCCAGAACGTTCTATGCGATCGCAGACCACTCTATGCGATCGCATAGGGTAAAACTGTTTGCAATTTTTTTCTGCTGCATTAACATGTTCAAAATTACCCGTTGGCCATCCGAATTCACCCCGAGACCCTCGGTACCTCAACCAAATGCACAGCTATGTTATATTAATTCATTCAAACTTATTCGCAACATAAACACACCATCATAAACATCAAAATCATCGAATTATCACGGATTCAAGCCTAAGTTAAACTAAAACTTCCAAAACTTGCATTTTATCTAAAACCCGACCTAAATACTTTCGACTGATTTTGCACGCATATCCAAAATCACCTAACAGAGCTACTGCAACTCTCAAAATTTCATTCCGACCCCCGAATCAAAATTTCACCTACCATCCGGAATTCGGCAAAATTCAACCTTAGCCAATTCAAGCCTAAATCTACACCGAACTTCCAAATTCAATTCCGATTGTCCTCCTTAGTCATAAATCATCCCCCGAAACTAGTCGAATCATCAGAAATCCATTCCGAGCTTTCTAACTCATAAGTCAACATTTGGTTGACTTTTCCAAACTAGCCTTCCCATAAAGAGGGTTATTGCCTCATTTCTAACTGAATTTTACCCGATTTACTTCAAATTCTCAAGGCACATATATGAAAGCATAAAACGGGGAAAACGGTGCGATAACTCCTCTAACGACGGGTGGGTCGTTACATAAGGAGAATGAAAATGGTATATTTTTTAGCGTAAGTTTAGTGCTAAGCCGGGAAAAGTGGACGTGGATATGAGGCTTGAGTTACAGGTTATCCCAAGTAGAGACAACTACAAGTGCCTTGGTTCGGTTATTCAGGGGGAGTGGAGATCGACGAGGATGTTACATACCCTATTGGGGTAGGATGGATGCAGTAGAGGTTAGCATCTGGAGTCTTGTGTGACAAGAGAGTGCCAACGATACTTAAAGGTAAGTTCTATAAAGCGGTGGTTAGACCGGCAATGATTTATAGGCCTGAGTGTTGGCTTGTTAAGAACGTACATATCCAAAAGATAAAAGTAGCAGAAATGAGGATGTTGCGGTGGAAGTGCGGGCACACTAAGATGGATAAGATTAGGAAAGTTGATATTTAGAGACGGTGTACGTGGCTCCCATTGATGACAAGATGCAGGAAGCGAGGCTCAGATGGTTCGGGCATGTATTAAAGAGAAGCCCAGATACTCCAGTAAAGAGGTGTGAGTGGCTGATTGTGGAAGGTACGAGAAGAGTTAGAGGGCGGCCTAAGAAGTGTTGGGGAGATGTGATCATGCAGGATATGGCAAGACTTCAAATTTTCGAAGACATGACACTTGATAGGAAATTGTGGAGGTCGAGTATTACGGTTATAGGCTAGGAGATAGTTGAGTCTTGCATTACTTTGTACCTTTGTGAGCCTAGTTATGTAGGGATTTGTCTAAGGAAGCCAGGGGCAATGTCGCGTCTTACTATTTTCTATTTTCGACGTAGGATCCTGTGACGACCCAAAGGGTCATCACTTGTTTTCCTCATTTGTATCGCGCTTCCGAGGCCTTGAAAACCTCATTTTGTATTGCTTCGATTTACATGCGTAGTCTGGTCATGTATCTAGAAAATGTTTGTGTTAGAATATGTGAACTCTATGGAAAATTTGAAGAAATTTGATATTAATATTGATATAGTTGACTTCGGTCAACATTTTTGGTAAACAGACCTGGACCCGAGATCGGACAGTCCCGGAAGGTCCGTAGGAAAATATGGGACTCGGTAATGCGCCCAGAGTCAAATTTTGAGGCCTAGAGCCCAAGATATGAATTTTTCTATTAAATTGTTTTTGCTGAAATTATTAAATGAAAATTAATTAAAAGACCATGATATCAGACTCGTATTTTGGTTCCGACATCCGGTACAAGTCTTAAATATTATTTAAGTACTTCCTGCAAAGTTTGACGACATTTGAACATCGTTTGATGTATTTTGAACCATAAGTGCCATATTTGAAAGTTTATGAAGTTTAAAGGAAGAAAGCATGAATTTGAGGCTTGATTCTATGAAAACGATGTTATATTGGCGATTTGATCGCGCGAGAAAGTTCGTAGTATGTTTTTGTGGTTGTGTGCATGTTTGGTTTGGAGCCCGAGGGCTCGGGTAAAGATTTGATAGGCCGTTAGAGCAGATTTTGAAAAATAACACAATTGGTATTTTCCCCCAGCTGATATCTTCGCAATTGCGAAGTGTCCCAGAAACAGCCAAAGTTCGCAAAAGCGAACAATGCTTCGCAAATGCGAAGAGGACCAGGAATGTTCTTGGTTCGCAAATGCGAACAACAGCTCACAAATGAGAAGCAGACCCCAAACGTCTTAGGTTCGCAAATGCGACCAAAATGTCGCAAATGCGAGGACCACAGTTTTGAGCTTAGTTCGCAAATGCGAACAGATTCTCGCAAATGCGAGGGCCACAGTCAGAACCTGCTAAGTTCACAATTGTGAACAAATGTTCGTAATTCCCATATCCGCAGTTGTGCAATCTGATACTTAAAAAAATTTTAAACCCTTTTTCACCATTCTTTCAAAACCCAACACACCATACACAATTCTCCAAGAGCAATATCACTCCAAATCACTTGTAAGTCAATCTCTACTTAACTCTTTCAATTCCTAACATCATTAAACATGTTTTCCAAGAGAAATCAAAGGTTTTCATGGTTGAAATTGTTGTTTTTGGGTATAACCTAGGTTTTTCATAAATTGGGGAATTGGACCTCGATTTGAGGTTCGATTTTGAAACAAATCATATAATTGAACTCGTGAGGGAATGGGTAACCGGATTTTGGTCTGAACTCCGAGTTTCGACCATATGGGACCGGCAGCATTTTGGGAAATTTTGGGTAAAACTTTGAGAAAACCATTTTTATGCATCCAAACTAATTTATATAGTATTTATTAAAGTAATTGAACCAATTGTGATTCGTTCGAGCAAGTTGAAGGTTGAAATTCGAGGTAAAGCGATAGTTGAAAGTTAATTGGACTTCAAGGCTTGAGGTAAGTGTTTGATCTATCCTAGCTTGAGGGAATAAGATTGAATGTGCTAATTGCTATGTGATCGAGTGCGGTGTATAGGCTGTGGTGACAAACGTCTATACACTGACGTCTAGCATGACCGCGAGTCATTTGTAGACATGTATTGTGAGTTAGTGTGGGATGTTTTTAAGTCATATTCTTAAACCCTTGCCGGGTTGCGAAGTTGATTATTGTTTCCCTTGCCGGGACTTTATTGGGAAGTTGATTATTGTTTCCACTGCCGGGACTTTACTGTGAAGTTTATTATTGTTTCCCTTGCCGGGACGGTTCATATTGCTTGTTTCATTATTTTGCCCTTAACTGTGATTGTTATTTGGGTGAGGAAGAGTGATAATGCACGAAGGATGATGCCGTGCCATTTTTACTTATGTTTGCACGAAGGATCATTCCGTGCCTTGTTTTACTGATTATGCACAAAGGACCATGCCGTGCCTTGTTTTACTGATTTTGCACGAAGGATCATGCCGTGCCTTGTTTTACTAATTTTGCACGAAGGATCATGCCGTGACTTGTGTTACTGATTATGCATGAAGGAACATTCCGTGCCGTTGTTATTTAAACCATGCACGGAGGATCATGCCGTGTCATAGATATGATGATGAGAGTAAAAGTACGAAGGGTGATGCTGTGCACTTTTATTTGATTATTTGGTGAGGATGAGAGTAAAAACACGAAGGGTGATTCCGTGCAACCATTAAATTTCTTGCTTTGGTGATAGCTATTTTTATTACACTCTCATTCTCTGGACTGATCTATTATACAGAAAAGGGCCTGATATATCCCTCTACTTTGTTTTATTGTTCAATCATGTCCCCCGTTATACTTTCTGTACAAATTTACCCTTGCCGTCAATCAAAGTTCTATATTTGCCCCTATTTTAACAGTCGGAACACGTGGCACATTCTGAATACGGAAAAGGGCCTGATATATCCCTATACTTTATTTTATTGTTCAATCTTATCCCTCGTTATACTTTCTGTCCAAGTTTACTCATGCCCTCCATCAAAGTTCTATATTTGCTCCTATTTTAATGGCCGGGACACGTGGCATATTTTAGGAGAAAGAACCAGTACAAAAAGAAAAAAACTCAAAACCGACCTAGAACACATGACCCTCATGCTCGTTTTTCCTCTATTACTTTTTTCCCAAACTTCTCTTAAATAAATACTTTTAATCTGTGTAAGAGATTATCTTAGTTTGACAAAGAGATGAGGTTCAAGACATAATGTTCTGTCATCTCTTTGCTTGTTGCCAATATTTTTTTCTTTACTTCTATTTTCTTATTCCTCACTCCCTTACATTTTTTTCTTCCTCTTCTTATTTTAACAGTAGGGACACGTAGCATATTTTAGGAGAAAGAATCACTACAAAAACAAAAGAACTCCAAACCGCCCTAGAACCCATGACCTGCATGCTCCGTTTTTCCTCTCTTAATTGTTTTTCAAACTTCTCTTAAATAAAATCTTTTAAATCTGTGTAAGAGATTATCTTAGTCTGACAAAGAGATAAGGTTCAAAAATACAATTTTCGGCACCAGCGTGACTTTATGAATGGTCTTGAGTACTTGGTCATGTATGAAATCTTACTATATTTGTTTTAGCCGTAGAAATTACTTTCCCAGCTTCATATAATTGTTCAAAATTGGAATCAACCTCCTATCGTTGTTTTGAGATCGCCGGAGAAAGAATTCCATCAAGCTCGTCTGAAGTTTCAAAAATACATATGCAAAGAATTGTGGGCGACTTCGAGTAGTTTTATTGTCAAGGTGGAGTTTCATTCAGTGATAAGAAGAGGAAGAAAAAAATGTAAGGGAGTGAGGAATAAGAAAATAAAAGTAAAGAAAAAAATATTGGCAACAAGCAAAGAGATGACAGAACCTTATGTCTTGAACCTCATATCTTTGTCAAACTATGATAATCTCTTACACAGATTAAAAGTATTTATTTAAGAAAAGTTTGAGAAAAAATTAAGAGAGGAAAAACGAGCATGAGGGTCATGGGTTCTAAGTCGGTTTCGAGTTTTTTTGTTTCTGTACTAGTTCTTTCTCCTAAAATATGGCACATGTCCCGGCCGTTAAAATAGGAGCAAATATAAAACTTTGATGGAGGGCATGGGTAAACTTAGACGGAAAGTATAACGAAGGATATGATTGAATAACAAAATAAAGTATAGGGATATATCAGGCCCTTTTTCGTATTCAGAATGTACCACGTGTTCCGGCCGTTAAAATAGGGGCAAATATAGATCTTTGATTGACGACAAGGGCAAATTTGGACAGAAAGTATAACGGGGGACATGATTGAACAATAAAACAAAGTAGAGGGATATATCAAGCCCTTTTCCGTTTATTATATGTTGCTTATTGTGTTCCCCCAGCATGATACCTCTTTTGTTAGTTGTATTATTCGATAATTCTATTATTTTGTGGTATGTACATTATATAGAACTGTACAGGTTTATGTGAGTGTCTGGTCCGAGGCTTGTCACTTCTTCGCCGGGATAGGCCAGGCACTTACACGCACATGGGGTCGGATTGTGCTGATACTGCACTTCTGTGCGATTTTGCACAGATCCAGGTTTTGAGCAGGAGCAGCAGCATTAGAGTACTAGTGGGATTTCTGTGCTTCCGAGACCGAGGTAGCTTGCAGGTGTCCACAAGCCCGGCGTCTCCTCTATTTATTTTGTTGTTGCTGTGGTCTCATTGTTCCGAGACAGACGGTTATTATTTATTTTCTTTCAGACCATTATGTGTAGTTATTCCTTAGTAGTTTGCGAGTTTGTGACTCCACATCTTGGGTAGAGGATTTGTGTCAGTTGTTTTACATTACTATTCATAATTTATTCGAAAGACTTCCGCATATAAAGATTTGAGTATTATTTCTTGCTATTCAATATTAAACAAAAATGATGGTATGAACAGGAAAATGATGAATGAATTGGCTTGCCTAGCTACCACGAGTAGGCGCCATCATGATCCTGATAATGGGGGAAAATCCGGGTCGTGACAGATCCACTAACTAGCCATTGTTTTTGCTTTGTATTTTTCACCATGCATTTGATGTTCCTATTTTTTCGATGATCTCTATGGTGAATCTAATATTTTCTCCTTTTGTGAGTTTGTGACTCCACATCTTGGGTAGAGGATTTGTGTCAGTTGCTTTACATTACTATTCATAATTTATTCGAAAGACTTCTGCATTTAAAGATTTGAGTATTATTTCTTTCTATTCAATATTAAACAAAAATGATGGTATGAATAGGAAAATGATGAATGAATTGGCTTGCCTAGCTACCACGAGTAGGCGCCATCACCACGAGTATTGCTCTTGGAGAATCGTGTGTGGTGTGTTGGGTTTTGAAAAATGGTGAAAAGGGTTTAAATAAGTATCAGATTGCACAGATGCGGATATGGGAATTGCGAACATTTGTTCGCAATTGCGAACTTAGCAGGTTCTGACTGTGGCCCTCGCATTTGAGAGAATCTGTTCGCATTTGCGAAATAAGCTCAAAAGTGTGGCCCTCGCATTTGCGAACCCAAGACGTTTGGGGGGTGCTTCGCATTTGCAAGCTGTTGTTCGCATTTATGAACCAAGAACATTCCTAGGCCTTATCGCATTTGTGAAGCATTGTTCGTTTTTGCGAACCTTAGCTGTTTCTGGGACACTTTGCAATTGTGAGTAATTCTTCGCAATTGCGAAGATATCAGCTGGGAAAAAATACCAACTGTGTTATTTTTCAAAATCTGCTCTAACGATCTATCAAATCTTTACCCGAGCCCTCGGGCTTCAAACCAAACATGCACACAACCTCAAAAACATACTATGAACTTGCTTGCACGATCAAATCGCCAATATAACATCATTTTCATAGAATCAAACCTCAAACGATTCTCCAAGAGAAATATCACTCCAAATCACTTGTAAGTCAATTTCAACTTAACTCTTTCAATTCCTAACATCATTAAACATGTTTTCCAAGAGAAATCAAAGGTTTTCATGGTTGAAATTGTTGTTTTTGGATAGAACCTAGATTTTTCATAAATTGGGGAATTGGACCTCGATTTGAGGTCCGATTTTGAAACAAATCATATAATTGAACTCGTGAGGGAATGTGTAACCGGATTTTGGTCCGAACCCCTAGTTTTGACCACGTGGGATCTGGGTGTTTTGGGAAATTATGGGTAAAACTTTGAGAAACCCATTTTTATGCATCCAAACCAATTTATATAGTATTTATTAAAGTAATTGAACCAATTGTGATTAGATTCGAGCAAGTTGAAGGTTGAAATTCGAGGTAAAGAGATAGTTGAAGGTTAATTGGACTTCATGGCTTGAGGTAAGTGTTTGATCTATCCTAGCTTGAGGGAATAAGATTGAATGTGCTGATTGCCATGTGATCGAGTGCAGTGTATAGGCTGTGGTGACGCGCATCTATACACCGGCATCTAGCATGACCGTGAGTCATTTGTTGACATGTATTGTGAGTTAGTGTAGGATGTTTTTAAGTCATATTCTTGAACCCTTGCCGGGTTGCGAAGTTGATTATTGTTCCCCTTGCCGGGACTTTACTGTAAAGTTGATTATTGTTTCACTTGGTGGGACTTTATTGCGAAGTTGATTATTGTTTCCCTTGCCGGGACTTTACTGTGAAGTTGATTATTGTTTTCCTTGCCGGGACAGTTCATATTATTTGTGTCATTCTTTTGCCCTTAACTGTGAGTGTTATTTGGGTGAGGAAGAGTGATAATGCATGAAGGGTGATGCAGTGCCATTTTTACTTATGTTCGTACGAAAAATCATTGCGTGCCTTATTTTACTGATTATGCACGAAGGATCATGTCGTGCCTTGTTTTACTGATTTTGCACGAAGGATCATGCCGTGCCTTGTTTTACTGATTTTGCACGAACGATCATGCCGTACCTTATTTTACTGATTATGCACGAAGGAACATTCTGTGCCATTGTTATTTAAATCATGCACGAAGGATCATGCCGTGTCATAGATTTGAGGATGAGAGTAAAAGCACGAAGGATGATGACGTGCACTTTTATTTGATTATTTGGTGAGGATGAGAGTAAAAGCACGAAGGGTGATGCCGTGCAACCATTAAATTTCTTTCTTTGGTGATAGCTATTTTTATTACACTCTGATTCTCTTTACTGATTTATTATATGTTGCTGATTGTGTTCCCCCAGCATGATACCTCTTTTGTTAGTTGTATTATTCGATAATTCTGTTATTTTGTGGTATATACATTATATAGAACTGCACAGGTTTATGTGAGTGTCTGGTCCTAGGCTTGTCACTACTTCGCCGGGATAGGCCAGGCACTTACCAGCACATGGGGTCGGATTGTGCTGATACTACACTTCTGTGCATTTTTGCACAGGTCCAGGTTTTGAGCAGCAGGAGCAGCAGCAGTAGAGTACTAGTGGGATTTCTGTGCTTCCGAGACTGAGGTAGCTTGCAGGCGTCCGTAGGCCCGGCGTCTTGTCTATTTATTTTGTTGTTGCTGTGGTCTCATTCTTCCGAGACAGACGGTTATTATTTATTTTCTTTCAGACCATTATGTGTAGTTGTTTCCTTAATAGTTCGTGAGTTTGTGACTCCACATCTTGGGTAGAGGATTTTTGTTAGTTGCTTTACATTACTATTCATAATTTATTCGAAAGACTTCCGCATTTAAAGATTTGAGTATTATTTCTTGCTATTCAATATTAAACAAAAATGATGGTATGAACAGAAAAATGATGAATGAATTGGCTTGCCTAGCTACCACGAGTAGGCGCCATCACGATCCCGATGATGGGGGAAAATCCGGGTCGTGACAAATCCATTTACTAGCCATTGTTTTTGCTTTGCATTTTTCACCCTGCATTTTATGTTCCTATTTTTTCGATGATCTCCATGGTGAATCTAATATTTTCTCCTTTTATCTTTTTATTATCTTGAGCCGAGGGTCTTTTAGAAACAATCTCTTTGGAGCAGGGGTAAGGTCTGCATACACACTATCCACCTCAGACTCTTCTTGTGGTATTTTACTAGATTATTATTTTGTGTTGTTTGTTCCTATCTCATTCTAGTTTCTTATTCGGTGTCTGGTGCCCATATTAGTACCTGACTAATCTGAATTGTAATGGAGTTTAAACTCTAGACCTCTAGTTAAGAACGAAAGGATCCTGTCTATCCCGCCACAATATTTTCTTCTCCTATCTCATTCACTACTACCTCGTGCTAACCAAAAGAATTGAAATATAAAGAAGTCTCTTTTACGTTGAATTTCTTCCATTAAGATGGAAACACATGTACAAATTCTTTTGTATAAACTATCTTGAAAAGTTCCATAAATAGATTATAATTCAAAAATAAATCTAATCCAATGTAATGTCGGGAGCATTCTACTCTTTAAGAATTTTTATTTGCCGTCCTTACTAATAAAATAATAATATGCTCCTTTTAGATAAGCCTATGAATAATAAAATTACAACATTGTACTTAAGTTCCTTAACCAACCAAAATAAAATAAAACAAAGTTTCAAAATATTTATTATTGTTTCTATGTCCTAACTTTTTTCTTTAGCTAAATCGTAGTACACTTTACAATTGTTTTGTTGTGTAGGGTAGATTAGTTTAGGCCTTCGTATTTCCTAGATATATAATATTGTATATTTCTTAGTGAAAGAGAAATTTGATTATAAATTAACAATGCATACAGGAATTATACTATATATAAATAATATATATACATACTTATGAAAACGCCATCTTAGGTTATCTGTCACAAGACTATTTGTATTCTCCTATTACTTGGCCAAAGCTTTAGAAAATTATAGACAAGACCTAATGTTACACAACATAGGCAATAAATAGACTCACTTTGTACTATGATTCTTTAATTTTCGTCTCAAACGGCACTTACCTTGAATTCTCTTTGGACCAAAAGTAGGGGTGTGCATTCTAATCGGTTTATCGATAAATCAAATCGATTATTTATTATCGAATTATCGATATCGAGTTATCGACTTATCGATTTCGATTTCGATCAAGAAAATTTTCTTGTCGAGTTATCGATTTCGATTTCGATTTTGTCCTCTCGAGTTATCGACTTATCGAATAATCGATAAGATATACCAAAAAACAATTATACCCTTATTCTATATTACTTTTTCTTTTATGCTAACTTATTATTTCTATTTTTCTCTACCTACCCATGTTATTTCCTAATTTCCTCTACCCTAGCCATTTTTTCATTAATGTTGTCTCTTTCTTAATTTTTTATCAATTGTAATACACTGCAGGTTCTGTGCATGTTTGTTTCCAAGCTTCACCTGTTTAAAGAATAATATCGGTATATTTGTGTGTTCAACTGCATTTTACTTGGCAGCTTCTTTTAAAAGATGATTTAGGAATAAGTCTGTTTATGTGGTGACACTACTAGTTAATACATTGCTTGGAAGATTAAGGCAATTCTTCTATTGCTAAGTTGCAGGTTCTGCTGCCTCCATATCTTGGAGGTGCATCAACCCGTCCTTTATTTGTAAGCTCCAAATTTGTATTTTTTAACTATCTGAGAACTTGGTTATAGTTTTAAAGTGTGTGCACACTTTACGCTTTAGATATCCCAATTGGACAACTACTACGGCTAAACGGTATAGTCTGCCTTATTGAAAATCGATGAATCGAATCGATAAGCCCCCAAAATCGATAAATCGAAATCGAAAAAATTGAAACCTTATTGAAACGATAACGATAAGCATATGTACAAATCGATAATCGATAAGAAATTATCGATAAGGGTCAAAATCGAATCGATAAATTGATTGCACACCCCTAACCAAAAGTACGTTGTTGCTTATGCCAATTAAAGAAGGGACTTTTTCATGTATGTATCAATTTCAAAATTATATTACATATTATGTAGTAATTATCAAATTTACATCAAATGTCAATAGAAAATTTTCATAAGTTCTTACATTTTGGTCCTATCAGATATTAACCACCTAAAAAGGTGGATATTAATAACTTTTGTGTTTTTTAAAGTGTGAACAAATTGTAGTGGATTGGCTAAAGTTATGACAATTTGTAGTCTTTAATTATGGATATTAAAGTGAAAAGGAAAAAAGTAAAAGTTTGTCTTCTACAATTCAATAAATAAAAAATTGGGAGTGAATTATTCTACTGCCCAACACCAATTTTTGAAACGGAAGAATAATTTCCTTGAGCTATATTGACTACAATTGTCTCGACTTGTATTGTCTATTGTAGTTTAATTATTGTATTTTGGTAATAAATTGTGGATGGTAGGTAGATAACACGTGGATAATATATATATTTCTATGAAAATAGTGCCCATTCTGCACAAAATAAAAATTATTTCACATTAGCATAAAAAATAAGCATTAAGTTACATAATATCTACACAATTCTTCAAAAGAAAAAAAAGTATGAACTACAGAATGGCTACAAAATAACAACATTTGTACATTTGTAAAAATGTAAAAAATCGCGACTACAATTAATCTACAAAATTAAGACAACTAATTGACATTATTACAAAATAACTACATTTATAAGTTGTAGATAATAACAACTACAATTTATACACATAATTAACACAACTAATCTACATGACTTTATACACATAATTAACACAACAAATCTACATGACTACAAAATAACTACAAATATAAATTTTAGATAATATCAACTAGAATTAATCTACAAAATTAAGACTACTAAACTATAATTTAACAACAAAATTAAAACATAGATTTTTACAGCCTTAATGTACATAATACCTACATAATTCTTAAAAAAGAAAAGTAAGAACTACATAATGACTACAAAATAACAACATTTGTAAAAATTGTAGAAAATAGCAACTACAATTAATCTACAAAAATAAAGATAACTAATCAACATGACTACAAAATAACTATATTTATAAGTTGTAGATAATTGCAACTACAATTTAAACACCAAATTAACACAACTAGTCTACATAAGCATTAATCTACATAATACCTACATAATTCTTAAAAAAAATAGTAAGAACTACAGAATGACTACAAAATAATTACATTTGTAAAATTGTAAAAAATAGCTGGTTACGAACTATCATCACTCCAGCGGACTTGACGGTGAGTCCGGAGAAGTTTAGAAGAGTAGATCTGCTGCTCGTTTTAAGTTCTCCACCTCGATATTGATCAAGGCTAGCGGTTGGAACTAGCTCTGCTTCAACTTCCTATATCTCTTGGAACTAGCTCTGCCTCAACTTCCCTTGCAATGGAATCCAACTCCGCCATCCACTCGATGATATTCTTTCCAGCTAGAGGCATGGCTTTCACACATTTGCAGTCCGGTGTATCAGACAATAATCCTTTCATTTTGTAGTGAATAAGCGTTGATTTCTTGGTTGAAAGCCATAAATGCCTCATCTTCAGAAGCAACATAGAGAAAGAATAATACATAGAGAGAGAAAGTGAGAAAGAAATGATGGAGGAAAAAAGAGGGTAGAAAGTGGGGGATGGGTATTTAGTGAAAAAAGGTAAAAGATATTAGTATTTATTTGTGTGGGGCGGGTTAGATCATAATTGTGTCCAATAAAGAGGACTCATTAATAATATCATTAATTTGAATTATGGTACATATATGTAATTAAAATGACATATATGTAATAAAATAAAAAGTTAAACATATTATGTAATATATTAGTGTATTTGGTATATATATGTAAAAATTCCATTAAAGAATGGTTGCATTAATTGAACTTGAGTATTCATATGGCATAGAAAGTACCTCCAAAATAAATTACACCTTTGAGGGTGAGTTTGATATGAGGAATAAAAAATAATTAATTTTGGAGTTAAATTTGAAATTCGTTTATCTTACGTTTGGTTGTGATAAAATTATGATATAACTAATTCCAAGATTAGTTATCCCAAGAATTGCTATGTTCTTTTTTATACCGGGAACCAATAAAAAAGTCCGTTTTTAATCAAAGCATATTTTTCTAAAGGGAAGCACATGTCTATTCATAAATACAGGACGGATTCATGGTTTCAGCATGATATGTTTTAGACTCTGAATTGTTCAAAAATTATAGGTTTAAATTTAATATACTTTTTGAAATTATAAGCTCAAGGTGGCGCATTAATTCAATTGGACATGTTCAAAATTGTGGATCTGTCCTTGTTAAATTTACATAGTATTGTCTCCTAGTTATTATTTTTTTAACAAATACTTGAATTCTTTTTTTACTTTCGTTACCCTTGGCCTCCAATAAATTATAATCTAAATAAGAGAGATATAAAAGTATATTATTACCCTAAAAAGAAAAAACAATGAAATGTTAGAAGAGTACAAAAAAGGCAAGAAAAAAGCAAATTATTGCTATCAATGTGGACAGTCACAAACATGTGTAATGTTTGAAGTTGTTATAAGAAATTTATAAAAGGGAATAGAGTTAACAAGTAGCATTATATATTAATGAATATGATTAGTTAATTAATTACTTAAGTCTCAATACATGTGCGAAGGTATCCTAACTACTTGTATCGATGAGGGGTCACCAAATCTCATAAATTTCGGTAATTCTTTATTTATATGTATAAAAAATAATTATATAAAGAACTGGACACCTTGAACAGTAATCCTTAAGGGGTGTTGATAAAAGAAAAAAAATAATGCCTTCCTCGCGTATAAATTCTGCCTTACTGACGTGACATGTTGTGCCTATGTAGTTCACGGGTCTTTCTATTACTGCTATTTTAAATTTGAAAAAAAGAAGAAGGTATCAATGGAATTGCCATTAACTATATTAAATTAATATAGACACCTAGACTACAAACTAGGCTTAGGCTTCACGTTATTAGAGTATTAATCAATTCTGATTAATTTATTTTTTAATTTGTTTTATTAAATAATTATAATTATCACTTCACATGACTTAAAGCTAACTCCACCCAACCTATACCTTTATATGTTAAAAGAGTAGGTATATGTCACTTGGAATACATGAATGAACTTATTGACTCATTCCCACATTGTTTGGATTAATTAAAATATATTTTTTGAAAAGGGATTACGACTTGAAAACTAAGTCACAATTAATATTTGGATATTATCTTTAATCTTTTTTGAATCCTTCCAAAGTAATGGTTCCAAAAGGGAAAGAAAGGTGATTAGAAAGTTAATGAATTGCGACGGCCTTAAACTTATTTTAATTTTTTCGTTACATTATATGATGGATTTTGTCTGAAATAATATCATGTATAATAATTCACGTAATCACTTGTAATTGGTTGAATTCCTTGATAAGCACAAGTTGGGTGGGCCATAATTGAGATTTGGTCGATCTTAGAACGATAATATCGGCATCATTACTTTAATTAACATGAAATAAAGTATGATTAAGGTCCTCTTAGAAGTGTTGTTTAATATATTAATTAAGATGGTCCACTAACAACAAGGAAAAGAAACACTTTGTTTGAGGACAGTTGTTGATAATTCTATAGGGATTTGACAAGGGTGATTGGACAAGAATGCTAGAATCAGGAACCAAAGTATGGTAAATTTTGAACATAAAGAACGTTTTTTTTTTAAAAAAAACGACATAAGTATATACAATGTCACTTTATGTGGCGTTGTATACTAACGATAACGGCTTCGTTAGTGTACAATGCCACATAAAGTGGCGGTGTATCATACACTATATGTACAACGCCACCTATTCAGGCGTTGTACTTTGTTCAATTACTGAACAGTACAACGCCAAAATAGTTGGCGTTGTATTATCACCCTGGCCTAAATTCTACAGCATTTCTCACCACCCCGGCCAAAATTCTACAGCATTTCTCACCATCCCGAGTGAAGTATAAGAACTTTTTTATATTGCCCGCTAAGTGTCATATTAAACAACAATGGCTTGAACTATTTAAGTTATTAGAACGTAGAATAAATGGAAGTGTGGAATAAATAATTCTTACTATGTGTTTAGATCATTTGTATGTTTGTCTTTCTTATTAACTTATGTTTGTGTTTGTGTTCTAGTAATTTAAGTTTAAGTTAAATATTATATTTTTGTTCGTGTTTAAATATTTGAAGTTTTTGTCGCATACGAAACAATAAACGAAACAATAAAACAAATGATGAACTAAAAAAAATTAATAGAGATATTTAATTAAATATTGTTGTTACAAAAAATATTATTTACAACATATACACAATAAAAAGTAACTATCTTGTATGTGTCCCGCAATGTGTGTGTCTCAAAGCAGCCGTCGGCCTGAGGCGCATCCCCGCCCGTCCAGGTACGCTATCAGGATCATCATCATCAAATTTCCTCCTTATAGCTGGATGTGGCTCAGGATGACATGCAACAGTGGCGCTGTCCGGTCCAGTAGAAGACAACATAATAAAGTAAAAATTAGTTTACAAAATCACATAATAATTATAATTTACAGTTTTATATCTTACCATCATAGCGTCTGGATCCTGTATGTAGTCATCTGCCGCATCGTAAACTGAAGCCTAAACAAGGAGATTGTTATAATGTAATAAATAAAATAAGTTATAGTTATAAGAAATTTCATATTCAGAAGTAATAAACTCATACCTGAGCATGTGAAGAGCTCCCATAACTCTGACGGCGGCCACTAAAGATATCTCTGGTCGGTGCACCCTCATCAGTGGTAGATGGGCCAGGGTAATATGCACCCCAATCTTCTACTTGGAAATCAGAGCCCGTGATCAATAATTGACCCTGTGGGGTCATCTGTGAAGGGCCTGCAGTGGCGTATATACCAAGGCCGTAAGACGGAATGTCCGTCTCATGCATGCCTCCTGCCATAGCAGCAACAACATCATCATCGGGAGCATCACCGGCCTCTTGCTGGACACCACCTCCTCGGGCAGCACGAGGTCGCCGGGAAGCACAGGGTCGTCGGGCAGCAGGTCGTCTGGCACCAGCAGGTCGTGGAATACCACGACCTCGCTGGTATATGGCTGGATCAACATAATCAGCATCCTGTGCCAACCGCTGATCCGATCTGACACGCTGTAGTGTCTCGGCAGCCACTGTCATGAATCGCCAACCATAATCCATAATTGCCACTGGATAGTGCGCATAATCTTGCATCTCCCGCCCCATACGGTAGACGGTATGCAATCCAATGGCCTGCACAAAAGTAAATAATGTAAACTGGGTTTAACTCACAACATTATATGTACATTATTAAATATTACATAAAACTTACCAGAGTCTCGTGTCTTCCGGCGTATGAGACGTACCACCCATCTACCGGATGCACTGGGTTGCCGACAAATAGACGGGACACTGTGCGATACCATGCCAGATACCCTTCAATAGGATAGTGTTGCGGAGGTGGGATCAAATCACCTCGTCTATCCCAAATGACCAGCTGAGTCTGGAGCCAGCCTAAAAAGGTGTCGTCCACCCTGCTACGATCATCCCTCTCATAATGTGTGGGATGCCATGAAGGATGAGGTGGTATAGGCTGCAGCATGCCAGATTGACGATAAACTCGCTCTGAGGCATGATGCTCCACTATATCGAGGCATGTGAGAGGGACAGAAGACCTCCAAATAGCCCGGCCTAGAGTACAGTATTCTGGCAGGGTAGCTAGCAACTCCTCACTATAGGGTGTCCAGATGAACTATCAAATAACAACACAAATGGTTAGTATTCGTAACACTAAATTAAACAATAACTAGTACGTTTAGTTAGATTTTTACCTGTGCATCCTCTAGGAAGTCTAACACATCCCTGATGCCTGGCAGATTATGATGGGCAAATTATCCCCGCGTATATCCACGCCGCATGACCCACCTGGCAGCTAAAGGAAGGTCTGGTAATGCGACGTCAGCTGGTATCAGTGGCAAAGGTGGGCTGAGCTGCACAAATCGCTCCCAAACCCAAATCTAACATAGACAGTTGATGTATACTGTGAGATAAACTATATTTAGGTAGATTTAACTGGGGAAGATATTTTCATTGAATATGTTCTCACCTGTAGAAGGGGTAGGAAGCCGCAGATATCTCTTTGTGTGCCCATAGAAGCCCGACACATCTGCCTGTACTGGAATGCGATGACAACAGCACCCCAGCTGTATGTAGCTGTATCCTCGAACTGTGTAATGTGGTGGAGAAACCGGAGGCTAACAAGATTACCCGTAGTGTTCGGGAACAAGACACCCCCAAATAAAAGGAGCAGCAGCAACCTAGTGTACTGGCTCACATCCTCCTCCTCTGAGTCATCAGTAATATGAGGGTGGAGCTGCTCCAGACGCTGTCTAATAAGGGTTAACTGTACCCGACTGATCCCAGCCCTCTGATCAATGGCCTCCGGCTTCAAACCTGTCAGCATCTCTAGCAAATCCCAATACATCTCGCGCGGGAAATGCCTCATGCTCGAAGGAAAAAGAACAGGCAACCCATCGGCTGGCAGACCGTATAAAACCTCTACGTCCTGCAACATAATAGTGGCCTCGCCAATGGGAAGGTGAAAGGTGTGCGTCTCCGGTCGCCACCGCTCAATGATGGCCGTGATCAATGAGTAATCCAGCTGTATCCGGCCAATGCGAATAATCCTGTAGAATCCCATCACCTCCAAGTGATGGACGACTCTAGGATGTAAAGCTCGGTCACTGAGGAACTCCCACAATATATCGATTCACCGAGCCCGGAATGTGTCGGTCAATAACTGTCCGTCCCAGATATACTCAGATCGATGTTGCGGCTGTAGGCCTAATAGATCTGAGCTCCTAGGGCTAGGATATATGGGCGCATCCGTGTCGTCGACTGTAAAATTAAAAAATTTAATAACTTACAAAAGTTACCCATTTAATAATTTAATTGTATAAATTGCTAATAATTTTTAATAACTTAATTTTGAAGCCCAGCGGCACCAAACTATTATTAATAGCTATGTATTTTTTTATAATTTAAAGTTACATTTTAAATAATTAAATTGTAGAAATTGCTGATAATATGGGTCCCGCACTCGATATATTATTTAAGTCCAGCGGCACCAAACTATTATTAATAGCTATGTGTATGCATTTAATTAAAAAATATATTTAGAATAATTGAATTGTCTAAATTAAATATTTTTGAGCTCCCGGGCTCGATGTTTTTGAGCTCCCCGGTTCGATAATTTTTAATAACTTAATTTTAAGGCCCAGCGGCACCAAACTATTATTAATAGTTATGTGTATGCATATAATTAAAAAATATATTTAGAATAATTGAATTGTCTAAATTAAATATTTTTGAGCTCCCGAGCTCGATGTTTTTGAGCTCCCGGGTTTGATAATTTTTAATAATTTAATTTTAAGGCCCAGTGGCACCAAACTATTATTAAGAGCTACGTGTATGCATATAATTAAATTGTCTAAATTAAATGTTTTTGAGCTCCCGGGCTCGATGTTTTTGAGCTCCCGGGTTCGATAATTTTTTTTTAATAACTTAATTTTAAGGCCCAGCGGCACCAAACTATTATTAATAGCTATGTGTTTTTTTATAATTTAAAGGTCCAGGACTCGATATTTTTTTTAAGCCCAGCGGCACCAAACTATTATTAATAGTTATATGTGTTCTTATAATTAAAAAATATATTTAGAATAATTTAATTTTCTAAATTAAATATTTTTGAGCTCCCGGGCTCGATATTTTTGAACTCCCGGGTTCGATAATTTTTAATAACTTAATTTTGGGGCCCAATGGCACCAAACTATTATTAATGGCTATGTATCCCGGACTCGATAATTTTTGAGCTCCCAGTTTCGATAATTTTTTAGCTCCCAGGTTCAATAATTTTTGAGCTCCCGGGTTCGATAATTTTTAATAACTTAGTTTTGAGTATCAAAATTACAAGCTAAATACTACACATTACTACGCTACAAGGCTCTAAAATTTCCTAGCCTAAAAGAGTCTATGTTTTACTACGCTAAAAAGGTCTCTATTTTACAACTAACAACTAATATAAATTACACAAATATAAATAAACAACTAACATTTACCTAACTAAACCTAACATCTAATCTAACAAAATTAGATAAATATATATAAACAACTAACATATAAGATTTCGGATAAATTACACATACTAGTTTAGAAAATAACATAAAATAGCTAAAACTAACAAGTAATCTAAAATATAAACTAAAAAATAGTAGTATAAACATACATTTTTACGGATGAAATATATAAAGCTTCCAAATCCGTCTACCCACGAAGCCAATAGCGTAAAACTATAGCGGGACCAATACGTATAACCCGGGGGGGACCAAAATTTTTTTTTTTAAGAAAGGGTGGCTGGTCGTGTGGGGAGAGGGGGGGACCGAGAGAAATTTTTATGTTGGAGATGAAGAAGTATGAGGAAGAAGACGGGACCTAGGATTTTAATAATAGGTTCAACGCCACTTACTATGGCGTTGAACCTGTCAGATTCTTTAATGCAGGTTCAACACCATAGTAAGTGGCGTTGTACAATAACGTCTGTTATGAACAATTGTGAAACTCCGGAAAAAAAAATCAAGTGAAAATAATATTCAAAAATTAAAGTTATGTTTGGAGATGAATATAATTTGGAACCATTTTTGAGTTTTAGTGAGTGATTTGGAGACTCTCTTTTCAATATTTGTATCTTCCTTCCTATTGTATCTTCATAGTAGATCGCTAAGCAAAAATTTAGAAAATAAATTTTTGGAGTTTTTTAAATTTTCTAATATTTTTGAAATTCAACTTCAAGTGACATTTAAAATTTTCATGGCAAAATACTAGTCCCGAAAAAAATGAAATGTATATAATGGCCAAACGAGCCCTTATTACGGCCAACCTGACACTGTATTAGATATGCAAAGAATATATACAGTCACCCCACGTAGAATTAGAACTAGTACATCAGCCAGTAGGTTTGATCGAAATTTTGTATTTATCTTAAAGAAATTCATCGAATATGTATTTATACTCCATTAACTTAAAATTCCTAACACATAAACTTCAAACCTTGGCTCCGTTTCTGATCCTTGTGATGCATTAGTTAAGGGTGAATGAACCCTACTACAATTCTTGCAAACTAAATGTGACGACCCAAAGGGTGATCACTTGATCTCTTCATTTGTCCCGCACTTCCGAGGCCTTGAAAATCTCATTTTATATTGCCTCACTTTACGTGCATAGTCCGAGCATGTTGCTAGAAAAATTTTGTGTTAGAATATGCGAATTCTATGGAAAATTTGAAGAAATTTGATATTAATATTGATATAGTTGACTTTGGTCAATATTTTTGGTAAACGGACCCAAATTCGAGATCGGACGGTCCCGGAAGGCCCGTAGGAAAATATGAGACTAGGGCATGCGTCCGGAGTCAAATTCTGAGGCCTAGAGCCTAAGATATGAATTTTTCTGTTAAATTATTTTTGCTGAAATTATTAAATGAAAATTAATTAAAAGACCATGGTATCGGGCTTGTATTTTGGTTCCGATGCCTGATACATAGTCTTAAATATTATTTAAGTACTTCCTGCTAAGTTTGATGACATTTGAACGTCGTTTGATGTATTTTGAACCATAAGTTCCAAATTTGAAAGTTTATGAAGTTAAAGGAAGAAAATCATGAATTTGAGGCTTCATTCTATGAAAGTAATTTAACCAATTGTGATTAGATTCGAGCAAGTTGAAGGTTGAAATTCAAGGTAAAGCGATAGTTGAAGGTTTATTGGACTTCAAGGCTTGAGGTAAGTGTTTGATCTATCCTGGTTTGAGGGAATAGGATTGAATGTGCTAATTGCTATGTGATCGAGTGTAGTGTATAGGCTGTGGTGACGAGTGTGAGCACGTGATTTTTTGCCCTACATGAGAATTACTCCCAAAAAATTCAAAATAAAATAGTTTTGTGTTGTGCGTGATTTTTGCGATTTTTGTGTTATTTTTCTCTTATTATTTGCATTTTTGTGTGTGCGAGTCTATTTATTTAAATAAATATAAAATACAAAAATGTTTGCATTCTCATATAAAATTCATATTTGTAATTTAGAGTAATTAAGTTTATTTGACGAAAATGAAAAATAACAAAAATATGTGTTTAATGTCAAAGTCTAATTGTATGGTTTTAGCCCTAATTGTTATTTAATTTTGTGTTAGTTGATATAACGATTTAACTCATACCTTTTATAAGTTGATTTATTTCTATAAGTTAATTTAGAATTTTTAGAATTTTAGTTTTATTTTAAGAAAATAAAAGAAAAGGAAAATAAAGAAAAGAATTGAAAACTTCTTTAGAATTCGGATAGTACCAGCCCAAAATCCCCAAATAACCCAATCCAAACGGCCCAATCGCCCAGTCCAAACTATCCCATAACCGGATCACCCAATACTAGACCCAACCCGTCCGCCCCGCTCCAACTCATGCTTCAATCGGGACCGTTGGATGCTAATCATCCAACGGCTCAGATTGAATCTTAATTTTTAATACCCAAGACCCCAAAACCCTATTCCCATTTCATTTCACCCAAAATAACCTCTCTCTCTCCTTCACTCCCTTCTCCCCCGAAACCCTAGCGGCCGCCGCCCTGTCCCACCGCCCAAAACCCGGCGGCAACAACGCCGCCGGCTACCAAAATAACACCACACGACCACCTTAACCCCCTCTCTTCGAATCCATGCATGGTTTGGTTCGAATCAATCCAGAACCTCTCGAATCTTCGATTGAAGATTCGAGCCAAACTAAAACCTATACCAATCAACCCCAAATTCGTACCAAACATTCCCATGACCTTCCTAACCTCTACACCATCATTGGGCTGGCTCGAATCTGACCGGAAATAGTCGAACCCCAAAAAATGGCCTCAAGAACCCTAGCATTCAGAAATTAGGGATTTCGTCAATTGAAGTCTAATAGACTGTAATTGGGATATTTTCATTTGAAAACATTTCAATTAAAGTCCGTTCGACTCCAAAAAATCCCAATTCAAGTGGTCCAGCCACTATCTTGATTCTATGGAGGTATTTGTTTTCTTTTCTTTTCTTCTTTGTTTATTTTTGTACTGGTTTTATTTGTTGCGATCATTTTCTTGTTCTGTCCGTGGATTTGAATTTCTTTGTTTTCATTTCTTCTCAGAAAAGACCCGTTTATTTGGTCAATTGTTTTCTGTTTCTGTTTATTTGATTACGTATGATGTAGAATACGTATTCGCGTCGGTTAGCGTCATCAAATAGTTAGCTTTGTATTTTTCTAGCATTGGCCGAAATCTGTTTGAATCACTGACTGATCGATTAGTTTGTTATCGATTATACATGTTGTGATCGATTTAACGAATGTCGTCGCTTAAATTAGCAAAGTTGTTGTTTGAAATCCCGGGCAGTGGGTCATTGCTGTTGGAATAAAGTTGATTTGATGATTTTTTGTGTTCATTTTGTTGGTTGATTTTGGATTCTGAGTTAGCTGTTTGAATTGGATATAGTTGTTAGAGACTTAAGCTGAATTAAAGAACTTCAGAATTAGTGGAATGCCACTTTGAGCACATGTGAATCATTAAGGCATGTTTTAAGTTGAATTATACCATATCAGTGACACAAAGTAGTGAAGGCCAGGAATTAGTCCTAGTTTAATATGCAATGCACATGGGAAGAGTACTAGGACTTGCTGGACAGCAGGATTTTCTACCATTCTTCTACACTTTAGAGTTTTAAATAATTGAAACCATACTTAGACAACTAAAAAGTGGGAAAAGGGAGAATAACAGAGGTTAGACAGATCTGAAACAATTAAAAAATAGTCTTGTGTTTTGAGTTTGAAGGCTATAAAAGGAGACATAGACTTCATACACTGATATACACACTGGAGAGAATAGAGAGACATACAGATAGAGAGTGGGGAGTTTTCTTTGAGGGGGAGTCTGTGAGTAAGAAAAAAAACAGGGGAGTTTTCAAAAATCTGAAAAAAGAGATTGAAGAGTCTGTTTCATGGATTTCATTTCTTTCCAGGGATTTCATTTCTTTCCTGGAATTCATTTTTCTGATTTCAGTATCATTGGATTGATTTTGAGCGACTTTGAGTTCGATTGAATCAGTTATTGATTAATTTTTAGCTTGTTGCAAGTTTCCAGTGGTTTTGGACATTATTTTGAGTTCACTTGGTTTGTTTGGTACCACTGTGGGTCAATACTCTTAGTTTTGTTTGGTTTCTGGGTGTCGAATTAAGCTTGAATTGCTGCTGATGGGTGATTGTTGCATTGCTACATTTCATACTGATTGGTGTTAATTGCTGCCGTTTAAAACTGCTGATACTGCTTAGCTTGGCTGATCTTCTCCTCTTCTTTTTGTTGCTTTCACAGGTATTCATCTCACCTTTCAAATGCACGATATTGGTTGAGTATGGAGATTATTTATTTCAAATGGATACCTGTAATAATACAGTAGTTTATTTAAATCTCTTTTACACTTTTGAAGTTGTTTAGTTGAATGTGATCTTCTTATATCCTATTTTTATGTCAAAAAAAATGATGTAATGATACTAGTTGGGTAATAGCTTATGTGTTCTTTACTATTGGGATGAATGAGCTTAAATTGAAATGTTCGGTTAATCGTTAATATAGAATGCATAAAGGGAGAAAGTATTGACATGTAAAGGTTCGTTTTCTGCCTTCTGTCCCAAAAGTATTTTTGAAAGAATTTGTTTAAGACTTGAAATATTTTGTTCTTTATTTATGAGCTTTGTCCGTTGTTCTTTGGTTGCGCTCGTTCTTCTTGTCAAAATTGTTATGTTGTTTTAATTATTTTGTGTGCTATATCAATTGGATTCAGTGACAAATGAATTTTTACTCTTCGTATATATGTTAATAGTTGATACAGTGTATTCCCCCTAACAATATCTAGCCATTTCGTTGTGGATATGCTCATTAGATAAATCTTCTATGTTGGGTAGTGACAGAGCATTTGACTCTTGAATAACTTTGTATACACATCTATCAATGTAGTAATCAATCAATTTGTTGACCTGGGAATCAATTTTGTGGGAGTTCCTTTGATGAAACAAGAGCCTACTTTTTATAGGATATGTGTATGGACATTTCGGATTTTAAAGATTATCTTTTTTTTTAAAAAAAAAAATGACCCATTATGTTACGTGACATATTTCTCCTTTATTACCCATATTTCATATAACCCGATTATAACAACTTCAAATAATAAAGCTTTTTTTTTTTTAAGATAATGGATATAATATTAAAAGCTGTTAAGAGTTGAATCTTGCACATAAGTTAAGGCATGTTATAAATCAGATAAATAACCGAATATGACAGTTGAGCGATCGTGCTAGAACCACGGAACTCGGGAATGCCTAACACCTTCTCCCGGGTTAACAGAATTCCTTATCCGAATTTCTGGTACGCAGGACTATTAAATAGAGTCAAACCTTTCCTCAATTCGAGATTCAAACCGGTGACTTGGGACACCATAAATCTCCCAAGTGGCGACTCTGAATCTCTTAATAAATGAATCCCGTCTTGATTGTCCTTTAATTGGAAAAACTCCTTCGCGCCCTTGCGGGCCTGCGGAAAAAGGAGGTGTGACAGCTCTGGCGACTCTGCTGGGGATGCAAACCCAGAACCACTGGTTCAGGGTTTAAGAATTCGAGCTTGGAATAATTGTTGTATTTGGCTTATTTATTATTTGATTTTATTATATGTTTGTATTAATGTGCTAAATATTGTTTTTACTGCTTTGATATTTTGTGAATTGTATATAAATTGTGCCGATACCCTTTTTTTTTTCTTCTGAGTCTCTTTGAAATATAATCTCGGGCATTTGCTGGACATAGCCCGGTTTTCTCAAGATAGTTGTGGTGCTTGGCACCCAATGAAGGATTTGTAGTCACACCTGTTTAGGCGGGGAACATTGTCAATTAAGACAGAAAGCCATGCTACCGGTGCACTGACACTCCTCGGCTCGAGTTGTCCACTCGAGTTAAAGTCAGTCTAGACACCTTTTCCAAAAAGATGATAAACCTAGAACCACTGGATCGGGGTTTTAGAACTTGAGTTTTGAATAATTGTTGTATTTGGTTTATTATTATCTTGGGTTTAAATGTGCAAAATGATATTTTTATCGCTTTGATATTTTTTGAACTGTACATATAAATTGTGCCGAAACCAATCTCCTCTCTGTGTCTTCTAAACCATGAAGAAGGGTGCACTTCGTGTGACTTCTTTTCTGTATAGTGTCTAATTCCCACTTTAGAACGAGGTTGGGATAAGTTGCAAAACCGGTGAAGCTTCTGTATTCCCGGGTTGCTGCCTCCTCCTCGGCTCGAGTTGTCCGCTCGGGTAAGCCAGGTCTAGAACAATAAACCCAGGTTTTTAAACCTAGTATAACAAAACTTCATACCGGATCCCTAGTAGGAACGCTTATTTGCATCATGTGCATATTGACTTAGAGAGGCTCAACACAGGGGTTGGGCCTATCTAAGATAGATGACCTGAAATGAAAAGACCATCCTGCTGCATCCTGTTTGTTTTACGCATTCATTTGCTTCAGACTTGCAGGCTAACCGGTTTTTTTTATATTGAGGAAAATGAAAAAAAAATAGTTTCAAAATAGTTTGTGTTTTTTTACATAAAAAAAAAAAAAAATGTGTGATTAAAAAAAATATATATATGTATAGTTTCAAAATAGTTTGTGTTTTTTACTTAAAAAAGAAAAAAAAAATTTAAATTAAAAAAAATGTGTGAAAAAATAATAAATAGTTTGTTTCATTTACAAATGTAGTTTGTTTTTATTTGACCGAACTACGCTGGTTTGATTCTCCCCATTAGGTGGGATACGTAGGCAACCCTCATCGGGTCTAACCACCCCTTCAAAAAATTAAAAACAAAATGTCAAAATTTTAGTTTTCAATAAAATCAAAGTGACGCTATTTTTTTAAAATAGCCGAATGTTCCGAAAGGACGCCGGAAGGCTATTTTTTGCAAAAATGGCCACTTTGAAATCTTTCCTTTTTCTTTTTGAATAATAGCCTTGAAATATTCCATGCGGAAACGTTGAAAGGTCATAGCCTCAAAATCAAGTTTGAGTTTACCACCCTTTTTCAAAAAAAAATGTGTGTTTAGTTTTCAATAAATCGAAGTGATGCCGTTTTCAAAAATAGCCGAATGTACCCGAAAGGGACGCCGGAAGGCTGACTTCGCATAAACGGCCACTTTTGGGTCATTTTATAGATTTTAGTCAATTGACTCTCACAGCCTTATTGTCACACCTCCTTTTGGCGCAGGCCCGCGAGGGCGCGAATATAAAAAGGAGTTTTTCCAATTAAAGGACAATCAAAACGGGATTCATTTATTGAGATATTCAGAGTCGCCACTTGGGAGATTTATGGTGTCCCAAGTCACCGGTTGAATCCCGAATTGAGGAAAGGTTTGACTCTATTTAACAGTATGCGTACCAGAAATCCGGATAAGGAATTCTGTTAACCCGGAGAAGGTGTTAGGCATTCCCGAGTTCCGTGGTTCTAGCACGGTCGCTCAACTGTTATATTTGGCTTGATTATCTGATTTATTAACAAATATGAACTAATGTGCAAGCTACCACTCTAAACCGTTTTAATTGTTAGAAGAAAATTATAATGTCGTGAGAATATATCTCGAATTTCGTCACATAAATGTGTCCGCAATTTTTGATATATTCCGACTTCATTGGGATTTGGATTGGGGTCACATAAATGTGTACCCGAGTATAGGGAGGTACAATTATTAAATACGCGCTTAAAACTATTAACGCGTTATTATTTTGAGAATGCCGTGAAAATTTACTAAACGGCCAATCTCGGATTTCTAAATATATACACTTATGAGGGCTTCACAGTTTTTGCGATTTATTTGGCGAGGCTCGTCTCATTTATTAACAAAGTAATCCTAAATTGACTACATTTCCTTTTTTTTTAGTTTTTTATAAATAAAATAATATCTTAATTAATCTAGAAATTAAAAATGCAACACTTATCTAATTTATGACAAAAACTTAATGAAACAGATTTTAATTTATGTTTAAACATAAAATAATTTTTTTTAAGGAATTATTTTATTATTATTTTTATTATTTTATTAAATACGAAATTTCATAACTTAATATTAAAAGAAACTAATTCAGAATAATATTAAAACTTGAATATAAAAAAAAACCAATAAAATTATTTATTCAAAACTATCAAAAATTATAGCCATATTAAAGCTTATATGGTAAAAATTATTTTTTTATTCCAAATTGTTCAAAACTAAGCTTATTTTTTAGAAAAAAACAGCAATTATAAATTAACTATAATTTTTATTTAAATTCGTTTTTATAAGCTTAAAGAAAAAATATATTATTTGTTATATTTATATAAATGTTTAATAAAAATAAACATTACTTATATAAAACTAAAAATAAAAATGCAAAATCAGCAACTAATATATATATACAAACTAAATCAATTATCTTACAACTAGTTTAAACTCATATATATATATATATATATATATATATATATATATATATATATATATATATATATATATATATATATATTTTTTTTTTTTTTTTATTTTTTGAATTAAAACCTTGATAGTAACTATTTACAACTATTTTTCTAAAACCAAAATCAACCTTAATTATTTAGACCTATATTTTGGGATGGTTAAACTTGAAAAGAAATAATTCTTGTATTATTGAATACTCAAATCGTACCTAAATGCCTAATTTACGCAAAATAATTACAATTCACATTTTTATTGAACTTAACTACATATTAACAACTTAATTTATTAAAGACAATATTAAAGAAGTTCTAATTAATTTGATTAACAAAAGAGTAATTCATTCTTCCTTTTATTTACTAAATGATTTGAACATTAATAAACAGATTTATAATTATACTATTTAATAACCATTTTTAGAAGTGAATTATTATTACTACAAGAAGGCTTAATTATTTAAAGTTATCACAAAACTTACAGAATATTAATATGGAATTTATTGAAACATAATATGTAAAAGAAAACAAAAATAGAAACTATTTAAAATTTCAACAAAATTCTCATTTTTCCCATGTATTCATCTTATTATTTAAACATGATTAGATATGTACCTGATATTGGAAATAAAAGAAATCCCGGTGATCAACACAGCAAATAACAACACAGCAATATCACAGCAACAGCAGTACAATCAAGAATACCAGTATCCGGATTTAAGCAATAAGAATCAACATCCCAGAATTGAGTTTCAAAATAAGACTTTGTAAAATAAAAACTAACACTCTTTTTTTTTCAGATTTTTTTTTCGTTTGTTTTCTTTTTTTTTCTTTTTTTTTGTTTTTCTTTTTCTTTTCTTCACTATTTGGTAACACTCTTAAGATTTTTCAGATTCTTTCTCTAGGATTTTTTCTCCTCTCCATTGTCCTCTCCCTTCTCTTCTATTTATAGCAAAAAATTTCGAAATTTTCAGATTTTATTTTTATTATTTTTTTATTTTTTTATTTTTTTTATCTTTTTTAATTAAAAGAAATCCCACTTACTAAATGCTTTTATTATTTTATAAAAAGAAATCCCACCTTGCTTATCTTTTATTTTTTAAAACACAACTTTAATGATTTTTATATTTTTAATTGTCCACTTTCTTTTATTTATTTAAAAGAAAATGCCACTTTCTTTTCTTTTCTTTAAAAAAAACAACTTTCTTTTACTTTTGATTTTTTTAATTTTCAGCCACTTTTGACTTTTATTCCAACTTTCATTTTCAATTATTTAAAACCAACCGAAAATTTAAAAAAAATATTAATATTATCAGTTTTTTTTAAATTGAAGTTAAAAATGTGGTCCAATATGCGGTCGCATAATCAAAATGCGGACCGCATAACCATTGCATAAATTCCTCAGGGATTTTGGGTGTCAATTCTGCAGCGCATTATGCGACCGCATTCTTGTCGTAGATTGTGTCAGAACATATATATATATATATATATATATATATATATATATAATTAAACAAAAGCTAAAATATATAGAGTGAAAAATTTAAATACGGTCAAACATTTTTGTGGGGGCTTTTGTGTGTGTGTGTTAGGAGTTTTTGGTTTAGGGTGTGTTTTGAATAGTGTATAGTAGTGTAATAAATGGGTCGTGGGTCATGGGTTTGGGTTATGGTGTTTTGGGTTGGGTAGAATATGTTTGGGCTCAAGTTTAAAATTTAAGAAGAGGCCCAATTCCGAATTTGTCTTCTCTATAAAAAAAAATTATTTATTATGAAATAAATTAAAAAAAATGTTAAGATTAAATTATAAAACCAAAATTATCTTAAAAACACCAATTAACTCATAATAATTATTATTACAAAAAAATTAGACGTTAATTAAAATAAAATCGCACAAATTGGATATTATAGGCTAAAAATGCAAAAATACATATTTTTGTGATTTTATAAAATAAATTTAATTATTACTAATTATAAACTTGAATTTTATATAAATACAATATATTTTTATATTTTTTATTTATTTAAACAAATAAATATGCACAGATAAATGCAAATAATTCAAGAAAAATAACACAAAATTCACAAATATTGCAAACAACACAAAACTCTTTTATTTTGAATTTTTGGGAGTAATTCTCATATAGGGCAAAAATCACGTGCTCACAGCTGCCCCTCTTTGAGCGAAAACACGAAGAGTTTTTGTGCAAAGACGAGTGAGCGGATACGAGCGATTTTTGCCCGTTTGAGCACTCCGTGAGAAGCATTTTTTTTTTCAAAATTTTGACCGAACGTTTGCTTCAAAAGGTTTCCTACATATCCCTGGCTAAAAGGGAATCAGGTCAATGTAGTTCGGAAAGTTTTGGTAGCTGGGACTACCAATGAAACTGCGATTTTTGCTGTTACTGTTGCTGCTGTTGCGGTTACTGCTTGCTGACCTCCTTATTACACCATGCAAAAGCAAAATAAGAAGCTAGACTAAATTATGATTTATGAACTGTAAACTCTTATCTATATCTTCAATTTATCCTTCTGCTGGGAGATACTGCTTCCTCGATTTAAGACTTCTTATGCAGGGGGTTCTTGTTGTAACCCTTGGTATTATTGAATTCTGTTTCGACCTTGAAATGTATTCCTCTGTTTTACAGGCGGCCTCCTGATTGTGATAACTTGCAATTAACACATTCGTTCTACAGGCGGGCATCCTGACTTCTTCAATTTGTCCTGACTTTTTCATCTTGAAATAACAAACTCCATTCTACAAGCGGGCTCCTGACTTCTTCAACTTCAAAATAATAACCTCCATTCTACAGGCGGGCATCCTGACTCCTTCAATTTGAAAATAACACCTCTGTTCTACAGGCGGGCATCCTGACTTCTTCAACTTCAAAATAACAACCTCCATTCTACAAGCGGGCATCCCGACTTCTTCAATTTGAAAATAACACCTCCATTCTACAGACGGGCGGGCTCCCGATTTCTTCCACTTAAAAATAACACCTCCATTCTACGGGCGGGCTCCCGATTTCTTCAACTTAAAAATAACACCTCCATTCTACGAGCGGGCTCCCGATTTCTTCAACTTGAAATAACATCCTCCATTCTACAGACCGGCTCCCGATTTCTTCAAAATAACACCTCCATTCTACAAGCGGGCTCTTGATTTCTTCAAAATAACACCTCCATTCTACAGGCGGGCTCCCGATTTCCTCAAAATAACACCTCCATTCTACGAGCGGGTCCTGATTACCTCAAAATAACAATAACACCTCCATTCTACAAGCGGGCTCCCGATTTCTTCAATTTAAAAATAACACCTCCATTCTACAGACGGGCTCCCGATTTCTTCAACTTAAAATAACAACCTCCATTCTACAAGGGCGGGCTCCCGATTTCTTCAATTTAAAAATAACACCTCCATTCTACAGACGGGCTCCCGATTTCTTCAACTTCAAAATAACAACCTCCATTCTACATGCGGGCATCCCGACTCCTTCAATTTGAAAATAACACCTCTGATTCTACAAGCGGGCATCCCGACTTCTTCAATTTGAAAATAACACCTCCATTCTACAGTGCGGGCTCCCGATTTCTTCCACTTAAAAATAACACCTCCATTCTACAACGGGCTCCCGATTTCTTCAACTTAAAAATAACACCTCCATTCTACAAGCGGGCTCCCGATTTCTTCAACTTGAAATAACATCCTCCATTCTACGGGCGGGCTCCCGATTTCTTCAAAATAACACCTCCATTCTACAGAGATCGGCATTTCTTCGAATAACACCTCCATTCTACAGGCGGGCTCTTGATTTCCTCAAAATAACACATCCATTCTATAGGCGGGCTCGTGATTACCTCAAAATAACAATAACACCTCCATTCTACAGGCGGGCTCCTAATTTCTTCAATTTAAAAATAACACCTCCATTCTACAGGCGGGCTCCTGATTTCTTCAACTTAAAAATAACACCTCCATTCTACAGGCGGGCTCTTGATTTCTCCAATTTAAAAATAACACCTCCATTCTACAAGCGGGCTCCTGATTTCTTCAATTTAAAAATAACACCTCCATTCTACAGGCGGGCTCCTGATTTCTTCAACTTAAAATAACAACCTCCATTCTACAGGCGGGCTCCTGATTTCTTCAATTTAAAAATAACACCTCCATTCTACAGACGGGCTCCTGATTTCTTCAACTTCAAAATAACAACCTCCATTCTACAGGCGGGCATCCTGACTCCTTCAATTTGAAAATAACACCTCTGTTCTACAGGCGGGCATCCCGACTTCTTCAACTTCAAAATAACAACCTCCATTCTACAAGCGGGCATCCTGACTTCTTCAATTTGAAAATAACACCTCTGTTCTACAGGCGGGCATCCTGACTTTTTCATCTTGAAATAACAACCTCCATTCTACAAGCGGGCTCCTGATTTCTTCAACTTAAAAATAACACCTCCATTCTACAGGCGGGCTCCTGATTTCTTCAACTTCAAAAATAACACCTCCATTCTACAGGCGGGCTCCTGATTTCTCCATTTAAAGATAACACCTCCATTCTACAGGCGGGCTCCTGATTTCTCCCAATTAAAATCTCTTTAATTGATTTCCTTGTTTTCTTTGAGAAAATTTTCGACAATGGCGAAAATTTTCTGCCCCAGTTTTGGTAATATTCTTTGCGGTATGTCATTCTTCTATCATCGACATTTCCTTTTACCTGCTTCAAATCAAAGAAAATTTGTTAGTTTAAAATGCGGTGAATGGTCGTGCCACTCCTGCCGGGGATGGCTTTTCCTTCTTCTGTTCTAAGTTCCCGAAACTTGTCGGGGATGATGTTATTTGCTGGGAATGATATTTCTGCTGGGGGATGGTTTTTCCATTTATCCCTTCCCTTTTCTGTGTTTTAAAACTTGCTGGTGAGACTCAAAATCACTTTCTTCAAAATGTTTGATTTTCCTTTAATATCGCTGGAAAAAGAAATGTCATCAGCTAGGGATGCATTTTCCTTTTTCCTTCTCCGCTTTGTGTTGTCCGATCATCTTGAGAATCGGTTGATAATCTGTCGGAGTTATTTGCGCATCTTGAAAATTCACAGGGATTCTTTTGGAACTTGGTCCATGATTTTTCGACTGCATCTTTCAGGTCTTCTCCATTTCCTGACGTTCCAGACCAATTTGGTCTGTCCTATCCTCGTTTTGCTTCGCACCAATTCGGCACTGATAGTAAGCTCCGAAAAGTCTTTCTCAAAATAGACTTGGATAAAAACCTTTAAACAAAGAAAACTGAAAATATAGAAAAAGAAAAAAAAAGCTTTCTGAACAAATGTAGCGAAAAACAAGAAGGAACTTATCTGAATGGTATAACCGGTCCCAACGTGTCACGACCCTAGTTCACCAATCGTGAACATGTCGTGATGGCACCCAGTCCCCACGACTAGGTAAGCCTAACACGTTGCGGAATATACCAGTTTATGAACATTTAATAAGAATTAGCGGAAAATAAGATGAAAGGAATGCAATCCGTGCCGCTTGGCACATACACCGGTCAAATACGCTGTTTAAAACACTACCAAGATCCGGAATCCCACGGGTAACACAGACTAAAAGAGATCATACAATTGTAGCTCTATGTAAAAGGAGTATCTAACAACGGAATGAAGGAAAATCATCTACTAGCACTAGAATAGAAGGAAGGCCTCCGGATCCGCGGACGTAGCAGATCATACCTCGAGGTCTCCCAAAACGCTGCTGAATCACTTAGTATGAGCCTGTCCTGATGTACCTGGATCTGCACAACAAAAGTGTGCAGAAGAGTAGCATGAGTACACCACGGCGGTACTCAGCAAGTGCCAAGCCAAACCTCGATGGAATAGTGACGAGGAAGGTCAGGGCCCTACTGAGAAAAACAATAATACAATGATAATAACAACAATAAGCAGCTTAAATGAATAATAAATTTCCGAACTAGCAACAATAAGATGATTACTACAATCGTCTACAATTAAGCTAACAACGAATAGCCAACTCAATAAAACAAGTCCAGGACCTGTAGGAATCGAACCCACAGTCCCATTGACAGTACCTCTGGGTCTCCGGGAATCGAACCCGCAGCCCATATCTCAATAAATAATCAATAACTCAGGATCTCCGGAAATCGAACCCGCAGTCCCTACCAATAACTCATGATCTCGGGAATCGAACCCGTAGTCCCTACCAATAACTCAGGATCTCGGGAATCAAACCCGCAGTCCCTACCAATAACTCAGGATCTCGGGAATTGAACCCGCAGTCCCTACCAATAACTCAGGATCTCGGGAATCGAACCCGCAGTCCCTACCAATATCACTTCGGGTCTCTGGGAATCGAACCCACAGCCCCGGGTCTCCGGAATCGAACCCGCAGTCCACAAGCACAGGCAAATAAAGGAATCCACAGAGAGATCAATTATGCTTAACTATAACTTCGCCGAAAAATAGTGCCAATAATTATCAAGGAGTTCAAATAAGGTAATTAGGCAACTAAACAGTTAAGTACTACCTAATCATGCTTTTCTAACCACTACCGGGTAAAAATATCAAATTAACAGCTAAAGACAAGAATATCGCTCATCGAACATTTTAAATAAAGTACGTGTTCAACAACCAGCGCATGTACACGCCCGTCACCTCGCGTACAAGGCATTTAAACTATCACATAATATCCTAGGGGTAAAAATTCCCCCACACGAGGTTAGACAAGTCACTTACCTCGACTCCGGTACAAAACCGCTATGAAACAACTCTCTTGCCGCGAATGTCGGCCTCCACAAGTGTAGAATCTGATAAAAATCAATAGAATCACATCAAAATAGGCTAATTGGGCATTACCCAATCAAAATAACTCAAAATACACCAAAACCCACAAGTTGCCAAAACCCGACTTTCGGTACGCTTATCGAAAAATCACGAAAGTTATATTTTCGGAACCCTTGTCTCAATACGAGTCTAAGCATATAAAGTTTATCAAATTCGGACTCCATTTGCCCACTCAAAACCTTGATTTTCTAAAGTTCAAGCCTAGGGTGAAAACCCCCATAAAACACCCCAAATTCCTCCATTTTCATGAGATAATTGCATAATATTGTCAACAATAATCATAATTTGAGTCCATAGTTGATTACCTGAAGAAACCCCTTGAATCTCCCTTCAAAATCGCCCAAATCGCCCCTTAAGCCGAGCCCTCAATGTTTGGAATTGTTTCTGAAATTTCTAACTTCTGATATAATTAACTCTCTGCGATTTCTGCTTCTGCGGACAAAATTCCGCTCCTGCGAGCCCGTATCTGCGACCAACTGGTCGCTTCTGCGATCCCAGGCCTAACTGGCCAAATCCCGCTTCTGCGAGAAAAGGACCGCTTCCGCGCGTCCGCTTCCGCGCGTCCGCTTCCGCGCGTCCGCTTCCGCGATTGGACAACCGCTCCTGCGAGAATTTCCGCTTCTGCGAGAAATAGTCCGCTTCTGCGGACTCGCTTAAGCGAATTTCCCTCCGCTCCTTCGGATTCTCACTCCTCGACCCAAGGTCTCTTCTGCGACGAGTCTTCCGCACCCGCGACTCCGCCTCAGCGGAAGAGGATCCGCCTCTGCGAACCCAGGCGCTCCTGCGCCCCAAGTTCCACTCCTGCGGACTCGCCTCTGCAGTCCCATTTCCGCAAGGGCGAAAACGACAGAACAGAAGGCCCAACCTGCAATTTTCCATGTTTTCCTTCCGTTTACCCATCCGAAAACACTCCGAGGCCCCCGGGTCCCCAACGAAAACCACCAACATAATCCAAAACATGATACGAACTTATTCCAATCATAAAAACACGTCTAACAACATCAAAACCCATAATTCACATCGATTCAAGCCTGAGTTTCTTCAAAACTTTCAAAACTAACATTCAATTCAAAACCCGGCCAAACGACGTCCAAATGACCTGAAAATTTGCGGACATATCCAAAATCATATAACGAAGCTACAGAAATTGTCGGAATTCCATTCCGTCCCCCAGATCAAAATCTCACCTATCGTTCGGATTCGCCAAAATTTCAACTTTCGGCATTTCAAGCCTAATTGAGCTACGGACCTCCAAAATACATTCCGAACGCGCTCCCAACCCCGAAATCACCTAACGGAGCTAGTGGAACCATCGGATTTCCGTTCCGAGATCGTCTTAACACTGTTCCGGCTACGGGCTATTTTCTAGCTTCAAAGCTCTTATTTAGGGACTAAGTGTCCCAAAATGCTCAAATTTTCAGAACCGACTCTCCCGGCAAACCACAATAGCAGAAATGAACTTAGGGGAACAGTTAAATTAGGGATTGGGGCGAAATTTTCTAAAATGACCGGTCGGGTCGTTACATCTTCCCACACTTAAAGATTCGTTCGTCCTCGAACAAGCATAGAAAGCATACCTGGAGTAGTGAAAAGATGAGGGTATTGGCTGCGCATATCCTGCTCGGTCTCCCAAGTCACCTCCTCGACCGGCTGGCCCCGCCACTGAACTTTTACCGAAGCGATATTCTTCGACCTTAGCTTTCTGACCTGCCTGTCTAGAATGGCTACTGGCTCCTCAACATAAGACAGATCCTTGTCTAGCTGAACAGAAGTGAAATCCAACACATGCGACTGGTCACCATGGTATCTCCGGAGCATGGAGACATGAAATACGGGGTGAACTCCGGCTAGACCGGGAGGTAAGGCCAACTCATAAGCAACCTCCCCAACACGCCTCAAAATCTCAAAATGGCCAATAAACCTAGGACTCAGCTTTCCTTTCTTCCCAAACCTCATAACGCCCTTCATGGGCGAGACTCGAAGTAGAACCCGCTCGCCAACCATAAAAGCCACATCGCGAACCTTCTTGTCCGCATAACTCTTCTCTCTAGACTAGGCTGCACGAAGTCTGTCCTAAATCACCTTGACTTTGTCCATAGCATCCTGAACCATATCAGTACCTAGCAACCTGGCCTCGCCCGGCTCAAACCAACCCACGGGAGACCCGCACCTCCTACCATATAGGGCCTCGTACGGTGCCATCTGAATACTAGACTGGTAGTTGTTGTTATAAGCAAACTCCGCCAGCGGCAAGAAGTGATCCCATGAACCTCCAAACTCAATCACGCACGCACGGAGCATATCCTCCAAAATCCGAATAGTGCGCTCGGACTGACCATCAGTCTGGGGATGAAACGCTGTGCTCAGCTCCACCCGAGTACCTAACTCCTGCTGTACGGCTCTCCAGAACCGTGAAGTGAACTGAGTGCCTCTATCTGAAATAATGGAAATTGGAATACCATGCAGCCGAACTATCTCCCTGATATAGATCTCCGCCAGTCATTCCGATGAATAAGCAGTGCTCACCGATTTGAAATGGGCGGACTTGGTCAGCCGATCCACAATAACCCAAATGGAATCAAACTTCCTAACAGTCCGTGGAAGTCCGGATACAAAGTCCATGGTAATGCGCTCCCATTTCCACTCTGGAATCTCAATCTGCTGCATCAATCCACCCGGACGCTGATGCTCATACTTCACCTGCTGGCAGTTGAGGCATCTAGAAACATAATCAACTATATCCCTCTTCATCCGCCTCCACCAGCAATGCTGTTTCAAGTCCTGATACATCTTCGCGGCACCCGGATGGATGGAATACCGCGAACTATGGGCCTCTGCTAGAATCAGCTCTCGAAGATCATCTACATTGGGCACACAGATACGCCCCTGCATCCTCATGACTCCATCATCCCCGATGGTAACATCTCGAGCATCACCACGCCGAACTCTATCCCGAAGGACAAGCAAATGAGGGTCGTCGAACTGACGCTCCCTGATGCGGTCAAATAGAGAAGACCGAGAAACCACACAAGCTAGAACCCGGCTGGGCTCCGAAAGATCCAATCTAACAAACTGCCTGGCTAAAGCCTGTACATTCATCGCCATAGGCCTCTCCGAAGCTGGTAGATATGCCAAACTCCCCAAACTCTCTGCTCGATGACTCAAGGTATCGGCAACTACATTAGCCTTGCCCGGATGATAGAGAATAGTAATATCATAGTCCTTCGATAGCTCCAACCATCTCCTCTAATGCATATTCAGGTCCTTCTGCTTAAGCAAATGCTGCAAGCTCCGGTGATCAGTGTAGATTTCACAAGGAACCCCATATAAATAATGACGCCAAATTTTTAAGGCGTGAACAATGGCAGCTAGCTCCAAATCATGAACAGGGTAATCCTTCTCATGCACCTTCAGCTGTCTCGACGCGTAGGCAATCACCCTACCGTCCTGCATCAATACCGCACCGAGTCCAACTCGTGAGGCATCACAATATACAGTATAGGACCCCGAACCTGTAGGCAACATCAATATAGGGGCCGAAGTCAAAGTTGTCTTGAGCTTCTGAAAGCTCGCCTCACACTCGTCTGTCCACTGAAAAGGGGCACCCTTTTGGGTCAATCTAGTCATAGGTGCTGCAATCGAAGAGAACCCCTCTACGAAATGACGGTAATAGCCCGCCAAACCAAGGAAACTGTGAATCTCAGTAGCGGAGGAGGGTCTGGGCCAACTCTGCACGGCCTCCACCTTCCTCGGATCTACTCGAATACCATCACTCGACACCACGTGGCCCAAAAATGCCACCGAACTCAACCAGAATTCACATTTAGAGAACTTGGCATAAAGCTGCTTCTCCCTCAGAATCTGAAGCACTATCCTCAAATGTTGCTCGTGCTCTTCCCGACTCCGGGAATATACTAGAATATCATCAATGAAGACAATCACGAACGAGTCCAGATAAGGCCTGAACACACTGTGCATCAAATGCATAAAGGTTGCTGGGGCATTAGTTCGCCCAAAAGACATCACGAGGAACTCATAGTGACCATACCGAGTCCTGAAGGTAGTCTTCGGGTTATCTGGCTCTCGAATCTTCAGCTGGTGATACCCAGAGCGCAAATCAATCTTAGAAAACACTTGTGCGCCCTGTAGCTGGTCAAATAAATCATCAATGCGAGGCAAAAAATACCGGTTCTTCACTGTAACTTTGTTCAGCTGACGATAGTCAATACGCATACGCATAGAACCGTTCTTTCTTTCTTCACAAACAATACAGGAGCACCCCAAGGCGAAACACTGGGTCGAATAAAACCCTTGCCCAATAACTACTATAACTAATCCTTCAACTTCTTCAACACAGGAGGAGCCATACGGTACGGTGGAATAGAAATGGGCCGAGTGCCCGCAACAAATCAATAGCAAAATCAATATCTCTGTCGGGCGGCATGCCCGGAAGATCAGCTGGAAATACATCCGCAAAGTCACGTACCACATGAATAGAATCAATAGAGGGAGTGTCAATACTGACGTCCCGCACATAGGCTAGATAAGCAGCACACCCCTTCTCAACCATACGCTGAGCTCTGAGAAAAGAAATAACACGGCTAGGGGTGTGATCTAGAGTACCACTCCACTCAATACGTGGAATGCCCGGCATAGCCAGCGTCACGGTCTTGGCGTGACAATCAAGAATAGCATAATGGGGCGACAACCAATCCATGCCCAGAATAATATCAAAATCGACCATCCCAAGCAGCAATAGATCCGCTCTGGTCTCAAAATCACAAATGGTAATCAAACACGACCGATATACGCGGTCCACAACCAAAGAATCACCCACCGGAGTGGAAACATAAATGGGGGCACTCAAAGAATCCCGAGGCACACCCATATGAGAAGCAAAGTAAGAAGACACATATGAAAAAGTGGAACCAGGGTCGAATAGAACCGATGCCTCCCCGTGACTAACCGGAATAATACCTATGATAACAGGAGTCGGATGCAACAGCCGCAGCCGCGATCGGGAATAGCATAGAATCCGGCTCGTCCCCCTCTCGAGGGCGGCCTCTGGAACTCTAACCCCCGCCCCCGGCCGGCCGGGCAGTGGAGTGGCAGCCGGAGCCGGAATGATAGCCTGCCGGCCCCGAGAACTACGCCGAGGCCGCGAAGACGAGGAGGTGCTCCCCTCCCACGCCCGGGGCACTCCCTGACCGGATGGCGAGTATCCCCGCACCCAAAGCAAGCTCGGGAGGACACGGTGACCGTGATCGACCGGCCTCACCCCCACTAGTCCGACCCCGGAAGGACCCCGCGCAGAGGTGCACCGGAAACCGGGGAGCATAATAAGGCTCCCGAGGTGCCGGAAGAGCCGGAGTACTACCGGCTCGGGCAATGCCGAGTGAACCGGTCGGCCGGAATAACCCCTCGCCAAAACGACCGGCCGCCGAGGTGCGGGCACCGGAGAAATGGCCCGACTCACGAAACCTCTTGGCCTCTCTATCTCCCCGCTCTCTGGGAGCATACTCTCGATCCTCCCCGGCAATGCTAACTGCCTGCCGATAAGATATATCCGTCTCCAACTCTCTCGCCCATGCCGGACCGGATCGGCGGAATCGGTGCCCTCAATAAATCTCCGCACTCTCTCCCGACCGTGGCTACCAAAGCCGGTGCATGCCTCGCCTAGACGGGTGAAACCGATAGCATACTCCGACATCGACATGGAGCCTCGTCGCAACCGCTCAAACTCCGAGCGCCAAGAATCCCTAAGGCTCGGTGGAACAAACTCCCTCAAAAACAGATCTGAAAACTGCGTCCAAGTCAATGAAGCAGACTCCTCTGGACCATCCAACTCATACGTGCGCCACCAATCATAAGCGGCCCCACGAAACTGAAAGGCAGTGAAGGAAACCCCGCCGGTCTCCACAATCCCCATAGTACGAAGAATACGATGACACTCCTCTAGAAAACCCAATGCATCATCTGAAGCCAAACCACTAAACACTGGAGGGTCATATTTCTTGAACCTCTCCAATCTACGCTGCTCGTCCTCAGAGGCAGCCGGTCCACCTCCGGGTTGTGCTGGGGCGGCAGGAGGCATAACCAAAACATCTGGAACCTGTCCCATTGGCACTCACTGCTCAGGTGTAGCAGCTGCAGGAGTCTGGGCCCTTCTCCCGGCCTGAGATGTAGCTGCAGTGAGAGGAAGCAATCCTACCTGAGCTAAAGTGGGTATACATACTCATGAACTGGGCCAGGGTCTCCTGGAGTCCTGGAGTAGTAGCAGCTGTAGTCGGTGTACCAGGTGCCTGCGCTCCAACCTGGTCTACCTGTGGCACCTCAGCGGCAGCGCGCGCGGGTGCTGTGGCCGCACCTCGGGCGCGTCCTCGTCCTCTACCTCGGCCCCGGCCTCTGACGGCGGCAACAGGGGGCGCGGGTACCTGATCGTCGCGAGTAGCTCGTGTCCTTACCATCTGTGAGAGAATAGAAAGCAATAGTTTAGATTTTTGATGCCAAAAATGTCGCACGACAAGGAATCCAAAAGAAATGAAGAGTTTCCTAAACAGTTACATAGCCCCTCGTAGATAAATACAGACGTCTCCGTATCGATCAGCGAGACTCTAAGTAACCGGTCTGTGTCCCGTGACTCCTATGAACCTAGAGCTCTGATACCAACTTGTCACGACCCTAGTTCACCAATCGTGAACATGTCGTGATGGCACCCAGTCCCCACGACTAGGTAAGCCTAACATGTTGCGGAATATACCAGTTTATGAACATTTAATAAGAATTAGCGGAAAATAAGATGAAAGGAATGCAATCCGTGCCGCTTGGCACATACACCGGTCAAATACGCTGTTTAAAACACTACCAAGACCCGGAATCCCACGGGTAACACGAGACTAAAAGAGATCATACAATTGTAGCTCTATGTAAAAGGAGTATCTAACAACGGAATGAAGGAAAATCATCTACTAGCACTAGAATAGAAGGAAGGCCTCCGGATCCGCGGACGTAGCAGATCATACCTCGAGGTCTCCCAAAACGCTGCTGAATCACCTGGTGTGAGCCTGCCCTGATGTACCTGGATCTGCACAACAAAAGTGTGCAGAAGAGTAGCATGAGTACACCACAGCGGTACTCAGTAAGTGCCAAGCCTAACCTCGATGGAGTAGTGACGAGGAAGGTCAGGGCCCTACTGAGAAAAACAATAATACAATGATAATAACAACAATAAGCAGCTTAAATGAATAATAAATTTCCGAACTAGCAACAATAAGATGATTACTACAATCGTCTACAATTAAGCTAACAACGAATAGCCAACTCAATAAAACAAGTCCAGGACCTGTAGGAATCGAACCCACAGTCCCATTGACAGTACCTCTGGGTCTCCGGGAATCGAACCCGCAGCCCATATCTCAATAAATATTTCAATAATCTCAGGATCTCGGGAATCGAACCCGTAGTCCATATTTCAATAATCTCAGGATCTCGGGAATTGAACCCGTAGTTCCTACCAATAACTTAGGATCTCGGGAATCGAACCCGTAGTCCCTACCAATAACTCGGGATCTCGGGAATCGAACCCGTAGTCCCTACCAATAACTCAGGATCTCGGGAATCGAACCCGTAGTCCCTACCAATAACACACCGGGTCTCTGGGAATCGAACCCACAGCCCTGGGTCTCCGAGAATCGAACCCGCAGTCCACAAGCACAGCAAATAAAGGAATCCACAGAGAGATCAATTATGCTTAACTATAACTTCGCCGAAAAATAGTGCCAATAATTATCAAGGAGTTCAAATAAGGTAATTAGGCAACTAAACAGTTAAGTACTACCTAATCATGCTTTTCTAACCACTACCGGGTAAAAATATCAAATTAACAACCAAAGACAGGAATATCGCTCATCGAACATTTTAAATAAAGTACGTGTTCAACAAGCCAGCGCATGTACACGCCCGTCACCTCGCGTACAAGGCATTTAAACTATCACATAATATCCTAGGGGTAAAAATTCCCCCACACGAGGTTAGACAAGTCACTTACCTCGACTCCGGTACAAAACCGCTATGAAACAACTCTCTTGCCGCGAATGTCGGCCTCCACAAGTGTAGAATCTGATAAAAATCAATAGAATCACATCAAAATAGGCTAATTGGGCATTACCAATCAAAATAACTCAAAATACACCAAAACCCACAAGTTGCCAAAACCCGACTTTCGGTACGCTTATCAAAAAATCACGAAAGTTATATTTTCGGAACCCTTGTCTCAATACGAGTCTAAGCATATAAAGTTTATCAAATTCGGACTCCATTTGCCCACTCAAAACCTTGATTTTCTAAAGTTCAAGCCTAGGGTGAAAACCCCCATAAAACACCCCAAATTCCTCCATTTTCATGAGATAATTGCATAATATTGTCAACAATAATCATAATTTGAGTCCATAGTTGATTACCTGAAGAAACCCCTTGAATCTCCCTTCAAAATCGCCCAAATCGCCCCTTAAGCCGAGCCCTCAATGTTTGGAATTGTTTCTGAAATTTCTAACTTCTGATATAATTAACTCTCTGCGATTTCCGCTTCTGCGGACAAAATTCCGCTCCTGCGAGCCCGTATCTGCGACCAACTGGTCGCTTCTGCGATCCCAGGCCTAACTGGCCAATCCCGCTTCTGCGAGAAAAGGACCGCTTCCGCGCGTCCGCTTCCGCGATTGGACAACCGCTCCTGCGAGAATTTCCGCTTCTGCGAGAAATAGTCCGCTTCTGCGGACTCGCTTAAGCGAATTTCCCTCCGCTCCTGCGAATTCTCACTCCTCGACCCAAGGTCGCTTCTGCGACGAGTCTTCCGCACCCGCGACTCCACCTCAGCGGAAGAGGATCCGCCTCTGCGAACCCAGGCGCTCCTGCGCCCCAAGTTCCGCTCCTACGGACTCGCCTCTGCGGTCCCATTTCCGCAAGGGCGAAAACGACAGAACAGAAGGCCCAACCTGCAATTTTCCATGTTTTCCTTCCGTTTACCCATCCGAAAACACTCCGAGGCCCCCGGGTCCCCAACGAACACCACCGACATACTCCAAAACATGATACGAACTTATTCCAATCATAAAAACACGTCTAACAACATCAAAACCCATAATTCACATCGATTCAAGCCTGAGTTTCTTCAAAACTTTCAAAACTAACATTCAATTCAAAACCCGGCCAAACGACGTCCAAATGACCTGAAAATTTGCGGACACATCCAAAATCACATAACGAAGCTACAGAAATTGTCGGAATTCCATTCCGACCCCCGGATCAAAATCTTACCTATCGTTCGGATTCACCAAAATTTCAACCTTCGGCATTTCAAGCCTAATTGAGCTACGGACCTCCAAAATACATTCCGAACGCGCTCCCAACCCCGAAATCACCTAACGGAGCTAGTGGAACCATCAGATTTCCGTTCCGAGATCGTCTTAACACTGTTCCGGCTACGGGCCATTTTCTAGCTTCAAAGCTCTTATTTAGGGACTAAGTGTCCCAAAATGCTCAAATTTTCAGAACCGACTCTCCCGGCAAACCACAATAGCAGAAATGAACTTAGGGAAACAGTTAAATTAGGGATTGGGGCATAATTTTCTAAAACGACCGGTCGGGTCGTTACATCTTCCCACACTTAAAGATTCGTTTAATCAACCCAGTCTATTTGTATCAATCCATCTTCTGATGGTCTCATTTGCTGAGGATGAACAGATGCACGACTCTTTGTCAAATGCGGGTCCTTTGTGCCACTCTATCTTGTCGCCTCATAGTGCCCTTCGAGTGGTTTTCACTAATAAGACTCTCTCATTTCTCTCAACTCCCGTCGCCTTATGGTGCCCGTGAAGGTTTTCACCGATAAGACTCTCTCATTTTTGTTTCTTCTCAGCTTTCGTCGCCTTATGGTGCCTGTGAAGGTTTTCACCGATAAGACTCTCTCATTTTATTTTTTTCAGCTTTCGTTGGAGATGGGAAAGGCACCGATAATGTTCTCTTCACTGGGGATTCTTCTGGCTATCAATTCCTTCAGCTTATTCCCTTTCTGTTGGGGATCAACGTGTTACTCTTGGTTTTTACTTGCTTGACTGGGCATTTCCTGGATACCGATCGGGAGGTCTTTTTCGGACATCTCATGTGGGTTTTTTGTGTGGGTCTTAAAAAGAAAAGAGTATCAAAAATTCACAATAACTCTGAATGGGTGAAATATTACAACTCTCGGAATTAAAAATTTTTTTTTGTCATAAAACAACATAACTTCTGCCCCAGTTTCTTATTTGGGGAAGAATTAACTTTTATTCCTTCTATGACCGAGCTGTGAGGTGCCTACGTATCCTATTTGAGGAATCAGGTTAAACGTAGTTCCTTGATTCATTTAAATCTCTTGTGACTTTCTTTTATCTATTTATTATTTTTTTTTCTTTTCTTTTCTATTTCCGTTATTGATTCCAAGAGAGGGATATGAAAGAATAAATAAGGCTCAAGGGGGAAACAAGGGTTAAAATTGTTTGGATAGAAGAAAGAATTGCCTCCGTCATTTCATTATCCGATAAACACCTAGTACAAACAAATAAAATGAACCAAAATCATAAAGAAATTACACGTAATATCTCTTGATTGCATCAGAATTGATAGCCATGTCGGTGCATCTTCCCTCAATATCGGTCAGATATAGAGCTCCATTGGATAATACTCTGGTTACAATAAGCGGCCCTTGCCAATTCGGGGCAAACTTGCCCTTTGCTTCGGCCTGATGTGGAAGGATCCGTTTCAGTACTTGTTGCCCTACTTCAAATTTTCTAGGGCGTACCTTCTTATTGTAAGCTCTTGCCATTCTCTTCTCATACAATTGGCCATGACATACTGCTGCCAATCTCTTTTCATCAATTAGGCTCAACTGCTCTAATCGAGTTTTGACCCATTCATCATCATCAATCTCAGCTTCAGCGACAATTCGGAGGGATGGAATCTCCACTTCTGCTGGTATTACTGCTTCAGTTCCGTATACCAGCAAGTAAGGAGTTGTACCTACTGAAGAACGAACCGTAATGCGATAACCCAACAATGCAAATGGTAGCTTTTCATGCCACTGCCTAGATCCTTCTACCATTTTTCTCAGTATCTTCTTTATATTCTTGTTTGCTGCCTCAACCGCGCCATTTGCTTTGGGACGATATGGGGTGGAATTACGGTGTGTAATCTTGAACTGTTGACACACTTCTTTCATCAAACCACTGTTAAGATTAGCACTATTGTCCGTGATAATCATCTTCGGGATCCCAAATCTACAGATGATATGGGAATGGACGAAGTCTACCACGGCTTTCTTGGTCACCGACTTGAATGTCTTCGCCTCCACCCACTTGGTGCAATAATCAATGGCTACTAGAATGAACCTATGACCGTTGGAAGCTGTCCGCTCGATCGGTCCAATGACATCCATGCCCCACGCAACAAATGGCCATGGTGTTGACATCGTGTGCAATTCCGTTGGCGGAGAATGAATGAAAATCTCCATGCACCTGACACTGATGGCACTTGCGCACAAAATTTATACAATCACGCTCCATGGTGAGCCAATAATATCCTGCCCGTAAGATCTTCTTTGCCAATACATACCCACTCATATGTGGCCCACAAACTCCGGCATGCACCTCTGTCATCACTGTCGTGGCTTGGCCTGCATCTATACATCTTAGCAATCCCAAATCCGGGGTTCTCTTGTACAGCACTCCTCCACTAAGGAAAAATCCGTTTGGCAACCGCCGAATAGCCCTCTTTTGATCTCCAGTTGCCTGCTCTGGGTATATTCCCATCCTGAGGTATTCTTGGACATCATGAAACCATGGCTCGCCATCAATTTCTTCCTCCACCACATTGCAATAGGCATGTTGATCCCGAACTTGAATATATAACGGATCAACATGAATCTTATCCGGGTGATGCAACATCGATGCTAGAGTAGCCAAAGCATCGGCGACCTCATTATGCATTCTTGGGATATGTCTGAATTCTATTGACCGGAAACGCTTCGTCAGGTCATGCAAACATTGGCGATACAGGATAAGCTTCAAATCTCTTATTTCCCACTCACCTTGAACCTGATGTACCAGAAGGTCCGAGTCTCCCAAGACCAAGACGTCCCGGACATCCATGTCCACAGCTAATCGTAACCCCAAAATGCATGCTTCGTATTCAGCCATATTGTTGGTACAATAGAAGCGCAACCGAGCCGTAACAGGATAATGATGTCCTATTTCAAAAATAAGTACTGCTCATATTCCGACTCCCTTTGCATTTGCAGCTCCGTCAAAGAAAAGCTTCCACCCTGGCTCCTTGGTTAGTTCTAACTCATCAATTTGCAACACTTCTTCATCCGGAAAATACGTCCTTAAAGGTTCGTATTCATTATCAACAGGATTCTCAGCTAAGTGACCGGCTAGTTCTTGGGCTTTCATGGCTGTCCTCGTCACATAGATGATGTCAAATTCTGTAAGTAATATTTGCCATTTTGCTAACCTTCCTGTAGGCATAGGTTTCTGGAAAATATACTTCAATGGATCCAAACGTGAAATGAGATAAGTAGTGTAGGAAGACAAATAATGCTTCAACTTCTGTGCCACCCAAGTTAGGGCGCAACATGTCTTCTCAAGATGAGTGTACTTAACTTCATATGCTGTGAACTTCTTACTGAGATAATAGATGGCCTGTTCCTTTCTGTCGGTGATGTCATGTTGCCCAAATACGCAGCCAAAAGAATTGTCCAAAACTGTTAGATAAAGAATCAGAGGCCTCCCGGGTTCCAGGTGGAACCAACACAGGTGGGTTTGACAAATACTCCTTTATCTTATCAAAAGCCTCTTGGCATTCTTCAGTCCACTTGACCGCAGCATCCTTCTTTAACAGCCTAAAAATAGGTTCACATGTTGATGTGAGCTGAGCAATGAATCGGCTGATGTAATTCAATCTTCCCAAAAGACTCATTACTTCAGTTTTGTTCTTTGGTGCTGGAAATTCTTGTATGGATTTAATCTTTGATGGATGCAACTCAATACCTCGCCGACTGACAATGAATCCTAGCATTTTTCCCGAGGGAACCCCAAATGCACATTTGGCTGGATTGAGCTTAATGTCGTACCTCCGAAGTCTCTGAAAAAACTTCCTCGGATCTGCTACATGGTCTTCCTGTCGCCTGGATTTTATGATTACATCGTCTACATACACCTCAATCTCTTTGTGTATCATGTCATGAAACACAGTAGTCATTTCTCTCATGTATGTCGCCCCGGCGTTCTTCAAACCAAACGGCATTACCCTGTAGCAATAAGTTCCCCAAGGAGTAATGAAAGCTGTCTTTTCTGCATCTTCTTCATCCATTAGGATCTGATGGTATCCTGCATAGCAATCCACAAAGGATCCAATCTCTCGCCCCGCGCAATTGTCTATCAAGATATGGATGTTGGGTAGTGGGAAGTTATCTTTCGGGCTTGCCCTGTTTAGATTGCGATAATCGACACATACTCGAATTTTCCCATCCTTCTTTGGCACTGGCACCACATTGGCCAACCATTCGGGATATCGAGTAACCCGAATAACCTTTGCTATCAACTGCTTGGTTACTTCATCTTTGATCTTTACGCTCATATCGGTTTTGAACTTCCTCAATTTCTGCTTGACAAGAGGACATGCCGGATCAATGGGCAATTTATGTACCACTAGATCCGTGCTTAACCCTGGCATGTCATCATACGACCATGCAAAAATATCTTTGAATTCAAACAATGTTTTGATTAGCTCTTCCCTGATACTCGGCTCAATATGAATGCTGATTTTGGTTTCCCTAACATTATCCTCATCTCCTAAGTTGACAGCTTCAGTATCGTTTAAGTTAGGCTTAGGTTTTTCTTCAAAATGAGTTAATTCCTTGTTAATCTCTTCAAAAGCCTCATCTTCCTCGTATTCCGATTCATCCTCATAATTGACTTCGTGCATAATTAATTTGGATTCAGATTGACTTCTTAGACTAGGTTGAAGATCCGTTGTGCATGCCATGACATTGGAACCGGTGAAAACAGAACTGTTCATAAATGAAAAGATACAAAAATCAAAAATCAAGAAAATAAAGGAAACTTTCGTTTTTATTGAAAATGAGGGATAACAGAGTTTCACACTACAAATAAATCAAAACTGGATTACAACTCTGGAATAATCCAGGAAACAAAAGAAAATCCAGAGCCTACTACCAAGACTTCTTCCAAATGGGAAGAGGAGTAGCCGTCCAATTGTTGGTTTTGACCCTGGGCCCCATATACTATACGTCTGCATTACTGGAACATTCTCCAGCTTCGATCATGTTAACATCAGCGAACAACCTTTCAAAACTCTTATCCAGATCTCCTTCTGGCCCAATTGACGGTCCGAGGATCTTTGGGTTTGACATCCTCCCGAAACCTGCTTTCACAAAAGACCGGGAGAGGCGTGGAATTGGCTTGGGAAGGACCCAGACTTTCTTCTTCATTTTGTGAGCTCTCTTCACATCTGCTACCGTCGGCTTGAACCCTAACCCGAATGTCTCCAAATTTTCAAGCAAAGAAACGGGTTGAATGATACCTTGGAGTTTGGCTCCCAAACCTTTTCCTGGTATGAACCCACAGTTCATCATATCTGAGGCGATCATGAAGGTTGAAGCTGAGATCCCGGGAAAAGCAAGGTCCTCGCCTTCGGAAACCTTGTCCATCTGTAACCCCTTCGAAGATTTGGTATACCCATGGTCCCTTGTCATCCTCCATTTCTATGAATGGCACCACGGTATCACTCAACTTATTTACGACGAAAATTAATTTTGACATTTGTTTTTTATTTTTGCAAAAAAGGAGAGGTTGGACCCGATAAGGGCTGCCTACGTATCTCACACCCGGTGAGAATCAAACCCGCGTAGTTTGCCAAAGAAAACAAATCGAATTTTTAAAAAAAAAAAAATCTTTTTAACACCCAAAATTATTATTTTTGAAGAAACGCTAATAGAATTTTGACATTGTTTGGACAAAACTACATTGTTATTCAATTTTAAGCTGGTCAGCATGCTGATCTAATCAAATAAATGCACATAATCTCATGTAGCAGGATGATCTTTTCATTTCAGGTTACCTGTCCTAGACGGACCCAACCCCTGTGTTGAGTCCCCTAAGTCAAATGCAACATGATGCAAACAAACGTTCCTACTAGGGATCCGGCATGAGGCTTTGTTATTCTAAGTTTAAAAACTGGGTTTATTGTTCTAAACCCGGCTTACCCGAGTGGACAACTGGGGCTGAGGAGGGGGTGACGTAACGGGAGCACTAAAGTCTGCCCGGCCTTGTCACTTACCCTAACACTCACTTATTTGGAATAATTTTGAAAAGTGGGCTACGCGAACGTATGCACCATTTTTAGAACTCAAAAGGAAGTAGGATTTCGGCACATTTTATATATACAGTTCAAATAATATCAAAGCAGTAAAAATCATCATTTTGCACATTAAGCATTTATCATATAAAAATATCAGATAATAAACAAAGCCAAATACAACAATTATTCTAAGCTCGAATTTCTAACCCTAAACCAGTGGTTCTGGGTAATATCATCCCAAGCGGAGTCGCCAGAGCTGTCACACCTCCTTTTGGCGCAGCCCGCGAGGGCGCGAATATAAAAAGGAGTTTTTCCAATTAAAGGACAATCAAAACGGGATTCATTTATTGAGATATTCAGAGTCGCCACTTGGGAGATTTATGGTGTCCCAAGTCACCGGTTTGAATCCCGAATTGAGGAAAAGTTTGACTCTATTTAACAGTCCGCGAACCAGAAATCCGGATAAGGAATTCTGTTAACCCGGAAGAAGGTGTTAGGCATTCCCGAGTTCCGTGGTTCTAGCACGGTCGCTCAACTGTTATATTTGGCTTGATTATCTGATTTATTAACAAATATGAACTAATGTGCAAGCTACCACTCTAAACCGTTTTAATTGTTAGAAGAAAATTATAATGTCATGAGAATATATCTCGAATTTCGTCACATAAATGTGTCCGCAATTTTTGATATATTCCGACTTCATTGGGATTTGGATTGGGGTCACATAAATGTGTACCCGAGTATAGGGAGGTACAATTATTAAATACGCGCTTAAAACTATTAACGCGTTATTATTTTGAGAATGCCGTGAAAATTTACTAAACGGCTAATCTCGGATTTCTAAATATATACACTTATGAGGGCTTCACAGTTTTTGCGATTTATTTGGCGAGGCTCGTCTCATTTATTAACAAAGTAATCCTAAATTGACTACATTTCCTATTTTTTTTTTCGTTTTTTATAAATAAAAAAATATCTTAATTAATCTAGAAATTAAAAATGCAACACTTATCTAATTTATGACAAAAACTTAATGAAACATATTTTAATTTATGTTTAAACAGAAAATAATTTTTTTTAAAGGAATTATTTTATTATTATTTTTATTATTTTATTAAATACGAAATTTCATAACTTAATAATAAAAGAAACTAATTCAGAATAATATTAAAACTTGAATATAAAAAAAACCAATAAAATTATTTATTCAAAACTATCAAAAATTATAGCCATATTAAAGCTTATATGGTAAAAATTATTTTTTTATTCCAAATTGTTCAAAACTAAGCTTATTTTTTAGAAAAAAACAGCAATTATAAATTAACTATAATTTTTATTTAAATTCGTTTTTATAAGCTTAAAGAAAAAATATATTATTTGTTATATTTATATAAATGTTTAATAAAAATAAACATTACTTATATAAAACTAAAAATAAAAATGCAAAATCAACAACTAATATATATATACAAACTAAATCAATTATCTTACAACTAGTTTAAACTCATATATATATATATATATATATATATATATATATATATATATATATATATATATATATATATATATATATATATATATATATATATATATATATATATATATATATATATTTTTTTTTTTTTTTTTTATTTTTGAATTAAAACCTTGATAGTAACTATTTACAACTATTTTTCTAAAACCAAAATCAACCTTAATTATTTAGACCTATATTTTGGGATGGTTAAACTTGAAAAGAAATAATTCTTGTATTATTGAATACTCAAATCGTACCTAAATGCCTAATTTACGCAAAATAATTACAATTCACATTTTTATTGAACTTAACTACATATTATGTGACGACCCGGCCCGTCGTCACGAGAATTACCACCCCGTTATGTTGTAAATACATGTTTTATAATTTTATATCAGTGTTAAAGCCTATCGGGTGAGTTAGGAGTGAATTGGATTGAAAATGAGGCATATAACCTTTGTGAAGGAAACTTGAATAAGGAAAGTCAACCCGGAGTTGACTATTTGGTTAGAGGGCTCGGAATCGGATTCCGATGATTCGGTTAGTTCCGGAAGGTGATTTGTGACTTAGGGGAGCGATCGGAATTGAATTTGGAGGCCCGGTGTAGAAATAGGCTTGAATTGGCTAAGGTTGAATTTTGGCGAAATCCGAATGGTAGGTGAGATTTTGATCCGGGGTCGGAATGGAATTCCGACAGTTGCAGTAGCTTCGTTAGGTGATTTTGGATGTGCCTGCAAAATTTCAGGTCATTCGGACGTCGTTTAGTCGGGTTTTTGATCGAATGTGTAATTCGGAATGTTTTAAGGAATTTAGGCTTGAATCCGTGTGTAATTGGTGATTTTAATGTTTAGGATGGTGTTTTTATGATTGGAACAAGTTCGTATCGTGTTTCGGAGTATGTTGGTGGTTTTCGTTGGGGTCCCGGGGGCCTCGGGGTGTTTTCGGATGGTTAATCGGAAGAAAATCATGGAAATTGCAGGTTGGGATTCTGTTTCTGTTGTTTCCGCTCCTGCGAAATTTTGGACGCAGGAGCGAGTCCGCAGAAGCGGACGAGGGGCGCTGGAGCGGTTGGTTACGCAGAAGCGGAAGTCATTCCGCTGAAGCGGCATCGCTGGTGCGAGCCACTGATCGCAGAAGCGGACGAGAAGAGAAATGAGAAGGTCCGCAGAAGCGGACATTTGACCGCCTGGGCGAGACCGCAGAAGCGGATAGTGGTGCGCAGAGGCGGATGTTTCCGCAGAAGCGGAAGTTTCTTCGCAGAAGCGGGCCCGCTTAAGCGGCCCTTTGCTCGCAGAAGCGGAAATGGCCGGCTAGGCCTGGAACCGCTGAAGCGACCCTTTGGTCGCGGATACGGACTCGTAGGAGCGGAAATTCCTCCTCATCGGCCTAAGCCACGACGAGCAAAACATAGGATCCAATAAGAAATGATCTGAACACACTCGAATCATGACAACAGACTCACATAAAGAGCTATAATTCAAATTCTTCAATACCATCACAACACATAACTGAGATCTCGTCTCACATCATAGAATTAGAGTACCTGAATCCTCCTCGAAAGGTCATAACATCACGTGGCCTTACCACAACTCATGATTCTATCCAAACACTATTACTCATGGAGCACCTCAAGTCGCAATGCTCAAAACGGTCAGCCACACACATATTTAGGTCTGAACTCAAGCAATCAATCACACACGCGGTGATACATTTAGTATATGCTATCGAATCCTGTATGGGCACAACCGATGTGCTATTTCCCGAGCGATATCCAATACGGACTATTCCTCAGAAGAGAGGAAGTATTGTATACAAGGTACATATAGGAAGCTATATTTCCCACATCACACTGTTGCGGCGCGCAACCCGTTCCAATAGCATACCTGTGGCGGCGTGCCACCCGATCCAGATACCATACATGTGGCGGCGTGCCACCCGATCCAGATACTATACATGTGGCGGCGTGCCACCCGATCCACGCATAAATCTAGCAAAAGGGAATGCACATCGATTCAAGTTGCTCATTGCAACAAGCATGTATATATGGCCTCGAGCTCGGTCACATGAAACTCATCCGACAAAGTTCCTCAATACCGGAACTGAATCAATGGTAGATACCTCTACACTGACATCTGCCACGAAGGCCCAACTGACAAAGCAATACCTACCAGCCGTCCGCTGGCCTTAGGGTACATCCACCCTGCTGGAGCATGATCCGATGCGCTCTGCCATGCAGTTTGCGACATGTTTCTGACATAGTCCATATCACATTAGTCTGGACAACCTGGCTTATGACAACCAGTCAGCAATCGTATATCATTATTCAAATTCATCATATCAAGTAACGAGATAGAAACGTAATATCGAGGTTTGGCTCCAAAATCCGTTGTAATATCAGTCAAAAGAGAAATGGCTTCATAAATGGTGGATCTGAGGAATTGTTATAGTTTAGACCGTGTTGTCTTGTGTACGAGTTTTGTGTGGTAAAAAAGGTTGAGGTATTGTCGTGCTACAGTAAAGACTGATATGAAATTAAAGATGAATCAGAAAGGAAATTGGGTAAATGGATCAACTTGTTAATAAACTGAAACGGTATGATAAGGAATACGATTAATTCCTGGTATATGTTTGAAATAATGAGTCTCGCTGATATTGTGCAATAAAGCTTTTGAGTATTGGCAGTTGTGTAACTCGGTATGGGTATAAAGACTCAGTCCTGGCAATTTAACTTATGCAATGTAATTGGGAGAAAGGGTTTGTGATGTGTTTTACCGTGGTTTGAAAATGAGTGTATTTCCTATTGGTATGTAAAGCTTGAAATGTGTAATGAGTTTTCTCTATATGGGATCATGAAAGTCCTTGACTAGTTGAGTGCGCTGATGTTTGCGGCGTAGGGAAAGGGATATGAATTTTCCTTGTTGTCTTAGTGTGGTATGGTATATGCGATGTGTTATGGAAAGTTGATAACGGCATGTTCAAGGTTTTGAGATCAATTCATATTATATGGGGAGTCATTAAAATCCTCAAGCAGCGTGGGCAGCTGTAGATAATCTGAGAATCAATCTTCCTGGTGATTTAGGAGAATGGTACTGCTATAATAGTATTTCGGCAGAGTCTATGGTCAAAAGGGCCAGGTAAAATAAACCGATAATATCTAGCGGTATGGTGGTATACTCCCGTTGGATCGACTGTAATAATTGAGTCGTTGATGACATAGTGAAATTTATGAATGACTTTCGTGATATGAATGGACGCTTGAGGTGCATATGTAATCACACGGTGAAGTACGGAATCAGGCATAGTGATTCCCGTGTTATGTATGTGTTGGAGACTAGAAGTTCTCGTAACCCGCCTACGCAGCGGTGGTATATCGTGTGTATCGGCACAGTGTAGCGGTTATCGGAAATTGGAAGCTCTAGTGTCTATCATATCCGACAGGGGTACTCAGTTCACTTCTCAGTTTTGGAGAGCATTTCAGCGAGAGATGGGTACTCGGGTTGAGTTGAGTACTGCATTTCACCCCAGACAGATGGGCAGTCTGAGCGTACTATTCAGATTCTGGAGGATATGTTGCGAGCATGTGTGATTGATTTTGGTGGTTCGTGGGATGAATTCCTACCACTTGCTGAGTTTGCCTACAACAACAGTTATCAGTCGAGTATTCAGATGGCCCCGTATGAGGCATTGTATGGCAGGAGGTGTAGATCCCCCGTGGGATGGTTTGAGCCTGGTGAGGATAGGTTGATAGGGACTGAGTTAGTCCAGGATGCTCTGGATAGAGCGAAGTTGATCCAGGAGAGGCTTCGTACAGCACAGTCTCGTCAGAAGAGTTATGCGGACCGTAGAGTTCGAGAGTTGTCTTTCATGGTTGGTGACCGAGTATTGTTGAAGGTTTCACCTATGAAGGGTGTCATGAGGTTTGGGAAGAAAGGAAAGTTGAGTCCTAGGTACATTGGTCCTTTGGAGATACTTAGGAGAGTTGGAGAGGTGGCATATGAGTTAGCCTTGCCGCCCAAATTATCCAGCGTTCATCCAGTATTCCATGTGTCTATGCTCCGGAAGTACATTGGAGATCCGTCTCATATACTAGACTTCAGTACCATTCAACTTGATGGTGATTTATCCTATGATGTGGAGCCTATTGCTGTTTTGGGTCGTCAGGTGAGAAAATTGAGGTCTAAGGAGATTGCATCAGTTAAGGTTCAGTGGAGAGGTCGACCCGTGGAGGAGGCCACTTGGGAGATCGAGCGGGAGATGCGGAGCGGATATCCTCACTTGTTTGAGACTTCAGGTATGTTTCTTGACCCGCTCGAGGACGAGCGTTTGCTTAAGAGGGGAGAATGTGACGACCCGGCCCGTCGTCACGAGAATTACCACCCCGTTATGTTGTAAATACATGTTTTATGATTTTATATCAGTGTTAGAGTCTATCGGGTGAGTTAGGAGTGAATTGGATTGAAAATGAGGCATATAGCCTTTGTGAAGGAAACTTGAATAAGGAAAGTCAACCCGGAGTTGACTATTTGGTTAGAGGGCTCGGAATCGGATTCCGATGATTCGGTTAGTTCCGGAAGGTGATTTGTGACTTAGGGGAGCGATCGGAATTGAATTTGGAGGCCCGGTGTAGAAATAGGCTTGAATTGGCTAAGGTTGAATTTTGGCGAAATCCGAATGGTAGGTGAGATTTTGATCCGGGGGTCGGAATGGAATTCCGACAGTTGCAGAGTAGCTCCGTTAGGTGATTTTGGATGTGCCTGCAAAATTTCAGGTCATTCGGACGTCGTTTAGTCGGGTTTTTGATCGAATGTGTAATTCGGAATGTTTTAAGGAATTTAGGCTTGAATCCGTGTGTAATTGGTGATTTTAATGTTTAGGATGGTGTTTTTATGATTGGAACAAGTTCGTATAGTGTTTCGGAGTATGTTGGTGGTTTTCGTTGGGGTCCCGGGGGCCTCGGGGTGTTTTCGGATGGTTAATCGGAAGAAAATCATGGAAATTGCAGGTTGGGATTCTGTTTCTGTTGTTTCCGCTCCTGCGGAATTTTGGACGCAGGAGCGAGTCCGCAGAAGCGGACGAGGGGCGCAGGAGCGGCTGGTTACGCAGAAGCGGAAGTCATTCCGCTGAAGCGGCATCGCTGGTGCGAGCCACTGATCGCAGAAGCGGACGAGAAGAGAAATGAGAAGGTCCGCAGAAGCGGACATTTGACCGCCTGGGCGAGTCCGCAGAAGCGGACTATGGTGCGCGGAAGCGGATGTTTCCGCAGAAGCGGAAGTTTCTTCGCAGAAGCGGGCCCGCTTAAGCGGCCCTTTGCTCGCAGAAGCGGAATTGGCCGGCTAGGCCTGGAACCGCTGAAGCGACCCTTTGGTCGCGGATACGGACTCGTAGGAGCGGAAATTCTTCCGCAGAAGCGAAAATCGCTGTAAGTTAAGTGTATCAGAAGTTAGAAAAATTTCAGAACATTTCACACATTTGGGTCTCGGCTTTAGAGGCGATTTGGGCGATTTTGAAGAGAAATCCAAGGGAAATCATCAGGTAATCAACTATGGACTTAAACTATGATTGGTATTGGTAATATTATGCAATTATATCATGAAAATGGAGGAATTTGAGGTAATTTATAGAGGATTTAGCCCTAGGCTTGAACTTTAGAAAATCAAGGTTTTGAACGGGCAAATGGAGTCCGAATTTGATAAAATTGATATGCATAGACTCGTATTGAGATGAGGGTTCCGAATATGTGACTTTTGTAATTTTTCGATAAGCGTACCAAAAGTCGGGTTTTGACAACTTTGGGAATTTTGATGTAAATTGAGTTGTATTGATTGGGTGTCGTCACATTGGCCTAATTTGTTGTATTTCTACTGTATTGGATCAGATTCTACGCGTGCGGAGCTTGATTCTCGTGGCAAGGGCATTGCGGAATAGTCGTCGCGCCGTATTGAGGTGAGTAATAGATGTGGGTGATGACCAGCGGGTTCGAAACCCCGGTATACCACTTTGTGACGCTGTATAGCGGCGAGACACGCACGCTCTTGAGAGTGCGGGGTCGATCATGAACTGGAGACTATATATTAGTCCGACCTGTTGATACTGTATTATTGGCTATTCTAGAGCCGTCGAACCTCCTTCTCGGATGGTTGCATATATATATATTGTGATAATGGCCACTCTTGAGCCGAGGAACCCCCTTCTTGGGCGGTTGAGTATACATGTGGGCCGTGAGCCACTTATTGGATCCCGCGAGGATCGTTATCATTGTCTTATCATATAGACATGCTAGTTTACTACTAGTCCGCAGCTATTTTGTTATTATGCTAATTCCAATCTCCTGGAACTTGATATTACTGTTTTCCAACTGAAAAATGATAAAAGAGTTTTCAAAAACTACTTTTGAGCCTGCGAGGCCGTATCTGCATATTAGCTGACTAGTAGTGGATCGGGCTGCGCGCCGCAGCGAGATATATGTTGGATCGGACTGCACGTCACAGGAATATCTCTATGAGATGTGCTTGGGCTGTAGGAGCCCCTCCGAGTCTGAACCCCCACAGTGAGCACGGGTACCCAAAATTGGAGTCGGGCTACGCGCCGTAGCGGTCATATCATGCATTGCATTGCATTTAGCTACATCTGCTAGCTGTTATGCTATTTATTGGTATTTTTTTGGAACAGGTACAATGAAGATTGATTCTGTGACAGGGTAGCTGATTATAGCTTTACATAGTGTTTTATTGCGGATTTCTTATCTGCGCTGTCTTACCCTTGTTTATTACCACTGAGTCTGGCAGTACTCATTTTACTCCCCTGCACCTTGTGTGCAGATCCAGGTACCTCTCAGCAGTGATCCAGTAGCTGTGCGAGGCGACATCCGTGGGATATACGAGGTAGCTGCAGAGTCCGCAGAACCCGATATTCCTTCCTACTGTCTTTTGATTTTGTATTGACATTTCTTTCCGCACTTGGTATCTTGTAAACCTTTATACACTCATGTTTAGTAGAGGCTCATGACTCTTGACCCTTCGGTCTATGGGAGTTGATGTATTATGGGACTTGGTTCCCCGTTTTCGTTATATATATCACTGTTATTTCGTAAATTAATATGCTTAAATGGGCTAAAGAGAGCTTCTAGCTCCGTGGTCGATTGTGATTGGTCAGGCTGGCTTAGCAATGTGCTGGGCGCCATCACGACCGGATTTGGGGTCGTGACATATTAACAACTTAATTTATTAAAGACAATATTAAAGAAGTTCTAATTAATTTGATTAACAAAAGAGTAATTCATTCTTCCTTTTATTTACTAAATGATTTGAACATTAATAAACAGATTTATAATTATACTATTTAATAACCATTTTTAGAAGTGAATTATTATTACTACAAGAAGGCTTAATTATTTAAAGTTATCACAAAACTTACAGAATATTAATATGGAATTTATTGAAACATAATATGTAAAAGAAAACAAAAATAGAAACTATTTAAAATTTCAACAAAATTCTCATTTTTCCCATGTATTCATCTTATTATTTAAACATGATTAGATATGTACCTGATATTGGAAATAAAAGAAATCCCGGTGATCAACACAACAAATAACAACACAGCAATATCACAGCAACAGCAGTACAATCAAGAATACCAATATCCGGATTTAAGCAATAAGAATCAACATCCCAGAATTGAGTTTCAAAATAAGACTTTGTAAAATAAAAACTAACACTCTTTTTTTTTCAGATTTTTTTTTTCGTTTTTTTTCTTTTTTTTTCTTTTTTTTTTGTTTTTCTTTTTCTTTTCTTCACTATTTGGTAACACTCTTAAGATTTTTCAGATTCTTTCTCTAGAATTTTTTCTCCTCTCCATTGTCCTCTCCCTTCTCTTCTATTTATAGCAAAAAATTTCGAAATTTTCAGATTTTATTTTTATTATTTTTTTATTTTTTTATTTTTTTTATCTTTTTTTAATTAAAAGAAATCCAACTTACTAAATGCTTTTATTATTTTATAAAAAGAAATCCCACCTTGCTTATCTTTTATTTTTTAAAACACAACTTTAATGATTTTTATATTTTTAATTGTCCACTTTCTTTTATTTATTTAAAAGAAAATGCCACTTTCTTTTCTTTTCTTTAAAAAAAAAACAACTTTCTTTTACTTTTGATTTTTTTAATTTTTCAGCCACTTTTGACTTTTATTCCAACTTTCATTTTCAATTATTTAAAACCAACCGAAAATTTAAAAAAAATATTAATATTTTCAGTTTTTTTAATAAAAAATAATTTTTTTAAAAAAAAATTAATAAAAAAAATTAATAATAATAGCAATAATATGAATAGTAATAATTTACTTTAAAAAAAAATTAAATCATATATATATATATATATATATATATATATATATATATATATATATATATATATATATATATATATATATATATATATATATATATATATATATATATATACATATATATTTTGTATAGGCATGCGGTAGTCCGCGTAGCCTATACACAGATACAGTAAATTGTATCCTTTAGCTTAAGGACCGGCGGTAATCCGCACAATCAATAAGGACTCAAGAGTCGAAAATATAGAAGAATTTTACAAAGCTTAATGATTGTATGGTAACCTTTTACCCGAGCAAGGGGTCTGTCTGGAACACACTAGTTATCTATACTAGCTCTTGTCTAACCATTCTGACCGTGATGAAGATGCCCTAACGCACTCAGCTTAGCGGGCTTAAAACACGGCTTGTTAAACGGAGCTAATAAAGATAGTAATGTACCCGACTGTACCACCATCCCGGAACCAAGTCAAAAATTCTTTATAAAATTCCTTTATATTTTGATAAGTCTAGATCTTTCATAGTAAACAAGTATAAGACGTTAGAAAACTAACATAGACATGAATATTCTTAGCCGGACATAGTCACGGCTTACAGAGAGGAGAAGGAGAAGACAGAAGAGATGAAGAACAAAAGTACCTTAGCCCTTTGGAGAATACGTATCACTGTATTCTTTCTTGAAAATAAAACTTTACAAAGAGAAAGAGATGTTTACAATAGAGAAGAGAGAGAGAGAGAGAGAGAGAACTTTCAAGAAGAAAGGTATTTTCTTCCTTGCCTTCCTAATGAATGAAGGCTTCTATTTATAAAAGAAAAAAGAATCTATCAATAGTAAAAAGTGGGTCCCTTATGTGGGTCCATACACAGTGTTTTTACTGTTTATACAGTGTTTCTACTGTTCATGAATAGTAAGTAGGTCCCTCATGCGGGCCTTTGCACAGTATATCTACTGTTCACCTGTCTTGTCAGTGGGTCCGGCGGCTTTACTGTTTCTTTTTTCCGTCTTTTTCCACTGTTTGGAGGAAATTTTCCACCTTGCGGATCTCGTTATCAGATAATATTTTCTCAGTTTCCATCGGTTGAGAGTCTTGTAAATCTTCGTTGCTTGTTTCACTTTGCATTGATGAGTCAGACTTTTCAGTTTTATTAATAGTCTCTATCAAGTTTCTTTTAACTTCGTCCAGGTATTGCTGGATTAGTTCGGTTTTATCTCCTTCCTGAATAGAGATTCTTCGAGCAATATGCCTCACTGAACAGTCATCATATAAGATGGTTTTCTGAGACACCTCCGAGTATAACTGGATTTGTGACTTAATGGTGTCTAATAACTCTTGTCCATAAAGTTGCTTTGTTTTGGGATCAATTTTCATTAATTTATCCCAAAAATTATTGTAAAATACCCTGTATAAGCAAGGGATTTTTTCTTCGGTATAACCGAATTCTGGATTCCATTTATGAATCCAAGGGATTGAGAATTCAATAAAGAAATATAATTGATCTATACGTTCCAAAAAACATATATGATCTGCATGGTATAACTGGGTAAGAAAAGGCGAAATCTTCGTCCATTCTTTGTATAACTTCAGAAATGGTTCAGGTAAAATATTTACCGTAGGGCCATGATATGACCACCAATTTATAAACCAGTTTGGAATAGGTGCAGAGAATATCTTCGCACATATCTTGATAAACCAAGTATGCTTATGTCGATCATTATTGTAGTATAGCACTTTATCAAATGTTGTGATATAATCCCAGTAGGTGAAACTCATAAGGGATTTGTTTAGACTTATCTGCCTTTCTTTCATGGTAGATATTCCCCATTCGTCAACAGATATTATCTGTTTGATAATAATCTTTGAGAAGCTATAAACATTCTCGGAAGTATTGTAACCAGAGAAGTGTTGAATCTCTGCACTACCCGTAGTTGTAAGGATAGTTTCATAATAAGATCGGGTTTTATATGATTCACCCGGATAATATAATCCATTAATAAGGTATCTCTGGAATATCTTCCACGGCTCGTCTTTTCTCTGAATTTCAGAGTTTTCCAAAAGAAATATCATTTCTTTCTTGAGCAATTTCTCATAGGATTTAGTATCTTCATCCTCTTTAGCGATTGAAGCAAATGTATCACTTTGCTTTTTGCTGGCTAAATATGCTTGTAAGTGCCCGTATAACGGATTGTCTTCTGGGATATCTTCCAGATGTATTGAAGAAGAAGAAGAAGATTCTTCTTGCTGGACAATTTTTGAATTTATCAATTGTTTTCTTCCCGATTGTATTACTGGGGAAGATGAGGATCCATATGACGATCCTTGATATGATCGATTTTGATAATTTGAGGATGATCGAGAGGGTGTTTTTCCCTTACCTCTTCCTCTGGTGGCCCAAGGAGGGTCCATTATGCACAGATAGTAAATCATTCAGAAAAGTAGAAATCTTCGTCACGGTATAACCAATTAAGATCTTGATTAGAAACATCAGAATAATCATGAATTGAAAATTCAAAATCATCGTTCATAATCGAAGTGATTACTTTATCAATAATAAGACTTTGTAAGTCTTTATTTAAAGGAATCGCTCTTATAATGGAAATAAGAGTCTCATCGTTGAAGAAGTTGGTGTAATAACTCATTATTCAAGATATTCGCGAGATAAAAAGTCAGGAAGAGAGTTATCAATTCCCTTTTTATAAATAATTTCAAAATCAAAAGGTGCTAGTTGAGCCTGCCATCTAGCAAACATGAGCTTAGAAACATCATGCTTAAAATCTTTGTCAAACATATATTTGACAGATTGGGCATCAGTTTTTATTAAAAACTTATGATTGTATAAATCGTCTTGAAATTTTAAAACACATTTGACAATTGTCAACATTTCGTGGGCCACAGTAGCATATTTCTTATGGGCATCGTTCCACTTTCCAGAGTGATATCTTATCAGATATTCTCTTTTATCAATGGGATTTATTTGTTTCAAAATCCCACCATAACCGATGTTGGATGCATCAGTCTCAACAATCTTTTGCCAAGTAGGATTGGCCAAAGTTAAGCAGGGTAAAGCTTTTACCCTTTGCTTAATATTTTGGACTATTTTTGTATGTAAATTAGTCCAAAGCTGTTTGTAGGTCTTTTTTAGCCGGTCGTATAATGGGGCTAAATCACGCGACAAGTCTTTAATAAAAGGGGAGACATAATTAAGGCTTCCTAAGAACCTTTGTAATTGAGTTCTATCAGTAATAATATCAGAAAATTTAGAAGCAAATTCAATTGCACGTTGTATAGGGGTTATCTTTCCCCGACAAATATTATGTCCTAAAAATCTAACATCAGTTTGAAATAAACTCATTTTTGGTTTAGAAATTACCAAACCATTTTGTATAACAATCTTTTTGAAAATATCAAGATGTTTGATATGTGTTTCAAAGGTTTTGGAATAAACCAAAATATCGTCAATATAAACAATGATGAAATCCAAATATGGATTAAAAATGTCATTCATGATTTTTTGAAATTCAGAAGGAGCATTTTTTAGACCAAATGGCATAACATTCCATTCATATTGTCCAAAGGGAACATTAAAAGCAGTTCTATAAGTATGCTCTTTGAAAATTTGAATCTGCCAATAACCAGACTTTAAATCGAATTTTGAAAATATATTAGCATCATATAAACGAGAAAGAAGATCCCTTTTATTGGGGATCGGATACCTAATCCATTTTAAACTCTTATTAAGAGGTTTGTAATTGATAACTAATCGGGGAATTCCTCGTTCTTTTTCTGCAGCATTATTAACGTAAAATGCCGAACAAGACCAAGGGGATTTTGAGGGCTTTATCGGACCTCTTTGTAAGAGACTATCAATCTCAGTTTTACAAAAGGCGACCAATTCTGAATTCATCTGGCATGGTCGAGATTTTGTAGGAATATTATCCTCAGAAAAAGTATCTTCGTAAGGAAGAGTAACAATATGCTTTTTCCGGTTCCAAAAAGCACTAGGATGATCGGCACAAATATCAATAGCCAATTTTTTAGAAATCAAATTGATTTTTTCTTTTTTTTTAGCAGAATTTATTGTATCAAATATGTTCATGCTAAATAGTTCTAATTGCAAAGAATCTACATGCTTTTGTTTCATGTCAATTAAAGCATTGATATCACGAGTTACAGGATTTGTAACAAAAGAATAATAAATATTTTTATTATTATAAGTAGCATTAAAACCTTTTGCATCAATATTGGTAAAAGGATAAACAGCGTTTATAAAAGGAGTTCCTAAAATAATAGGAGGATATAACTGATTTTTAACCAGAAAAAAGAAGTGCGGAATGCAAACTTTATTTTGACAAATATGCGTGTTAGGCAGTTTATACTTTATATCTAAAGCATGGCCAGAAGCAGATTTAACCATATGAGTAGTTTTTTGAAAATATTTAGTGGGAACTAATCCCTCTTGGATGCAACTAACATCTGCACCACTATCAATCATAGCAACACCAGAAATTGTGAAATCGTTACTAACGAGAATAGTACAATTAATGTACCATTTATGAGCAGTCACTATTTGCATCATTCCTAGAAACATATCCTTAGCAGGACTGATATCTAGAGAGTGAGGTTCCTTTTCCTCGGTAGCAGTATTTTTACCTTTATCGGTAGGTGACTGAACTAGAGAATTATAATTTTCTAGTTGAATAATTCGGTGATCATGAATCATTTGATTCTGTTTAAGAGATTTAATATCCCTTTTCAGATTTTCAATTTCCTCCTTTAGATCATTAAAAGAGGCATCGCGAGTCACATTGACTCTATTTTCTCGTCGTCTATTGATTTCATCAATCGTATAAGGGGGAGTATACTCAATCCTTTTCTTGGAAAAGAAATCATTTGAAGACTCGGTAGTATTACTAGAGCTTGAAGCAAAATTAATAATTTTTTGACGAAGTTTATCGTCCGTAACTTCTTTTAAAAGATCTATGACATTTTCAGAAGAAATAGTTTGCACATTCAAATCTTGAAAAACAGCTTGTAATTTATAAAATTCATCATTTTCACAAGTACAAGCAGTGCTATTACAAGTTACACAGGAAGATATATCACGATCTTCATTAGTATCTAATTTAATCAAGTCAACTTCGGATTCGTATTCGGAAGAATCTGAGATATAATCCGATTCAGATCCGGAAGTGTACAAAAGACCATAAACCTTGTTGTAAGATTCATTGTCTAGCTCTAAAGCTTTAAGTTTCTCAAGCTTACAATTTGGAGCTATGTGGCCAAATTTTCCACATTTGTAACACTTAATGTTGGCAAGATCCCGTTTGGATCTATTTTTTGCAAATCTAGTAGATTTACGATGTGACTTTCTAGTATCACGCTCTTCTTTCGATCTATATCTAGATCTTCTCTTTCGATAAGGCTTATCGGAATAATCAGCGTTATGACGCTTATAACTCTTTTTTCTTGAGTTATTAGGCATTCCAAACTGGGTACAGAAGTCTCCTAATTGAGATTTTTCTTGGCGCCTAGTATGCTTAATTTGTTGAGCTAGATGTAGCTCATTACAAAGTTTTAACCCTTCTTGGGTACAAATTCCTACCAAATTACCATAGGTAAAGGTGTCATAGGGAATATGAGTATTATTTCCCCTTAGGGTATTTCTTACCCTTTCGGCGAACAAGGGGGAAGACCATCTATAAACTTTGCTTTCCAAAAATCGGTAGCATTTTCGGGTAATTCCATAACCCGACTAAGAAATGTATCTTTATACCAACGAAATTCGCTGAGATTCTTACATCTCAGACTATTTAAAAGAATACGAACATTTTCATTTTGGTTGGTAAATCTACCACTAAAATGCTCTAAAATATTCAAGATAAGAGTATAGCCTGCATCTTCTCTATCTGCAGCAAGGGGAAGACCTAGGTTATCAAAACCCGCTTCTTTGGCTTTGGCTTCCATGATTGAAGCCTTTTGAGGGGAAGTAAGATTATTATCCCACCAGCCACGAAGTTGGCCAGTAAAGCCAGCGATTATCATTTTAGCAATAGTTTTATCTGTATTGCCAGTAGCTTTACAGATCGTGGAATACATTAGTATTCTGTGAACAAGGATGGTTAATTGTCTATCGGTTAAACCATCGAGATTCCATTCGTAAATATGAGTACCACTATAAGACGTATTAGTCTGATTCGAGTCACGTTCTTCAATTAAGACATCTTGAGGAGTAGGTCGAGAATAATAAAAATTTGTCATTCTCGGATTATCACCATACCTACTATTTGGCTTAATCAAACCTCTAGATCCTTTGAGTTTATTAAACTCTGACCAAATTTCTTCTTTATAGTCAGAAGTGGACTCTATTCTATCAGCAAAGTCATTTGAAAGATTTAACGGTTTAAGATCGAGATTAGCAAATTTCTCATTGAGAAGGTCTTCAAGAGTTTTAAATGTAGAAGACTTAAAATCCGTAATCTCAGGAGGACGCTGAATATGAGTTGGAACAGTTTGACTATTTGAAGTCGAAGCAACACTGGAAGTATGTGTTACCTCAATAGTAGTCTTTTTACTCATATTCTTTATCAAAACAGTAAGCTTATCAAGCTTTTGATCAAGAGAACTAATATGTTCTCCTAAAACTTTAACATAAAGGCTCAAATAATTATTTTGAGAAAAGAGATTATTAATCTCGTTAATACTAACTTGCCCGACATTTTTTTCAATAAATTTTTGAAAAGCAGAAAATGTTATACCAGTACTATTTGGTAAAACAAACGGGGCTTGAGGAGGATATACAGTGGTAACAATCTTACCATCGCTTTCATGATAAGAACGTGTTAGTACCTTAATGTAATAAGGCAAATAAGTGGTTATAAACCAGGGAACAAAATATATGATTTGATTATGCAAAGCACAAGTTTCATAGAATTCTTGCGAAATACAATTTAAATCATTTTCACTATAAGTGTCAAAAAACCAAGTTTTAAACTGGTTCCATTTTTTATCGGAAAATTCTTTTTGAATAAACTTTCTTGCCGGAGAACCCGGACTAAAATCAATTTGGTGTGGAATCATTAAGTACTATCTAGGTCAAAATCCATTTCGGATGGGGAAGGAATGTCCTTATCCGGGACATTTTTACTATCCTGGACAATATTTGTTTGAGGGTTGATTCGTACCTCTTCAACGTAGCTATTATTATCTCTACTGGAAATCGTATGCGGTGATGCGGCACTCTTTCGAGCTGGTCCATAGACCACCTTTTCTATAGGAGAGATATGCTGAATAGCCGGGAAATTGATAGAAATTGACCTTCTGCTATAAACAGGGGTCTCGTTATCAAACTGGATACAAATCCTTCCATCGGGATTTTGAGTAATATGAGAATACTCGTCCCGAGAAACAACATTAGTAATCTGTTCGGGAGATATGACCGAATTTAAGGTCCAAGTGGTTGGAAAATTAATTTCTTCCCACTTAATAGGTCTCCTAGTGGTGACCTTTGATTTGGCAAAATTAGTTTCTACCAAAATCGTTTGATCGGATGTATCATATAACTTACATCTCGGATTTAAAGTAGATAATAATTTAAAATAAATTCTATAAGACAAACATATAAGTTCTGAACCCGGAGCATAGTTATAACCATGAGTTTTGACATTTAATGTCAAGGCATCAAGAATATTAACATCAGAAAGAGATAATTGTAAATTGGGTTGAGTATTGAAATATACTGGACCATAGGCGACAATAGATTCAATCGAACCCATTAGAGACTGTCTAAAATTTAAATTTCTAGCATCTCTAAGAGCTGCTAGGAAAGTCTCCGGTAACCCTTTAAGGGTTAAAGGTTTAAAAGCAATTTGAACCATACCAATATGCAAATAATTATACATGTTTCTATAAGAAGAAATATCTCTCTTACTGAGTAAACGAATCGTCTATATATATATATATATATATATATATATATATATATATATATATATATATATATATATATATATATAATTAAACAAAAGCTAAAATATATAGAGTGAAAAATTTAAATACGGTCAAACATTTTTGTGGGGGCTTTTGTGTGTGTATGTTAGGATTTTTTGGTTTAGGGTGTGTTTTGAATAGTGTATAGTAGTGTAATAAATTGGTCGTGGGTCATGGGTTTGGGTTATGGTGTTTTGGGTTGGGTAGAATATGTTTGGGCTCAAGTTTAAAATTTAAGAAGAGGCCCAATTCCGAATTTGTCTTCTCTATAAAAAAAATTATTTATTATGAAATAAATTAAAAAAAAATGTTAAGATTAAATTATAAAACCAAAATTATCTTAAAAACACCAATTAACTCATAATAATTATTATTACAAAAAAATTAGACGTTAATTAAAATAAAATCGCACAAATTGGATATTATAGGCTAGAAATGCAAAAATACATATTTTTGTGATTTTATAAAATAAACTTAATTATTACTAATTATAAACTTGAATTTTATATAAATACAATATATTTTTATATTTTTTATTTATTTAAACAAATAAATATGCACAGATAAATGCAAACAATTCAAGAAAAATAACACAAAATTCACAAATATTGCAAACAACACAAAACTCTTTTATTTTGAATTTTTGGGAGTAATTCTCATATAGGGCAAAAATCACGTGCTCACACTTATAATCTTTGTCCCCGAGGCGCTGAAAGGCCGTGTTTGTAAAAACAAGGTTTTTTATTCCAATTTGAAAAAAAAATGTAAAATGGGATGTTAATAACGAGAGAGGTTTTCAAGGATACTTGAAAAGGAAAAGGTGGAATGATGCATGCGGTTAATACATATATGGTTAACTGACTAGGTGCATTGCATCCAACGTGCGATAACATATCTGTTAAACTCTGTGAGCTTACAAGTTTGTTGCATTTTCAGAAAGTTTAGCGGTTGGCTTGACAGAATACTCTGGCCAATCACCTTTACCATACTAGATCAAAAGGTCCAATTCTAGCAAGCATGTCTAGTTCCGGCAAAAGTCTCGATGGAGAGAAGACAGAGATACAGATCATGAAAGAGGAGGTGGACCGGTTGAGACAATAAATAACAGAGATGCACCTAGTGGGCTAGGGGACAGTCATCACCAAACCTTCCTACTCTTACACCAGCTCCAGAGCGTCCGCCTATTGACCCCTCGACAAGTGCACCTATCTATCCATATTATCAAGGGGAAAACCCTTATACATCCCAGGTTCCACCAGCTAGACAAAATACTCCTCCTCCGGTCACCCCTGTTTTGTGGCACCTCCGCCTGCTACTTTACAGAAGTCGTCTGGTGAACCGCTTTTTCAAATACATGACAATCATTGTTATGATCCTGAGCCTACCTTTAAGGCTCCTGAACCGCATTCACACACCCCTCACTGGGATAACCCGGCATAACCGGAAAAGCACTTCAAAAGTTTGGAGCATGAGGAAGTTATTCGGAAAGTCAAAAGCCTGGAGCAATCCTTCAGGAATATGCATGGTTTAGGCAACCAAGTTAGTGTTGCTTACAAAGATCTGTGCCCATTTCCAGATGTTCAGTTGCCCACTGGGTTCAAAATGCCCAAGTTTGATCTATACGAGGGGCATGGTGACCCAGTAGCCCATCTCCGAGGTTTCTGCAGCAAAATGCGAGGAGCCGGAGGGCGAGAAGAACTTCTGATAGCTTACTTCGGTCAGAGCTTGGGAGGGTCCGCACTAGAGTGGTACACCGGGCATGATCCCAACAGATGGTTTACATGGGATGACCTGGCCCAAGCATTCATCGGCCAGTTTCAATATAATCTTGAAATAATCCCCTGATCGCTTATCATTGCTAAAGCTAGAGAAGAAACCCGCCGAAAGCTTCAGAGAATTTGGGTTCCGCTGGAGGGAACAGGCAGCAAGGGTAGATCCCCCGATGAGAGAGAACGAGATGGTAGATTACTTCTTGCAGACACTGGAGCCAACTTACTTTAGTCACCCGGTGACATCGGTTGGTAAATCTTTCAATGAGGTGGTCAAAATGGGCGGAATGATAGAAGAGGGACTTAAGTCCAATAAGATCTTGAGCTATTCCGCGTTGAAAGCAACAACTCAAGCTATTCAGAATGGCACAGGGGTTGCATTCGGGAAGAAGAGAAGAGAAGAAGTTGCAACGGTAGAGGAGGGTACTTGGTCCAGATCGAAAGGTCCTTCACCTCATTACCAAGCCGGACCCTACCACCCAAATCACCCTAATCACCCTCCCCGAAACACATATCCACCACCAAGGGCCTACAATAACCCTCCAGGACCAGGTTTCCGAGGGAATCATGCCTTCAGAAAGGAAAAGTCACAAAGAACATTCACTGAGTTGGGAGAAACTTATAGTGCTGTGTTCCACAAATTGAAGTAGATAGGTTTGTTGAGTCCTATTGAGACAAGATTGCCAAATCCCCTACCCCCAAATATGGATCGCTCAGTAAGCTGTGAGTATTGTTCAGGGGCTCTCGGACATGATACCGAGAAATGTTGGAAACTGAAACATGCAGTGCAAAATCTTATTGACACCAATAAGATCGAGGTTCAGACACCAGAGGCACCCAACATTAATCAGAATCCATTGCCAGCTCACCCTTAGACCCATATGACCAAATTGATACATAAGGGAAGGGAAAATTAAGAAGCCCGATCTGTATTTCAAAGGCAAACCAATCGGCAGAAGTTGGTATATGAGAAGTCATGCTTGGTAATCAGGAGGAGTTTTCGGTGGTTTGTTTTTGTTGTCATTTCTTTTGTCCGAGTTGTTTCTAGGGTTGTGACATAGATTTTGTCTTGTAGTGAAACCCTCTTATCTTTCCATTTTTGGTCATTTCAGTTTGCCTAGTCTTATCAAGTCTCGTTTCGGGTTTGTATTTTTGGTTTGCTTGTTTGTATTTGAACCAATTCTCCGTTTAGTGAAACTTTTGGTCTTTTATTACCCAGTTCGTCTTTTTGTTTAGTTTTTCTATCTTTAAATTTGTCATTTGTTCGAACGCCGACTCTAATGACATGGCATCGCACATAATTTTGGCCTAATATTAAGGGTTAATCATGAAGCAATTGGAAGATAATCAGGTCATTTTAAAAAGAAATAAAATGATTTGAAATTATTTGGAGCCCGAATCATGTGAGACTGGGGCAGGTAAAACACGAAAAAACCCTTTATGAAAAATTGGCCATGCTAAGACGGGGTTCGCTCGTGATACTGAAATAAAAGTATCATCCAACAGTACTTTAAAATGATAGATGAAAAGGGGAATGGACGATATGGTTATCCATCAGGGCACAAACAGAAGATGTCGTGAATATGTTGTTTGAACTTGGCATGTTTTGAAGATTGGAATGACGAAGGCATTTTGTTCTGCTATCCAAACACTTTATCCATCGTCAACCCTTTGAGCCTTAATTTAAATTCTTTTATACCCCTCCTTCGGAATTAGTTGCAAAGACTAGAAACACAAGTTTGAAAGACAAAAGAAGAAAGGGATAAAGAAAAAGAAAAGGAAAGAGAACAACAAAAAGAGATAAAGAAAAGAAAAGAAAAAGAAAAATGGATGAAACTTGAAAAAAAGGGAATTGGGAACTACGTTTGACCTGATTCCTTAAAGAGGATACGTAGGCGCTTCACAGCTCGGTCATAGTGTAAATAAAGAAATAAGAATTCCCCAAGTAAGAAACTGGGGCAAAGAAAAATTGTGTTTATTATAAATAAATTTAGGTCCGAAGGTTATAAATTTTGAACCCAGAATTGATTTGTTTTGAGCCTTTAATACCCTTTCTTTCTAGCCCAATCCAATCCCACATTACGGTCCAAAGAAAGACCTTCCGATCAGTCTTCAAAAGAGGCCAAGTCAAGCAAATACGAGTGTCACATCAGAATATATCACTCTGATTCCCAGCAGAAAGGAAACACGAGAAATTCTTAGCAGTGACACCCCAATCCCCAGCTAAAAGTAATACAAATGAGAGAGACTTACCGGTGAAAACCTTCACAGGCACCATAAGGAGACGAAAGCTGAGAGAAAACAAAATGAGAGAGGGTTGAAAGTTAAAACCCTTCGGGCACTTCAAGTCGAATAAAGGTGATAGTTAGGTGGAAATTGTGAAACGCGATTAACGACAGAGGATAGGCCATATGTGCATGTCATGACCAGCAGAGTTGTTATTCGCGTTTGATAAGTTTTTATAGTTATTTCTTGTTAGAGAGTCATTTTTTCCTTTGTCTTCTATTTTGTTTCTTTTTATCTTTCTCATTTTTATCAAAAATTCCCCATCAAAGTCTGTCTAGTCAGAATAAGTGAGAAAGGACTTCAAAACTTGCCACCAACTTTCCAATTATTATGCAAAGCAAGGAAATGCCATTGACGACGGAGAAGTAGGGTGCAAGGAAGATTATTAAACTGGGGCAGAAAATTTTCTGGAAGTCAATACCCACTTGGGGAAGAAGGAAAGTCTTAAGGGAAATGGTCTTCGAACTAGTGTCATCCTCAACAGCCTTCAAGAAGAGTGAAACGTCAATTTTGAGGAAATGAAAATCCCCCAGCAATGTTATCTACAGCAAGTTCCGAGGTGGTCGGACAACACAGAGTGATAAAGGAAGAAAGGAAATCCCATCTTCAACAAAATAACCCCCGGCAAGTTGAGAAACACATAACGGGGAAGGGATAAATGGAAAAACCCATTCCCAGCAGGAATATCATCTCCAGCAAATGAAATCATTCCCCAACAATGTTTTGGGAACCCCGAGCGAGGGAAAGGGGAAGAGGAAAAACCACCCCACAGGAGCAGCACAACCGCTCACAATGTTTTGAACTAACAAATTTTCTTTGATTTGAAACAGGGAAAGAAAATGATATTGATAGCAGAAAGTCATGCCACAAGGAAGAACACCAATACTGGGGCAGAAAATTTTCTGCCGTTGTTGAAACTTTTCTCGGAGAAACGAGAAGGCAATTCAAGATGACGTGTCAGGTTTGTCCACCTTCAAATAGGATGTTTCAGGTTTGTCCACCTTCGAACAGGACGTCTCAGGTTTGTTCACTTTCAAACATTGATACAATGGGAGTATTCGCCCTCGAATAGGATACGATAGGAGTATTCGCCCTCGAATAGGATACAATGTGAGTATTCGCCCTCGAATAGGATACAATGGGAGTATTCGCCCTCGAATAGGATACAATAGGAGTATTCGCCCTCGAATAGGATACGATGGGAGTATTCGCCCTCGAATAAGATACAATGGGAGTATTCGCCCTCGAATAGGATACAATGGGAGTATTCGCCCTCGAATAGGATACAATAGGAGTATTCGCCCTCGAATAGAATACGATGGGAGTATCCGCCCTCGAATAGGATATGATGGGAGTATTCGCCCTCGAATAGGATACGATGGGAGTATTCGCCCTCGAATAGAATACGATGGGATTATCCGCCCTCGAATAGAATACGATGGGAGTATCCGCCCTCGAATAGGATACGATGGGAGTATTCGCCCTCGAATAGAATACGATGGGAGTATTCGCCCTCGAATAGAATACGATGGGAGTATTCGCCCTCGAATAGCATACGATGGGAGTATTCGCCCTCGAATAGAATATGATGGGAGTATCCGCCCTCGAATAGGATACGATGGGAGTATCCGCCCTCGAATAGGATACGATGGGAGTATTCGCCCTCGAATAGGATACGATGGGAGTATCCGCCCTCGAATAGGATACGATGGGAGTATTCTCTCTCGAATAGGATACGATGGGACTATCCTTCCTCGAATAGGATATTTTACGTTTGTTTTATTTTACATTGTCCTATGCATATTTCGTAAATTATTGCCAGAATGCATTTTAAATTCAAATGTTGCTAATAAAAACAGGCGCCTACCTGTATAACAAGAGACATGTCTTCAGTCTTTACATTGCAGGTCTTGAAACCAGTAACCCACCATAAAGCAGAGGGTTACAACAAGAATTCCCAGCGCAAATTCAGGCACATGAGTCAAAAGAAGGGAGGAAATGAAGGAAAATTTTCCCAGAATCATTATCCTCAGTAGGCAAGTAAACAAATTCTAAAGATATCACTAGCACTCAAGAGGGAAAATAATGAGACCCCGGAAGAAAGCAGTTCCAGAACAAGGTAATTTAAGAGAAAGGATGGTTTAAGAGGTGATGCAGGAAGAAAAAAGTGGTACAGGAAGCAAAGGAAGAAGATAGGGATGGGATGAAGCTCAAAGTTTATTGTTAAAGTCAGGGAGCCCGCCTGAAGAATGAAGTGGCGAGTTATTTTGAAGTTCGTTATTAAAGTCAGGGAGCCCGCCTGAAGAATAGAGTGGCGATTTGTTTTGAAGTTGCAGTTGAAGTCAGGGAGCCCACCTGAAGAATGGAGGGGCGATTTAGTTTCGAAGTTTATGAGATGAAGTCAGGAAGCCCACCTGAAGAATGGAGTGGCGATTTAGTTTCGAAGTTTATGAGATGAAGTCAGGGAGCCCGCCTGAAGAATGGAGTGGTGATTTAGTTTTGAAGATATAGTGGAAGTCAGGGAGCCCGCCTGAAGAATGGAGTGGCGATTTATGATTAGAGTGTGTCGATAAAGTCAAAAGCCCGGCGGAAAAGCAGAACATCGTCTCAATTTCTAAGATTTGATAAGGATAGTGAAGAATCGGAAAGTGACAGAGTGTAACGGAAATTCCCAGCATGAATCCAAGTTCATAATCGGAAGGAAGGCAACAAGGATCAGAAAGATAAATTCGGACTTCGAAGGAGAATAGTTCGAAGATCACAAGGAAGGGACCAATGGTCGGAGTTCGACAATCAAGATAGGCCGAAATAACAATTGTCAGAAGAGAAGAAGCATGTGAAGAAACGTCAGAGCCAGCAGGATGGCAAGGAAACATGACAAGATCAAGTTGAAAAGATAGATAAGAATTTGCAATACTGTAACTTAGTCTAGCTTCTTATTTTTCGTTTATCACGATGTAATAAGGAGATCAGTTAAGCAGTGGCAATAGCAGTAACAACAAGATCACAGCAGTCATGGTAGTCCCAGCTACCAAAAACTTCCTGAACTACATTGACCTGATTCCCTTTTAGCCAGGGATATGTAGGAGACCTTCTGAAGCAAAGGTTCGGTCAAACTTTTCAAAAATGCTTCATACGGAGTGTTCAAACGGGCAAAAATCGCTCGTATCCGCTCACTTATCTTTGCACGAAAACTCTTCATGTTTCCGCGCAAAGAGGGGCAGCTGTGAGCACGTGATTTTTTTGCCCTACATGAGAATTACTCCCAAAAAATTCAAAATAAAATAGTTTTCTGTTGTGCGTGATTTTTGCGATTTTTGTGTTATTTTTCTCTTATTATTTGCATTTTTGTGTGTGCGAGTCTATTTATTTAAATAAATATAAAATACAAAAATGTTTGCATTCTGCATATAAAATTCATATTTGTAATTTAGAGTAATTAAGTTTATTTGACAAAAATGGAAAATAACAAAAATATGTGTTTAATGTCAAAGTCTAATTGTATGGTTTTAGCCCTAATTGTTATTTAATTTTGTGTTAGTTGATATAACGATTTAACTCGTACCTTTTATAAGTTGATTTATTTCTATAAGTTAATTTAGAATTTTTAGAATTTTAGTTTTATTTTAAGAAAATAAAAGAAAAGGAAAATAAAGAAAAGAATTGAAAACTTCTTTAGAATTCGGATAGTACCAGCCCAAAATCCCCAAATAACCCAATCCAAACGGCCCAATCGCCCAGTCCAAACTATCCCATAACCGGATCACCCAATACTAGACCCAACCCGTCCGCCCCGCTCCAACTCATGCTTCAATCGGGACCGTTGGATGCTAATCATCCAACGGCTCAGATTGAATCTTAATTTTTAATACCCAAGACCCCAAAACCCTATTCCCATTTCATTTCACCCAAAATAACCTCTCTCTCTCCTTCACTCCCTTCTCCCCCGAAACCCTAGCGGCCGCCGCCCTGTCCCACCGCCCAAAACCCGGCAGCAACAACGCCGCCGGCCACCAAAATAACACCACACGACCACCTTAACCCCCTCTCTTCGAATCCATGCATGGTTTGGTTCGAATCAATCCAGAACCTCTCGAATCTTCGATTGAAGATTCGAGCCAAACTAAAACCTATACCAATCAACCCCAAATTTGTACCAAACATTCCCATGACCTTCCTAACCTCCACACCATCATTGGGCCGGCTCGAATCTGACCGAAAATAGTCGAACCCCAAAAAATGGCCTCAAGAACCCTAGCATTCAGAAATTAGGGATTTCGTCAATTGAAGTCTAATAAACTGTAATTGGGATATTTTCATTTGAAAACATTTCAATTAAAGTCCGTTCGACTCCAAAAAATCCCAATTCAAGTGGTCCAGCCACTATCTTGATTCTATGGAGGTATTTGTTTTCTTTTCTTTTCTTCTTTGTTTATTTTTGTACTGGTTTTATTTGTTGCGATCATTTTCTTGTTCTGTCCGTGGATTTGAATTTCTTTGTTTTCATTTCTTCTCAGAAAAGACCCGTTTATTTGGTCAATTGTTTTCTGTTTCTGTTTATTTGATTACGTATGATGTAGAATACGTATTCGCGTCGGTTAGCGTCATCAAATAGTTAGCTTTGTATTTTTCTAGCATTGGCCGAAATCTGTTTGAATCACTGACTGATCGATTAGTTTGTTATCGATTATACATGTTGTGATCGATTTAACGAATGTCGTCGCTTAAATTAGCAAAGTTGTTGTTTGAAATCCCGGGCAGTGGGTCATTGCTGTTGGAATAAAGTTGATTTGATGATTTTTTGTGTTCATTTTGTTGGTTGATTTTGGATTCTGAGTTAGCTGTTTGAATTGGATATAGTTGTTAGAGACTTAAGCTGAATTAAAGAACTTCAGAATTAGTGGAATGCCACTTTGAGCACATGTGAATCATTAAGGCATGTTTTAAGTTGAATTATACCATATCAGTGACACAAAGTAGTGAAGGCCAGGAATTAGTCCTAGTTTAATATGCAATGCACATGGGAAGAGTACTAGGACTTGCTGGACAGCAGGATTTTCTACCATTCTTCTACACTTTAGAGTTTTAAATAATTGAAACCATACTTAGACAACTAAAAAGTGGGAAAAGGGAGAATAACAGAGGTTAGACAGATCTGAAACAATTAAAAAATAGTCTTGTGTTTTGAGTTTGAAGGCTATAAAAGGAGACATAGACTTCATACACTGATATACACACTGGAGAGAATAGAGAGACATACAGATAGAGAGTGGGGAGTTTTCTTTGAGGGGGAGTCTGTGAGTAAGAAAAAAAATAGGGGAGTTTTCAAAAATCTGAAAAAAGAGATTGAAGAGTCTGTTTCATGGATTTCATTTCTTTCCAGGGATTTCATTTCTTTCCTGGAATTCATTTTTCTGATTTCAGTATCATTGGATTGATTTTGAGCGACTTTGAGTTCGATTGAATTAGTTATTGATTAATTTTTAGCTTGTTGCAAGTTTCCAGTGGTTTTGGACATTATTTTGAGTTCACTTGGTTTGTTTGGTACCACTGTGGGTCAATACTCTTAGTTTTGTTTGGTTTCTGGGTGTCGAATTGAGCTTGAATTGCTGCTGATGGGTGATTGTTGCATTGCTACATTTCATACTGATTGGTGTTAATTGCTGCCGTTTAAAACTGCTGATACTGCTTAGCTTGGCTGATCTTCTCCTCTTCTTTTTGTTGCTTTCACAGGTATTCATCTCACCTTTCAAATGCACGATATTGGTTGAGTATGGAGATTATTTATTTCAAATGGATACCTGTAATAATATAGTAGTTTATTTAAATCTCTTTTACACTTTTGAAGTTGTTTAGTTGAATGTGATCTTCTTATATCCTATTTTTATGTCAAAAAAAATGATGTAATGATACTAGTTGGGTAATAGCTTATGTGTTCTTTACTATTGGGATGAATGAGCTTAAATTGAAATGTTCGGTTAATCATTAGTATAGAATGCATAAAGGGAGAAAGTATTGACATGTAAAGGTTCGTTTTCTGCCTTCTGTCCCAAAAGTATTTTTGAAAGAATTTGTTTAAGACTTGAAATATTTTGTTCTTTATTTATGAGCTTTGTCCGTTGTTCTTTGGTTGCGCTTGTTCTTCTTGTCAAAATTGTTATGTTGTTTTAATTATTTTGTGTGCTTTATCAGTTGGATTCAGTGACAAATGAATTTTTACTCTTCGTATATATGTTAATAGTTGATACAGTGTATTCCCCCTAACAATATCTAGCCATTTCGTTGTGGATATGCTCATTAGATAAATCTTCTATGTTGGGTAGTGACAGAGCATTTGACTCTTGAATAACTTTGTATACACATCTATCAATGTAGTAATCAATCAATTTGTTGACCTGGGAATCAATTTTGTGGGAGTTCCTTTGATGAAACAAGAGCTTACTGTTTATAGGATATATGTATGGACATTTCGGATTTTAAAGATTATCTTTTTTTTTAAAAAAAAAATGACCCATTTTGTTACGTGACATATTTCTCCTTTATTACCCATATTTCATATAACCCGATTATAACAACTTCAAATAATAAAGCTTTTTTTTTATTTATTTATTTAAAGATAATGGATATAATATTAAAAGCTGCTAAGAGTTGAATCTTGCACATAAGTTAAGGCATGTTATAAATCAGATAAATAACCGAATATGACAGTTGAGCGATCGTGCTAGAACCACGGAACTCGGGAATGCCTAACACCTTCTCCTGGGTTAACAGAATTCCTTATCCGGATTTCTGGTACGCAGACTGTTAAACAGAGTCAAACCTTTCCTCAATTCAGGATTCAAACCGGTGGGGACACCATAAATCTCCCAAGTGGCGACTCTGAATCTCTTAATAAATGAATCCCATCTTGATTGTCCTTTAATTGGAAAAACTCCTTCGCGCCCTTGCGGGCCTGCGGAAAAAGGAGGTGTGACAACGAGCATCTATACACCGGCGTCTAGCATGACCGTGAGTCGTTTGTTGACATATATTGTGAAGTTGATTATTGTTTCCCTTGTCGGAACTTTATTGTGAAGTTGATTATTGTTTCCCTTGCCGGGACTTATTTGTGAAATTGATTATTGTTTCCATTGTCGGGACTTTACTGTGATGATTATTGTTTCCCTTGCCGGGACGGTTCATATTATTTGTTTCACTCTTTTTTCCTTAACTGTGATTGTTATTTGGGTGAGGAAGAGTGATAATGCACGAAGGGTGATGCGATGCCATTTTTACTTATGTTCGCACGAAGGATCATGTCGTGCCTTGTTTTACTGATTATGCACGAAGGATTATGCCGTGCCTTGTTTTACTGATTATGCACGAAGGATTATGCCGTGCCTTGTTTTACTGATTATGCACGAAGGATCATGTCATTTTTGACATATATTGTGAAGTTGATTATTGTTTCCATTGCCGGGACTTTACTGTGATGATTATTGTTTTTCTTGCCGGGACAGTTCATATTATTTGTTTCATTCTTTTGCCCTTAACTGTGATTGTTATTTGGGTGAGGAAGAGTGATAATGCACGAAGGGTGATGCCGTACCATTTTTACTTATGTTCGCACGAAGGATCATGCCGTGCCTTGTGTTACTGATTATGCATGAAGGATCATGCCGTGCCTTATTTTACTGATTATGCACGAAGGAACATGTCGTGCCTTGCTTTACTGATTATGCACGAAGGAACATTCTGTGCCATTGTTATTTAAACCATGCACGAAGGATCATGCCGTGCCATGGATGTGAGGATGAGAGTAAAAGCACGAAGGGTGATGCCGTGCACTTTTATTTGATTATTTGGTGAGGATGAGCGTAAAAGCACGAAGGGTGATGCCGTGCAACTATTAAATTTCTTGTTTTGGTGATGGCTGTGTTTATTACACTCCGATTCTCTTTACTGATTTATTATATGTTGCTGATTGTGTTCCCCAGCATGATACCTTTTTTGTTAGTTGTATTATTCGATAATTCTGTTATTTTATGGTATATACATTATATAGAACTGCACAGGTTTATGTGAGTGTCTGGTCCTAGGCTTGTCACTACTTCGTCGGGATAGGCCAATCACTTACCAGCTTATAGGGTCGGATTTTACTGATACTACACTTCTGTGCATTTTTGCACAGGTCCAGGTTTTGAGCAGTTGTAGCAGCAGTAGAGTACTAGTGGGATTTTTGTGCTTCCGAGACCGAGGTAGCTTGCAGGCGTCCGCAGACCCGACGTCTCCTCTATTTATATTGTTATTGATGTGGTCTCATTGTTCCGAGATAGACGGTTATGATTTATTTTCTTTCAGACCATTATGTGTAGTTATTCCTTAGTAGTTCGTGAGTTTGTGACTCCACATCTTGGGTAGAGGATTTGTGTCATTTGTTTTACACTACTATTCATATTTTGTTTGATAGACTTCCGCATTTAAAAATTTATAGTATTATTTCTTGCTATTAAATATGAGAACAAAAATGATGGTACGAACAGAAAAATGATGAATGAATTGGCTTGCCTAACTACCACAAGTAGGCGCCATCACAATCCCGATAATGGGGGAAAATCCGGATCGTGACACTAAATAAGTAGAAGAAAGAAGTTTCAAGTGGTCTCCTTTGGTAGAGTAGATTATTAGTGTTTTAATTTCAAGTATAGGCAGGCAAAAACTTGTAAAATACTTAAAAGGTGTTATTTTTTTAAACCAAATTATCAATCATGTCCAAAAAGTTCAACCAAACTGAAGTTCACACAAATGGACAATCACACCTATGGTTAGTTGAAATTTCAGATTTTCATAGATATATTTTCCGACATGATGGCTCCTAGTGCAGTTTGATTAATTAAGGGTGTCTGCTCCTTAAGATGAATCTGACCAAAAAGTGGCAAAGATGACAAAATACATGATTTGAAACTAAGTTTGATTTCTTTTAATTAAGCTTTTTGTTGTTGGTTTTTAAAACTGGTATATGCTTAATTATTTGATCCCTTCCAACTTGGCATTATTCTAGCCGGTTTAACTTATATACACCGATAGTATAAAACTTGTTCGAAAAATAAGTAATTGATCGAGAAGAAAAGAAGTCTAGTTTCACCTAATTATTTTCAACTGATCGGATGAATATGGAAAAACCACCAAAAATGAAAAGCTAATTCTTTTTACAATTGTAGTGTCGGGATCAATTTGTACGCATATCGATTAATTCTATGAGTCTCACCAGTACAAGTACGAGTAACTCTGTCCACAAAAACTTAAATAAATGAGGAAAAAAATTAACTAATTGTGAGCACGTGATTTTTGCCCTATATGAGAATTACTCCCAAAAATTCAAAATAAAAGAGTTTTGTGTTGTTTGCAATTGTTGTGAATTTAGTGTCATTTTTAAAAATAATAACAATATTATATATATATATATATATATATATATATATATATATATATATATATATATATATATATATATATATATATATATCGCATTTGCATTTAGGATTTAATTCTACAATTAGGAGTAATTAATTTTATCTTACAAAAATGAAAATCACAAAAAATAGGCATCTTTTGCATTTTAGCCTTTAATGTCCAAATTATGTGATTGTATTTTAATTATCATTTAAAATTAGGTGACAATTATTATTATGAGATTAGTATTTCAAGATAATTTTAGTTTTTATAAATTAATCTTAGTATTTTGGGCTTTATTAATTAGGAAGTTGAATAATGGAGAAGAACAAAATGGAAAAAATTTGAACTGGGCCATCTTGCAAATTAAGTTACAAGCCCAATCCTAAGAACCCTTACCCAACCCAAAACCCCTTGGCCCAAGAAGAATATTTCAGATTTTATTAGCAAAAAATAATCATAATTACATGACATAAAGTAGTGGGGGCAAGGAAATCAAGGAAGAAAACAAGGAGAGGAAAACATGGATTAGTGGGTTTTCTTTAAATTAAAAAAATATTTTCTTTTTAATAAAAAATCTGAAAATTTTCGAAATTCTTGCCTATAAATAGAAGAGAAGATTTATGAAAAAAAAGGGGAAAAAAAAAGAGAGGAAAAATCGGAAGAGAAGAAAAAATAAAAAAAATTCCCTGCTGTAGTATACACTCGATATACACTCTGGATACAGAAGTATACACGGAAACAAAATTCAATTTTTGAGAGTTTCTTTTGAGAATTGAAAAGAGTTCAAAGCTAGAAAGACAAAACAAAGAGAAAATCTGGAATATATTTTTCTTTTCTATTTTTTATTGGTTTTTGTTTTTCCCCGTATTGTTGGGATTTTCGGGATTGAGGTGTTGAAGCTACTGCTGGTTGTTACTGTTGTTGTTGCTGTACTTTTACCGGCCTGTTGATTTTCCATCTTCCCCTTCTTTTCAATACCAGGTACACTTTTCTTACAACTGAAGCTGTACTGGTGACTTTGATCTAATAAAGATGAAGATTTAGATTATTATATGTTGTCATGTAGTTATAGTTCGATATTATTGGTTTAAGTTTGTGATTTATGCATTGTAGTAGTATGTAGTAGCTAAAAATAGAAAGACTAAACAAAAATCATGTAATAGCTAGTAGTAGTAGTAGTATAATCGTAGAAGTAGCATATCACCCAGTTTAATTAGGTAAAACTCCTAAAATATAAGTTAGCATATCACTTTTCTTCAAAAATCACTAATTAATCTTTCACCGTAAGCTTTTCGTAAAAATAAAATCACATAGTTAACTATATTGTCGTGGATTTGTACATGAACACAAGTAGGAGTTTAATCTTAATAAAATCAGGGGAATAGTTGTGTCTAAGCATCGAATCATTTAAATATGGATATTCAGGTTATTACAATCCAGTAATTAAAATTACGAATCCTGTTCGTGTAATCAACGTGTTTAGAAACTATCAAATAGGCTTAAATCTGTATTGAAATTAGTAGGTTAACAATGTGGTCATAAACTACTCATCTTACCTTTTAAATAGTTTTATATCTTTACATATAGTTAGCTTCACAGTCTCTCAATTAGTAAATAATCAAAATGACCACAAAATTCATTAGTGAATGTTAGAATTGAAGATGGCTAGTTTAATAAGCAATCATGTATATAGATATTTGATTAGAATTAGTACCCTCGTGTATTGATTTTTCTCTTTCTGATTAATAAAAGCATTTGATTCCTTAATCATGTGTACTGTGGATTTTACATTTTCTATTCTTGCCTTTATTATTTTTATCTGGATTGGGCCCTGTGTAACGTTGGGCCTGAATTGTCCTACGAAATTGCTTAGTCCACTGATTGAGGGCTCGAAGACCGTCTGGGCTTTGAGACTTGGGCCGGCCCTTTACGGGTCTGTTTAGACGTTTGAAGAATCCAGGCCCAACAAACAATAGAAATAACGGGCCTGGAATGTTTCATACTAGAAATCGATTAAGGCAAAAACAATGTATAGCAAATATAGTTGAACAAATAGGATCAGACTTTAATAAAATAATTGGGACGAGCCTCGCATAACGAACAATAAACACCGGGGCCCCCATTTAGTAATGGTTTAATATAATAGATTCGGGAAGGTTAGTAGTGAATTCCATAGCCTCTCCCAAAAGATCTTTGTCACGACCCTAGTTCACCAATTGTGAACATGTCGTGATGGGAGTATCCCCAGGCGCAGGAGAGGAGCCCCTCATCAGTCATCACAGCATTCGCGTGGTTCTCAGGGCCAGCAGGCTATCATTCCAGCCCCAGCTGCCACTCCACCTGCCCAGTCCAGCTAGGGGTGGGGATCAAAGGTGCCAGAGGCCACCCTCGAGAGAGGGGCCAGGCCAGATTCTATGCTATTCCTGATCGCGCTGCGGCTGTTGCATCTGACTCTGTTATCACAGGTATTATTATGGTTAGTCACGGGGAGGCATCGGTTCTATTCGACCCTGGTTCCACTTTTTCATATGTGTCTTCTTACTTTGCTTCTCATCTGGGTGTGCCTCGGGATTCTTCGAGTGCCCCCATTTATGTTTCCACTCCGGTGGGTGATTCTTTGGCTGTGGACCGCGTATATCGGTCGTGTTTGATTACCATTTGTGATTTTGAGACCAGAGCGGATCTATTGCTGCTTGGGATGGTCGATTTTGATATTATGTTGGGCATGGACTGGTTTTCGCCCCATTATGCTATTCTTGATTGTCACGCCAAGACCGTGACGCTGGCTATGCCGGGCATTCCACGTATTGAGTGGAGTGGTACTCTAGATCACACCCCTAGCCGTGTTATTTCTTTTCTCAGAGCTCAGCGTATGGTTGAGAAGGGGTGTGCTGCTTATCTAGCCTATGTGCGGGACGTCAGTGTTGACACTCCCTCTATTGATTCTGTTCATGTGGTACGTGACTTTGCTGATGTATTTCCAGCTGATCTTCCGGGCATGCCGCCCTGACAGAGATATTGACTTTGCTATTGACTTGTTGCCGGGCACTCAGCCCATTTCTATTCCACCGTACCGTATGGCTCCTCCTGAGTTAAAGGAGTTGAAGGATCAGTTACAGGAGTTATTGGGCAAGGGTTTTATTCGACCCAGTGTTTCGCCTTGGGGTGCTCCTGTATTATTTGTGAAGAAGGACGGTTCTATGCGTATGTGTATTGACTATCGTCAGCTGAACAAGGTTACAGTGAAGAACCGGTATCCTTTGCCTCGTATTGATGATTTATTTGACCAGCTACAGGGCGCACATGTGTTTTCTAAGATTGATTTGCGCTCCGGGTATCACCAGCTGAAGATTCGGGAGCCAGATATCCCGAGGACTGCCTTCAGGACCCGGTATGGTCACTATGAGTTCCTCGTGATGTCTTTTGGGCTGCAGCCTTTATGCATTTGATGCACAGTGTGTTCAAGCCTTATTTGGACTCGTTCGTGATTGTCTTCATTGATGATATTCTAGTATATTCCCGGAGCCGGGAAGAGCACAAGCAGCATTTGAGGATAGTGCTTCAGATTCTGAGGGAGAAGCAGCTTTATGCCAAGTTCTCTAAATGTGAATTCTGGTTGAGTTCGGTGGCATTTTTGGGCCACGTGGTGTCGAGTGATGGTATTCGAGTAGATCCGAGGAAGGTGGAGGCCGTGCAGAGTTGGCCCAGACCCTCCTCCGCTACTGAGATTCGCAGTTTCCTTGGTTTGGCGGGCTATTACCGTCGTTTCGTAGAGGGTTCTCTTCGATTGCAGCACCTATGACTAGATTGACCCAAAAGGGTGCCCCTTTTCAGTGGACAGACGAGTGTGAAGCGAGCTTCCAGAAGCTCAAGACAGCTTTGACTTCGGCCCCTATATTGATGTTGCCTACGGGTTCGGGGTCCTATACTGTATATTGTGATGCCTCACGAGTTGGACTCGGTGCGGTATTGATGCAGGACGGTAGGGTGATTGCCTACGCGTCGAGACAGCTGAAGGTGCATGAGAAGAATTACCCTGTTCATGATTTGGAGCTAGCTGCCATTGTTCACGCCTTGAAAATTTGGCGTCATTATTTATATGGGGTTCCTTCGGAGATCTACACTGATCACCGGAGCTTGCAGCACTTGCTTAAGCAGAAGGACCTGAATATGCGTCAGAGGAGATGGTTGGAACTACTGAAGGACTATGATATTACTATTCTCTATCATCCGGGCAAGGCTAATGTGGTTTCCGATGCCTTGAGTCGTCGGGCAGAGAGTTTGGGGAGTTTAGCATATCTACCAGTCTCGGAGAGGCCTATGGCGATGGATGTTCAGGCTTTGGCCATGCAGTTTGTTAGACTGGATCTTTCGGAGCCCAGCCGGGTTCTAGCTTGTGTGGTTTCTCGGTCTTCTCTATTTGACCGCATCGGGGAGCGTCAGTTCGACGACCCTCATTTGCTTGTCCTTCAGGATAGAGTTCGGCGTGATGATGCTCGAGATGTTACCATCGGGGATGATGGAGTCATGAGGATGCGGGGGCGTATCTGTGTGCCCAATGTAGATGATCTTCGAGAGCCTGATTCTAGCAGAGGCCCATAGTTCGCGGTATTCCATCCATCCGGGTGCCGCGAAGATGTATCGGGACTTGAAACAGCATTACTGGTGGAGGCGGATGAAGAGGGATATAGTTGATTATGTTTCTAGATGCCTCAACTGCCGGCAGGTGAAGTATGAGCATCAGCGTCCGGGTGGATTGATGCAGCGGATTGAGATTCCAGAGTGGAAATGGGAGCGCATCACCATGGACTTTGTATCCGGGCTTCCACGGACTGTTAGGAAGTTTGATTCCATTTGGGTTATTGTGGATCGGCTGACCAAGTCCGCCCATTTTATACCGGTGAGCACTACTTATTCATCGGAGCGGCTGGCGGAGATCTATATCAAGGAGATAGTTCGGCTGCATGGTATTCCAGTTTCCATCATTTCGGATAGAGGCACTCAGTTCACTTCACGGTTCTGGAGAGCTGTACAGCAGGAGTTAGGTACTCGGGTGGAGCTGAGCACAGCATTTCACCCCCAGACTGATGGGCAGTCCGAGCGCACTATTCGGATTTTGGAGGATATGCTCCGTGCGTGCGTGATTGAGTTTGGAGGTTCATGGGATCACTTCTTGCCACTAGCGGAGTTTGCTTATAACAACAGCTACCAGTCTAGTATTCAGATGGCATCGTACGAGGCCCTGTATGGTAGGAGGTGCAGGTCTCCCGTGGGTTGGTTTGAGCCGGGCGAGGCCAGGTTGCTAGGTACTGATATGGTTCAGGAGGCTATGGACAAGGTCAAGGTGATTCAGGACAGACTTCGTGCAGCCCAGTCTAGAGAGAAGAGTTATGCGGACAAGAAGGTTCGCGATGTGGCTTTTATGGTTGGTGAGCGGGTTCTGCTTCGAGTCTCGCCCATGAAGGGCGTTATGAGGTTTGGGAAGAAAGGGAAGCTGAGTCCTAGATTTATTGGCCCTTTTGAGATTTTGAGGCGTGTTGGGGAGGTTGCTTATGAGTTGGCCTTACCTCCCGGCCTAGCCGGAGTTCACCCCGTATTTCATGTCTCCATGCTCCGGAGATACCATGGTGACCCGCCGCACGTGTTGGATTTCACATCTGTTCAGCTAGACAAAGATCTGTCTTATGATGAGGAGCCAGTAGCCATTCTAGACAGGCAAGTCAGAAAGCTAAGGTCAAAGAACATCGCTTCGGTAAAGGTTCAGTGGCGGGGCCAGCCGGTCGAGGAGGCGACTTGGGAGACCGAGCAGGATATGCGCAGCCGGTACCCTCATCTTTTCACTACTCCAGGTATGTTTTCTATGCTCGTTCGAGGACGAACGAATCTTTAAGTGTGGGAAGATGTAACGACCCGACCGGTCGTTTTAGAAAATTACGCCCCAATCCCTAATTTAACTGTTCCCCTAAGTTCATTTCTGCTATTGTGGGTTGTCGGGAGAGTCGGTTCCGAAAATTTGAGCATTTTGGGACACTTAGTCCCTAAATAAGAGCTTTGAAGCTAGAAAACGGTCCGTAGCCGGAACAGTGTTAAGACGATCTCGGAATGGAAATCCGATGGTTCCATTAGCTCCGTTAGGTGATTTCGGGGTTGGAAGCGCATTCGGAATGTATTTTGGAGGTCCGTAGCTCAATTAGGCTTGAAATGCCGAAGGTTGAAATTTTGGCGAATCCGAACGATAGGTGAGATTTTGATCCGAGGGTCGGAATGGAATTCCGACAATTTCTGTAGCTTCGTTATGTGATTTTGGATATGTCCGCAAATTTTCAGGTCATTCGGACGTCGTTTGGTCGGGTTTTAGATCGAATGTGTAATTCGGAAAGTTTTAAGAAATTTAGGCTTGAATTCGATGTGAATTATGGGTTTTGATGTTGTTAGACGCGTTTTAAGGATTGGAACAAGTTCGAATAAGGTATTAGGATGTGTTGGTGTGTTTGGATGAGGTCCCGGGGGACTCGGGATGAATTCGGGTGATTAAACGGCAAGAATCTTAAAAACTTGCAGCAGGCTGGTGCCTGCCTTCTGTGGTATTCGCTTCTGCGGAGCTTGGACCGCAGAGGCGAGTCCGCAGAAGCGACATTTGCTCCGCAGGAGCGAGGGTCGCAGGAGCGGATTTTGGATCGTGGAGGCGGTCACGCAGGAGCGGAAAGTCTTCCGCAGGAGCGGAAGTGAACTGTTTGGTGGCCCTCCGCAGGAGCGGACGTTTGTCCGCATGAGCGAAGTCGCAGAAGCGACTGTGCTTCCGCAGAAGCGGAATCGCTGAAGCGACCTAGAGACAGCAGAAGCGGAATGGTCCAGCCAAGCCTGGGCTTCGCAGAAGCGACAAAATGTCGCGGAAGCGGATCCGCAGAAGCGGAATTTCGTCCGCAGAAGTGGAAGTCGCAGAGAGTTAATTATATCAGAAGTTCGAAATTTCAGAAACATTTCCAAACTTTGAGGGCTCGGCTTAAGGGGCGATTTGGGCGATTTTGAAGGGAGATTCAAGGGGTTTCTTCAGGTAATCAATTATGGACTCCAATTATGATTGTTGTTGATAATATTATGCAAGTTTTTCATGAAAATGGAGGAAATTGGGTAATTAATGGGGGCTTTCACCCTAGACCAAAACCTTTAGAAAATCAAGGTTTTGAGTGGGCAAATGGAGTCCGAATTTGATAAACTTTATATGCTTAGACTCGTATTGAAACAAGGATTCCGAATATATAACTTTCGTGATTTTTCGATATGCGTACCGAAAGTCGGGTTTTAGCAACTTGTGGGTTTTGGTGAATTTTGAGTTATTTTGATTGGGTAATGCCCAATTGGCCTATTTTGATGCGATTCTATTGATTTTTATCAGATACTACACTTGTGGAGGCCGACATTCGTGGCAAGAGGGTTATTTCTTAGCGGTTTCATACCGGAATTGAGGTAAGTGGCTTGTCTAACTTCGTGTGGGGGACTTTCACCCCTAGGATATTATTGTGATACTTTAAATGCCTTGTACGCGAGGTGACGGGCGTGTACATGCGCTGGTTGTTGAACACACACTTTACTCAAAATGTTCAATGAGTGATATTACTGTTTTTAGTTGTTAAATCAATATTCCTACCCGGTAGTAGTTAGAAAAGCATGATTTGATAGAATCTAACTGTCTAGTTGCTTAATTGACTTACTTGAGTTTTCTTGGTAATCGCTGGCGCTGTTCATCGGCAAAGTGATCATTAGGCATATTATACTTCTCTCTGTGTAATTCCTTTACTTGCTGTGGTTATGGACTACGGGTTCGATTCCCGAGATCCTGATATTATTGAAATATGGACTACAGGTTCGATTCCCGAGATCCTGATATTATTGAAATGTGGACTACGGGTTCGATTCCCGAGATCCTGATATTATTGAAATGTGGACTACGGGTTCGATTCCCGAGATCCCGATATTATTGAAATGTGGACTACGGGTTCGATTCCCGAGATCCTGATATTATTGAAATGTGGACTACGGGTTCGATTCCCGAGATCCTGATATTATTGAAATGTGGACTACGGGTTCGATTCCCGAGATCCTCTGAGATTATTGAAATGTGGACTACGGGTTCGATTCCCGAGATCCTGAGTTATTGGTAGGGACTGCGGGTTCGATTCCCGGAGATCCTGAGTTATTGATTATTTATTGAGACATGGGCTGCGGGTTCGATTCCCGGAGACCCAGGGGTACTGAGAATGGGACTGTGGGTTCAATTCCCACGGATCCTGGATTTGTTTATTTGAGTTGGTTATTTGTTATTAGCTTGATTGTAGACAGTTTCGGTAAACATCGTAATGTTGTTATTTCGGAAATTATTGTTATTATCTGTTAAACTGTTTATTTTGTTATCATTATTATTATTGTTTCTCAGTAGGGCCCTGACCTTCCTCGTCACTACTCCATCGAGGTTAGGCTTGGCACTTACCGAGTACCGCCGTGGTGTACTCATGCTACTCTTCTGCACACTTTTGTTGTGCAGATCCAGGTACATCAGAGCAGGCTCGTACTAGGTGATTCCGCAGCTTTCTGGGAGACTTCGAGGTATGATCTGCTACGTCCGCGGATCCGGAGGCTTCCCTTCTATTCTAGTATTACTAGTTGACATTTTCTTCATTTCGTTGTTAGATACTCTTTACACATAGAGCCACAGTTGTATTTCTCTTTTAGTCTGTGTTACCGTGGGGTTCCGGATCTTGGTAGTGTTTTATTCATTGTGTGATGGATGTATGTGCCAAGCGGCACGGATTACATATCTTTTTATGCTATTTTTCTGCTGTTTCTTATTTAGATGTTTATAACTTGTATATTCCGCAACGTGTTAGGCTTACCTAGTCGTGGGGACTGGGTGCCATCACGACATGTTCGCAATTGGTGAACTAGGGTCGTGACAATCTTAAAAGCCGATAGACGTTATTTAGGGCACGATTTAACGTACTTTCCTATGAACGAATGTGCACTTGGTTCGACTCAAATCCAAATCTCGGCAAAGCTGAAATACACCGAAAGTCATAGGCGTACTGGTTGCGGTATGACTCGAGGCGTGTTTTCGCGATGCCGCAAATTCTCTAAAAATAATACTTAATGTAAAAAGCATTACATGTTATTTAAAATCTGTAATTGAGTCAAACAAGAGTCGGGAACGACAATTGAGCGACCGTGCTAAAACCACGGAACCCGGGAATGCTTAACACCTTCTCCCGGGTTAACAGAGTTCCTTATCCGGATCTTTGCTTCGCAGACATTTTTAAGAGTCAAAATTCCTCGGATTCGGGATTAACCGGTGACTTGGGACACCATTATCATTCCCAAGTGGCGACTCTGATTAGTCTCAATAAATCCCAAACCGATTGTCCTTTAATTGGAAAAACTCCTTCCCTTACGTTATTTTATCCGTTTCGGATATTTGAGCGTCGGGGTATACCCTACGAGCGTATTTATATGCTTACTTATGTGGGGTAGTAAAAAGGGAGGTGTGACAGCTCTGGCGACTCTGCTGGGGACCCCAACCCCGAACTTCGGTTTCAGGGTTTAAGAACTTGAGCTCTTTAGAATTGCCATTCGCGTTATTGTTTGACTTCGTTATATGATTTGAACAACATGCTATGTGCTTTATCACTTTGATATTATATGGATTGTATATAAAATTGTGCCGAAAACCTTTCTCTCTTCACCTCCGGGATGTGCTTACTGGTTGAGACTCCCCTTTCTGTTAAAGTCACCTTAAATTAAGAAAACAGAGGCCGGATAAGTTACAAAGCCGATTGACTCCGCGGGTCACCGGTACGTAGCCCCTCCTCGATTCGAGTTGTTCGCTCGGGTACACGGTCTAGCAATCTATGAAACCGTAAGATTTTTGAACATAGGTCTAGGACGATTATTTGCATCATATTTGACTTAGGGGACTCAACACGGGGGTTGGGTCCGTCTAGGACAGGTGACCCGGTATTGAAAAAGACCGAGCATGTTATGTGTTGCATTTTATTGTCCTTGATCGTTATGCGGACCGACGGAAATCCCGAGGATAGAAAAATTGTTGAAAAAGAAAAAAAAAGAGAAAGGAAAATAAGATTTATAGGAAATAGGTATCCGAAAATTTGAAAATCTGAAAAAAAGGTGGAACAATTTTGTCGAAATAATTGGTCAATTAATCTGACCGAACTACGCAGGTTTGATTCTCGCCATTAGGTGGGATACGTAGGCAACCCTCATCGGGTCCAACCACCCCTTTTAAAAAATCAAAAAAAATGTGTGTGTTTTTGTCAATAAAATCAAAGTGATACCGTTTTTGAAAATAGCCGAATGTTCCGAAAGGACGCCGGAAGGCTGTTTTTGCAAAAATAGCCACTTTGAGTCATTTTTAATAATTTGCGGGCACAACCTTGAAATATTCCATGCGGAAATGTTGAAAGGCCGTAGCCTCAAAATCAAGTTTGGGTTCCCACCCCTTTTAAAAAAAAAATAAAAAAAAATGTGTGTTTAGTTTTCAATAAATCAAGTCCGGGTTCATACCCCTTTTGCAAAAATAACCAAAAAATATCAAATTTTTTATTTTGTTATAAATAAGTCGGGTAATGCTATTCTTGCTTAAACTAAGCCGAATGTCCCTCAAAAAGACGCCGGAAGGTCATTTTTGCAAGAATAGCCACTTTGAGTCATTAGTAAATAATTTTTGGACACAGCCTTGAAATATTCCCTCGCGGAAATGTCGAAAGGCTGTATCCGCAAAAATTAAGTTTGAGTCATCGCTCAACTTTTCAAAAATATCCACTTTATCAAATAAGCCATTACATGGCCAATTTATGAAAAATAGTCTTGTGTTGGTTTATGGCGATGTCGAACGATGCACCATGAGCCACAGGATAAAAAAAATTTCAAGTTTATCTTTCTTAAATAAATTTTGCAAAAATAGTCATTTTGTCAAATAAGCCATTATGTGGCCAATTTTATAGAAATAGTCATAATTGACACCAAAAATATTTTTATTCTTGTAGAAATCTCTGGCACAAGGTGTGAAAGTTTTTCTATCGGAGTTTGTAGTTGGAGTCGGCTTTTATAATTTTCCTTCAAAAAAAAAATCAAATAAACATCTCTTTATTTCTTGCATTAATTTGCAAGAACTACGCTCGGTCCGATTCATGCGGGGTCATGATACGTAGGCAATCCACATAGGATTCGACCATATCCATAACCAAAAAGGAAAAAAAAATGAAAACCTACAAAAAGAAAAAAAAAGAAGGAAAAAATGAAAAAACCACAAAAAGGGAAAAAGAAAAGAAAATAGCAGAAAAAAAATAAAGAGAAGAGAAATCAATAAGCGGAATACCTTATTGCTAACCTGGTGGTTTCGTTTTTCCAGAAAGTTGAGGTGGTTGGTTGTGGTAAATTGGAAAACAAGATCCAAGGAAAATGATAACCGACATCGAAGCTGTTATGAGTGTTGAAGTGACTCAGGGTCGGAAAGCTCAACAAGGGCCTACTGTGGTTGAGGAAAAGAGAACATTGAAACAACAAATGACCAAAATGCGTCAAGCATGGGCCAATGGCCAAGGACAACCTTCTCATGAGTCACAATCTGCTATACAGCAAGAACAGTACCACTCTCCCGAGTACCACTCATACTCAAACATTGAGAAGCCTACCCGAAAGAAGGTACAGGAAGAAATGGCCCAAAGATTGCAGAGATTAGAGCAACGGCTGAAAAACACGCAAGAAGTGGCTAGGATGCCATGCTTGTCAATTGGGAAGGCGCTCCGTCTCTTGGAGTTTTGGTGGTATATTTTGGTGTCATCTCTTTTGCCCGGGATATTTCAGGGTTGTAATCCGGACGTTGTCTTGAGAGTTAAAACCCTTCTATCTTTCCACTTTGCTTTGTTTAGTAATAAATTTGTTTAGTTCTGTCTAGGTTTGTAATTCTAGTCTAGTCTGCTCGTTTTGTTGTTCATCTTGTTGTTTCAACCCATCAGCCTAATACAACTCTTTGTTTCCCGTCATTTCTAGTCATTCCATTTCTTATCACTTTACAATTCTTCTCGTACTGATTTTAGCAACATGACTTGCACACAATTCTCGGCCAGTTTTTAAAAGTCAATTTAGCAATGAAACAATGTTAAAGATGTAATGATACTCGGAAGAAATATTGGAATACTGTGAAGCCGGAATCAAGTGAATACTAGGGAAAGCGTAACATAAAGAAATGCCTTGGAAATGCATCACGGTTTAAAGCCAAAGGCAAAAATACCCCAACGCTAAAGGAACCATTCGTGGTATCAGGATTGTTGCCCAATGGCACTGAGAATCGTCAAATACAGAAGGCAAATATGTGAATCAATCAAAGGTGTTTTACCGTGCAGTTTGTACTTGGTAGGTTTTGAAGATTGGAATGACGAAGACATTTTTTTCGGCTATCCAAACTCTTCGTCCATTGATACCCCTTTGAGCCATATTATATTTTCTTTCACATCCCTCTTTCGGAATCAACAACAAAATTAAGGATTAAGCGGGTAAATCAAATGGAGAAAAGAAAAAAAAAGAGAAGAAAAAGAAAAGAAAAAAAATGCAATACAAGAAAGAAAATCGGGATAAGTCAAATCGCAACAAGGAAGTGATCTCATGGTCTGAACTACGTCTGACTTGATCCCGAAAGGGTACGTAGGCAGCCTCACTGAGGTTCAGTCACAATAAAGGAAAAATCCAAAAAAATCCCCCAAGAAGGAAACTGGGGCAGAAGTTATGGTAGTTGAAGAAATAAGATTCCGAAAGTTGTAATATTTAAACCACATTGAAATAATTTTGAGCCTTTATATCCTTTTTCTAAACCCCATCCAAAAGCTTGTATTACGGTCCAAAGGAAGACCTTCCGATCAATCTTCAAGAAATGCCGAGTCAAACGAGCAAAGGTGAATCACATCAGGGGCAACACTCCAGTCCGAATAAAGAAGAATGAAGAACTCAAACCACCACGAGACTCCAAGATGAGAGAAGTCAAAATGAGAGAGTCTTATCGGTGAAAACCCGCACGGGCACCGTAAGGCGACGGTGAGTTGAGAGAAAGAAAGATCAAATGAGAGAGGCTTGTTGGTGAAAATCCTACGGGCGCTGCAAGTCGACTAAGGATCGGATCAAAGAAATGAAGTATTGAAGACCGGTTTCACAACAGAACTTTGCAACAAGAGTTGAACATCAACTTTGCTATACGGAGAAGGCCAAAAGTGCATGTCAAGGTCGCTAGAGTCGGTATTCAAAATCCGTTAGGTCATTCATCTGTAGGTTTCTTGTTAGGAATTGTATTTTCCTTTCTCTTTATTCTTCACACTTTGTTTTACCCTCATTCTTATCGAGTCAGTCAGGTCATAACAAGTATAGAAATGATTTCAAAATTTGCCACCAAGCTTTCCAATCGCACAAGATGGGATTTAGCCAACACGACAATTGTCGTAAGTCAGGGAATGACAAGGCCAGTGATTTAAGCCAAAAGAGCAACATGTGCAATGAAATTAAAATGTTTGGGGATCATGCAAGACACAAGGGTCGGCAAGGTGCCAACTCAGGGAAAATATAACAAATGGAAGTACGGGGTTCGAACAGAGAGGGGGTATATCTTCTAAGAGTTAGTCAAGAAACACCCAAGGTTGTCAAGTGGAGTCATCAAAGGAATCGAGATCGAAGTTTGTGGGATCCGTCAAGAAAGGAACAATATACATGCAGTAAGGAAGATGGATTTTTGGATAGTCGGTGAACAGGAAAGGCATTCAAGTGGAAAGCAGTCGCCATCAAAGTTCAAGGCCACAACCAACCACTGCATTTAAATTAACAGATTTTTCTTTGCTTTGAAACAGGGGCATAGATGTTATTGAACTGATAGAGCCAATAGCTTCCAATGGGCATAGGCTCATTTTGGTTGCGATGTGTTACTTTACCGTATTGGGCCGAGGCGAAGGGCAAATTTGCGCCAAATTGGCAGGGACCATTTGTGGTATCGCGGGTGTTGTCCAATGGGGCATTATATTTAACGGATGTTGAAGGAAAGTGCGTAGAGATTGCTATCAATTCAGATGCAGTCAAAAGATACTATGTATGATTCCTTTTCAATTATGTGTTTTGTATTTCGTTGTGATTTTGGAATTGAAATGACGAAGGCGTTTTATTCTCTATCCAAACACTTTATCCATTGATAACCCCCTTGAGCCTTAATGAATATATTCTTTCATATCCCTATCTCGGAATCGCTTTTAGCACAATAAGATCGAAATTGACAAAATGAAAAAATGACAAAAAAAAAATGATGATGAAAAATGATGAAAAAAAAAGAGAGAGAAAAAGACAAAGAAATCGGGAAAAGTCAAAAAGAAATCCATCTAACTAATGAAGTTTGATGAACTACGTCTGACTTGATCCCGAAAGGGTACGTAGGCAGCCTCTCTGAGGTTCAGTCACAATAAAGAAGAAATCCAAAAATTATCCACATATTGAAACTGGGGCAGAAGTTATGTTTAATAATTCCGAGAGTTGTAAATATCTTTGAACCTTCGTGAGATTTTGAGCCTTTATATCCTTTTTTCTTAACCCATCCAAAAGCCACGTTACGGTCCAAAGAAAGACCTTCTGATCAATTCCGAAATGATAACAAATGCAATGAAGGAGGAGCGAAACATCGGACAACACCTGTGGTAAGAAAACAAAATACAAAAGGAAAAATGAGAATTAATGAAAAATGAGAGAGTCTCATCGGTGAAAACCTTAACCGGCACTGTGAGACGACTGTGAGTTTGAGAGAAATAAAATGAGAGAGTCTTGTTAGTGAAAACCTTAACAGGCACTGTGAGGCGATTGTGAGGTTGAGAGAATAAATGAGAGAGTTCTATTGGTGAAAACCTTTCGAGGCACCGTAGGGCGATCGTAAGGACTACCAGAAAAGAGAAAAGGTAACAAAAAAACAGTATCGGTTTGGGCTGGAAACAATTCGGAGACAGAATAATGATTGGAACGAACTGGGTCAGAGTTTAAATACATGGCATGGTCAGCGGAATCGGCCGGCAAATACCCAGATAAGTTATATCATCTCTCCAAAACGCCCTTACCTTTCTTTTATTTTTCTGCATTTCATTGTTTACCTTTTGAGAGCTAACTACCAGCTCCTGATAACGAAAGCTGAAACAACACTGGGTCAGAAAGAAGGAAGAGTTGGGAAGGAAATAAGGAAGCTTGGCAAATATGGCCAAAGAAAAAGAAAACAAAACAAAAATGGAAAAAATGAGAAAATACAAAAAGAGTCTGCAAGGGATAAGCAGTTGAAACCTACACAACATGAGGAAAGCAAAAAGAAGAAAGCAATAAGAAGCAGGGACGGCAGATGCCAGTTGCCAGCAGTTTATATCTAATAAGTTCTGTTTCATGTAGGAACAAATTGTCACTAATCACTTTAAAGTGAATGTGACCAATGTGGAAAATAGAAAACACCAAAAAGAGAAGTTCGCTAATAAGTGGAGAAATTCACAGGCAAGAGATAATTGGTAAAAGAAAATACCAAAAAGAGGAAGGTAACATCTTTTAAAATCCACTCCCCAGTCCTCAGGCTACGGGAATATTTTTCTGCATCGCATTGCACGTTTAATTTCTGTTAGGTGCCCACCTTCGAATACGGGAATACTTTTCTGCATCGCACTGCATGTTTAATTTATGTTAGGTGCCCACCTTCGAATACGGGAATACTTTTCTGCATCGCATTGCACGTTTAAATTCTGTTAGGTGCCCACCTTCGAATACGGGAATACTTTTCTGCATCACATTGCACGTTTAATTTCTGTTAGGTGCCCACCTTCGAATACGGGAATATTTTTACATCGCATTGCACGTTTAATTTCTGTTAGGTGCCCACCTTCGAAAACGGGAATATTTTTCTTCATTGCATTGCACGTTTAATTTCTGTTAGGTGCCCACCTTCGAATACGGGAATATTTTTCTGCATCGCATTGCACGTTTAATTTCCGTTAGGTGCCCACCTTCGAATACGGGAATATTTTTCTGCATCGCATTGCACGTTTAATTTCTGTTAGGTGCCCACCTTCGAATACGGGAATATTTTTCTGCATCGCATTGCACGTTTAAATTCCGTTAGGTGCCCACCTTCGAATACGGGAATATTTTTCTGCATCGCATTGCACGTTTAAATTCTGTTAGGTGCCCACCTTTAAATACGGGAATACTTTTCTGCATCGCATTGCACGTTTAATTTCTGTTAGGCGCCCACCTTCGAATACGGGAATATTTTTCTGCATCGCATTGCACGTTTAATTTCTGTTAGGTGCCCACCTTCAAATACGCGAATATTTTTCTGCATCGCATTGCACGTTTAATTTCCGTTAGGTGCCCACCTTCGAATACGGGAATATTTTTCTACATCGCATTGCATGTTTAATTTCTGTTAGGTGCCCACCTTCGAATACGGGAATATTTTTCTGCATCGCATTGCACGTTTAAATTCTGTTAGGTGCCCACCTTCGAATACGGGAATACTTTTATGCATCGCATTGCACGTTTAATTTCTGTTAGGTGCCCACCTTCGAATACGGGAATACTTTTCTTCATCGCATTGCACATTTAAATTCTGCTAGGTGCTCACCTTCGAATACGGGAATACTTTTCTGCATCGCATTGCACGTTTAATTTCTGTTAGGTGCCCACCTTCGAATACGTGAATACTTTTCTGCATCGCATTGCACGTTTAAATTCTGTTAGGTGCCCACCTTCGAATACGGGAATACTTTTCCTGCATCGCATTGCACGTTTAATTTCTGTTAGGTGCCCACCTTCGAATACGGGAATACTTTTCTGCATCGCATTGCACGTTTAATTTCTGTTAGGTGCCCACCTTCGAATACAGGAATACTTTTCTGCATCGCATTGCATGTTTAAATTCTGTTAGGTGCCCATCTTCGAATACGGGAATATTTTTCTGCATCGCATTGCATGTTTAAATTCTGTTAGGTGCCCACCTTCGAATACGGGAATACTTTTCTGCATCGCATTGCACGTTTAAATTCTGTTAGGTGCCCACCTTCAAATACGGGAATACTTTTCTGCATCGCATTGCACGTTTAATTTCTGTCAGGTGCCCACCTTCAAATACGAGAATATATTTCTGCATTCGCATTGCACGTTTAATTTCTGTTAGGCGCCCACCTTCAAATACGGGAATATATTTCTGCACATCATGGTTTATATAGCTAAAAGCCCACACTGGGGCAGAAAAAGAAAAAAAAAGTAGTTTGCTGTTTTGTTTTGAGCAGGTTCAGCTCGAGAGCAAGAAGTACCATTGAAAATCAAAAAAAAAGAAGAGGAAAACAAGAAAGAAAATCAACAAAAAAAGGAGACTGAGCATCTCAAAAAATCAAAGAAAAAGAGACAAGGAGAAGCAAACAAAAGCTAGGATAGGAATAATTGTAATTGTAGAATCATAGCTTAGAATAACTTCTTCATTTTACATTTCCCCCGGTGTAATAAGGAGGTCAGCAAGCAGTAACCGCAACAGCAGCAATAGTAACAACAAAAAATCGCAGTTTCATTGGTAGTCCTAGCTACCAAAATTTTCCGAACTACATTGACCTGATTCCCTTTTAGCCAGGGATATGTAGGAAACCTTTTGAAGCAAAGGTTCAGTCAAAATTTTGAGAAAAAAAATGCTTCTCACGGAGTGCTCAAACGGGCAAAAATCGCTCGTATCCACTCACTTGTCTTTGCACAGAAACTCTTCATGTTGTCCGAGGACACAACTGTGAGCACGTGATTTTTGCCCTATATGAGAATTACTCCAAAAAATTCAAAATAAAAGAGTTTTGTGTTGTTTGCAATTGTTGTGAATTTAGTGTCATTTTTAAAAATAATAACATATATATATATATATATATATATATATATATATATATATATATATATATATATATATATATATATATATATATATATATATATATCGCATTTGCATTTAGGATTTAATTCTACAATTAGGAGTAATTAATTTTATCTTACAAAAATGAAAATCACAAAAAATAAGCATCTTTTGCATTTTAGCCTTTAATGTCCAAATTATGTGATTGTATTTTAATTACCATTTAAAATTAGGTGACAATTATTATTATGAGATTAGTATTTCAAGATAATTTTAGTTTTTATAAATTAATCTTAGTATTTTGGGCTTTATTAATTAGGAAGTTGAATAATGGAGAAGAACAAAATGGAAAAAATTTGGATTGGGCCATCTTGCAAATTAAGTTACAAGCCCAATCTTAAGAACCCTTACCCAACCCAAAACCCCTTGGCCCAAGAAGAAAATTTCAGATTTTTTTAGCAAAAAATAATCATAATTACATGACATAAAGTAGTGGGGGGCAAGGAAATCAAGGAAGAAAACAAGGAGAGGAAAACATGGATTAGTGGGTTTTCTTTAAATTAAAAAAATATTTTCTTTTTAAAAAAAATCTGAAAATTTTCGAAATTCTTGCCTATAAATAGAAGAGAATATTTATGAAAAAATGGGAAAAAAAAAGAGAGGAAAAATCGGAAGAGAAGAAAAAATAAAAAAAATTCTCTACTGTAGTATACACTCGATATACACTCTGGATACAGAAGTATACACGGAAAAAAAATTCAATTTTTGAGAGTTTCTTTTGAGAATTGAAAAGAGTTCAAAGCTAGAAAGACAAAACAAAGAGAAAATCTGGAATATATTTTTCTTTTCTATTTTTTATTGGTTTTTGTTTTTCCCCGTATTGTTGGGATTTTCGGGATTGAGGTGTTGAAGCTACTGCTGGTTGTTACTGTTGTTGTTGCTGTACTTTTACCGGCCTGTTGATTTTCCATCTTCCCCTTCTTTTCAATACCGGGTACATTTTTCTTACAACTGAAGCTGTACTGGTGACTTTGATCAAATAAAGATGAAGATTTAGATTATTATATGCTGTCATGTAGTTATAGTTTGATATTATTGGTTTAAGTTTGTGATTTATACATTGTAGTAGTATGTAGTAGCTAAAAATAGAAAGACCAAACAAAAATCATGTAATAGCTAGTAGTAGTAGTAGTATAATCGTAGAAGTAGCATATCACCCAGTTTAATTAGGTAAAACTCCTAAAATATAAGTTAGCATATCACTTTTCTTCAAAAATCACTAATTAATCTTTCACCGTAAGCTTTTCGTAAAAATAAAATCACATAGTTAACTATATTGTCGTGGATTTGTACATGAACACAAGTAGGAGTTTAATCTTAATAAAATCAGGGGAATAGTTGTGTCTAAGCATTGAATCATTTAAATATGGATATTCAGGTTATTACAATCCAGTAATTAAAATTACGAATCCTGTTAGTGTAATCAACGTGTTTAGAAACTATCAAATAGGCTTAAATCTGTATTGAAATTAGTATGTTAACAATGTGGTCATAAACTACTCATCTTACCTTTTAAATAGTTTTATATCTTTACATATAGTTAGCTTCACAGTCTCTCAATTAGTAAATAATCAAAATGACCATAAAATTCATTAGTGAAGGTCAGAATTGAAGATGGCTAGTTTAATAAGCAATCATGTATATAGATATTTGATTAGAATTAGTACCCTCGTGTATTGATTTTTCTCTTTCTGATTAATAAAAGCATTTGATTCCTTAATCATGTGTACTGTGAATTTTACATTTTCTATTCTTGCCTTTATTATTTTTATCTGGATTGGGCCCTGTGTAACGTTAGGCCTGAATTGTCCTACGAAATTGCTTAGTCCACTGATTGAGGGCTCGAAGACCGTCTGGGCTTTGAGACTTGGGCCGACCTTTTACGGGTCTGTTTAGACGTTTGAAGAATCCAGGCCCAACAAACAATAGAAATAACGGGCCTGGAATGTTTAATACTAGAAATCGATTAAGGCAAAAACAATGTATAGCAAATATAGTTGAACAAATAGGATCGGACTTTAATAAAATAATTGGGACGAGCCTCGCATAACGAACAATAAACACCGGGGCCCCCATTTAGTAATGGTTTAATATAATAGATTCGGGAAGGTTAGTAGTGAATTCCATAGCCTCTCCCAAAAGATCTTAAAAGCCGATAGACGTTATTTAGGGCACGATTTAACGTACTTTCCTATGAACGAGTGTGCACTTGGTGCGACTCAAATCCAAATCTCGGCAAAGCTGAAATACACCGAAAGTCATAGGCATACTGGTTGCGGTATGACTCGAGGCGTGTTTTCGCGATGCCGCAAATTCTCTAAAAATAATACTTAATGTAAAAAGCATTACATGTTGTTTAAAATCTGTAATTAAGTCAAACAAGAGTCGGGAACGACAATTGAGCGACCGTGCTAAAACCACGGAACCCGGGAATGCCTAACACCTTCTCCCGGGTTAACGAGTTCCTTATCCGGATCTTTGCTTCGCAGACATTTTTAAGAGTCAAAATTCCTCGGATTCGGGATTAACCGGTGACTTGGGACACCATTATCATTCCCAAGTGGCGACTCTGATTAATCTCAATAAATCCCAAACCGATTATCCTTTAATTGGAAAAACTCCTTTCCTTACGTTATTTTATCCGTTTCGGATATTTGAGCGTCGGGGTATACCCTACGAGCGTATTTATATGCTTACTTATGTGGGGTAGTAAAAAGGGAGGTGTGACACTAATATCTTTGCTAAAATTTGAGCATGAGATCTCACGGTTCTGATAATTTCATCGATCATTGGGTTAGCTAGCTTACAAAATCCTAAAGCAAGTCCAACCTATATGTGCTTAGCCATATGTAATTTAATTTTCTTAGAAAGCTTACAAAACCCTAAAAGTAAGTCAAAGAGATTTTGTGCTTAACCATTTGTTGCAAAGTCTCAACAACTTATAGTGCTATAATTAAGTTTCACTATTTTTTTTGAGTGTGACTCTTTCCTAAATTTAATTAAGGATCACTTCACCAATAACATCTTCTATTTTCCTTTACAAGTCAGACCAATTTCTTTCTTTGCTTCTTTTCTGTATTTTCTAATCTTTCCAATAGATAAGAGAAGCAACGAAAATGAAAACCATTAGATTCATATATAAAGCTATATTTATTTAAAAATTATAGGCAGTTAGGTTTAGCGTTTTAAAATATTTCTCAAGCTTTATTATGGGATCCTAATCTAACTCTTAAATCTAAAAGCAATAATTTCAGGTTATAAACAAATCTCATAATCACCATTACCCTACATATATAATGCTTGAACTTTTTTGCCTCCTTAAACCCCCCCCCCCCACCCAACACACACACATACATACACACCACTTTATTATCATTTTATAAGTCATGATTAAGTTGACTTATTAAAATTTTATTCATGTACTATCTAGATAGGAATCATAGTTTTACCTAAAAGAAAAGGTAGCTAAATTAATTAAGTTGTTTATTACTAGGAAAATGTCTATATAACCTTAGCCTATGGATATCAAATCACATCCTTGCTCCTTAAAACTGACCACTCATTAACTTTAGTTTTACCCAAGTAATTATGATTAAATTATGATAAGAATCTAACGGTCGAAAAGAAAATAATTCATCCAAAGATTATTTCAAATATTAAAATCAACACATTATGCATGGCATATCAAAGTCAATTGTGTAAGGGAAAATCTGAAATTATGGTCGCTGAGGAAAAGTAGAGATTAAGTTTGTGGGTTTTAAATTTGCCATTCTGATTTCATAGCTAGTCTTTGTTATTGAAGTTACAATTAAAAATATAAATATACATATCTGATGAATTTTCTAATATAAATATAAGAGTTATTGAGTTTTTTAGGAACATGTACCTCTTATTCTTGACCCGCCCTTGAGTGGGGGTTAGGAGCAGTAGAGGTGGCCAGGGAAAACATGGGTGGATCTAGAAGCTCATATATTTTAATTTTTTTATTAATATGTATAAGTGTTAAATTTAAAATCCAATTATTATCACTTGAGTCAGAACTTATAAAGTTAAAATTCTGCCGCCATGTCTGCGGGGATACGGACACATGGTGGTCACATTTGGAGTTGTAGTGAAGACTTTGTAACAGCTTTTGATTGAAACATTTATGAAATATAAAAGCAATAAATCATCCAAAATAGGCTAAATATTGGTTCTTATTTTAAGTGAAACTGAGCTATCTAATTAGCTTTCCCTTTTCTATCTCTCAAGTCTTATGTAGTTAGTAAGATTCGGTGAGATCTCTAGCCATCAAGAATAGCATAAACTAAAAAAAAAGAAGGAAAAAACTATACATTATAAAAGAATGGACAGCCTCGTTTACTAAGCTTCTACTATGTGTGGTGTTCGAAAAGAACCAAATAACAATAATCTATTATACGTAGTCTTATCCTATATTTTTTTGTAAGAGACTGTTTTTACGGCTCTAACCCATAAACTCTTGATCACATGATAACAACTTTACCAGTTACGTCAAGACTCCTTTTGAAAAACTATACATTATAACCACCCAAAAAAAAAAAAAAATAGCTGGCAAACTATATATATTTAGTAACAAATATAATTATTTTTGGCTGATCGGCAAAAATGTGTGTAACTATGCCAAGAAAAAAGGCAAACACAAACTATGGATTTCATCGTCAATCACGGAAACAACATAAATTTTAAAATTAATTATCAACACGTAATATAATGTGGGGTCCAAAATTAGAAGTTGTAACACCTGAAAACATTGAAATTGATGTGAAACATACGAATGAAGTAAAGGATAGAAATGGGTTTTGATAGAATGAAGGGGACACGTGGGCCATAAACAAAGGTGAAATCGGATCCGATCTAAATTGACGTGCATGAATCTAAGGTGAGATACTGTTCATATATATATATATGGTATAGGTATGTATATATTATATTGACTCTACGTATGTATTATTTTCAGACAAGGACACCAAATTATGTGTGCATTACATGCATTGTGGGATTCTTTTGACTTTCTTTGATCACCTCATTTTTCTTGGTGTCAAATGCAGCTGCTCCATTAAAGAGAAACTTCCAAGGTCTTTCATTTTGTGTTTTTTTTTCACTTGGTGTTGGAAATCTGTACTAGAATTCGATTATATTCAAATATGCACGGTAAAGTTCTATATCAGCGAGGGTAAAGCATTCAATAAAATTTTCCATACCTAGTACTCCAATTGATCTGAGAGCTCAAATTAACACTACTAACAAACTGGCTAATTTCGTCCAGGAAAATAGACCGAAATTGATCGGAAATTGACTGAAAATGGTTAGTATATGTTGGGTTTGTTATTTAATAAATAATAACAAAAGATGTATGAATAAAAAATGGTGGAAAAAGAAATGGAGGGATGACCGGCGACCTGGTCCGGTTTAGCCCGTTTTTCTTTCGCGGATTATTTAAATTCGTTTTAAAATTTCCGCAAAAATTTCCATTAGCAATGGCTGTTCTGAAACAGTGTCACACATGTTCCAACGACCATGACTATTCTAAAAGATTGCAAACCTCTTCAGAGGGTCACACCTGTTCTAATAGCCATGACTATTTTGAAAGGTTGCAAACCTCTTCGAGGGTCGCACATGTTCCAGCAGTCATGACTATTCCGAAAGGTTGCAAACCTCTTCAGAAACATTACATAGTTGGCTATAAACAAACCTTCAAACCAGAATATTTACTTACGAAATTTTCGGATTATCTTCTTCTTCTGCACTAAAATTCCAGTGTGTTTTGCTGCCATCGAGTGGTTCGCTGATCATCGGCGTTTTTGGTACCAACACTCCGGTGAGTTAAATCATTCTATCCTGGAAGGATATATTTCATAACCTCGGGTACTTGAGGGGAATGATTTCGTTAAGGACACATTGTGTATTCCGTGGGCTCAATTTGTTCCTTCAACGTTTCAATAATTATTTTGAAGTTCGAATATTATTTTCCAGAATTATTTCCACTAACTTTCTATTTTATTTTTCCAGAAAGATTATTGTTATTTTTTCTTACAGCAATACAAATAAATAACAATTAAAATTCATGATATATATCAAATTTCCCAATACTCATGCATAGTCCAGTTGTGAGTCACTTTTATACTTCATTCTTTTGAAGTGCATAACTCACGTCAATTGGAGTCTTGGCAATTTTAAAATCCAAATACTTGAACTTGTCAAGTACCTTTTTAATGTAGTGAGACAGTGATAATGCTAGACCTTGTGAAGTCTTGCGAATTCTGATTCATAAGATCACATTAGCAACTCCTAAGTCTTTTATGTCGAATTTGCTAGCCAACATGCGCTTTGTAGCATTTATATCTGCCATACTTTTGCTTATTATCAACATGTCATCAACATATAAACAAACAATGACTTCATGACTTGAAGTATTTTTAATGTAAACACATTTATTACACTCGTTGATTTTAAATCCATTTGCTAACATTATTTGGTCAAATTTTGCATGCCATTGTTTGGGTGCTTGTTTAAGTCCATAAAGTTACTTAACAAGTTTGCATACTTTCTTTTCTTTTACCATGAACCACAAACCCTTAGGTTATTCCATATAAATTTCTTCATCAAATTCTCCATTTAGGAAAGTTGTTTTAACATCCATTTGATGGACTTCAAGACCATACACGGCCGCTAGTGCCACTAACACCCTAATAGATGTTATCCTCGTTACTGGCGAGTAAGTGTCAAAGTAATTAAGGCCTTCCTTTTGTCTATGTCACGACCCAGATTTTCCCCTATCATCGGGATCATGATGGCGCCTACTCGTGATAGCTAGGCAAGCCAATTAATTCAACATTATCCTGTTCGTATAATCATTTTTATACCCATACTTAATAACAAGAGAAATAATTATTCAATTAATGAATGCCGAAGTCTTTCTAAATAAAGATGAATGATAATAGCGTAAAATACTGATAAAATCCTCTACCCAGGACGTGGAGTCACCAGCTCACGAACTACTAAAGAATACTACACATAATGGTCTGAAAGGAAATAATAAATATTTGTATGTCTCAGAACAATGAGGCCACAACAAATAACATAAGTAAATAGAAGAGACGCCGGGCCTGCGGACGCCTGCAAGTTACCTCAGTCTCGAAATGCTCAAAACTCCCACGAGTACCCTACTGCTGCTGCTGCTCCTGCTGATCGAAACCTGGACCTGTGCAAAAATGCATAGAAGTGCAGTACCAGCACAATCCGACCCCACATGCTGGTAAGTGCCTGGCCTATCCCGGAGAAGTAGTGACAAGCCTAGGACCAGACACTCACATAAACGTGTTCAGTTCTATATATGTACACACGACATGATAACAGGAATACCAAGTAACAATTAAACAAGAAGTATCATAATAGGGGAAAACACAAAATCAACAACATCTATTAAATCAGTAAAGAAAATTAGAGTATAATGAAAATAGTTAATATCAAAACAAGGAATATCAAATAGGTGCACGGCATCATCCTTCGTGCTTTTACACTCATCCTCACATCCATGACACGGCATGATCCTTCGTGCTTGGTTCAACTAACAACGGCATGAAATGTTCCTTCGTGCATAATCAATATCACAAGGCACGACATGATCCTTCGTGCATAATCAATAACAAGTCACGACATTACCCTTCGTGCATAATCAACAATATAAGGCACGGCATGATCCTTCGTGCATAATCAATAAAACAAGGCACGATATTACCCTTCGTGCAAAATCAATAAACAAGGCACGGCATCACCCTTCGTGCTTTATCACTCTTCCTCACCCAAATAACAATCAAAGTTAAGGGCAAAAGAATGAAAACAATAATCATGAACCGTCCCGGCAAGGGACACAATAATCATCACAACAAGGTCCCGACAAGGGAAACGCTAATCAACTTCACAATAAAACACCGGTAAGGGAAAACGAGTAATCAAGCTCACAACCCGGCAAGGGTTCGAGATTATATCTTAAAAACACCCCACAATAGATATCAACAAAAGACTCACGGTCATGCTAGACGCTAGTGTATGGATGTTCGTCACCACAGCCCATACACCACACTCGATCACATAGCAATTAGCACATTAATCTTATTCCTCAAGCTAGGATAGATCAAACACTTACATAGCCTTGAAGTCCAATTTATCCTTCAACTATAGCTTTACCTCGAATTTCAGCTTTCAACTTGCTCGAATCTAATCACAATTGATTCAATTACATTAATAAATACTATATAACTTGGCTTGGATGCTTAAAAATGGTTTTCTCAAAGTTTATCCCAAAATTTCCCAAAACGCCCCTGGTCCCACGTGGACGGAACTCGGGATTCAGACCAAAATCTGATTACCCATTCCCTCACGAGTTCAAATATATGATTTGTTTCAAAATCGGACCTCAAATTGAGGTCCAATTCCCCAATTCATGAAAAACGTAGGTTCTACCCAAAAACAAGGATTTCTACCATGAAAACCTTTGATTTCTCTTGAAAAACATGTTTAATAATGTTAGGAATTGAAAGAATTAAGTAAAAAGTGACTTACAAGTGTTTTTGGAGTGATTTTTCTCGTGGAGAATCGTGTGTGGTGTGTTGGGTTTTGAAAGAATGAAGAAAAGAGGTGTAAAATTCGTTTATGTATCAGATTGCACAGCTGCGGTTATGGGAATTGCGAACGTTTGTTCGCAATTGCGAACATAGCAGGTTTGGGGACTGTTGCTCTCGCATTTGCGAGAAAAGTTCGCATTTGCAAACTCTGGCCCAAACTGCTAGTCTCGCATTTGCGAAAGTGAGGCTTCCCTGCCCAGGATGGCATTTGCAACCCTTTATTCGCATTTGCGAACACATGCCATCTGAGGGCCTTTTCGCATTTACGACTAGTTGTTCGCTTTTGCGAACTTAGCATGATCCTGGCACACTTCGCAATTGCGAGTATTTCTTCGCAATTGCGAAGATACCAGCTGGGTGAAAATACCAGCTGTGTTATTTTTCAGAATTTGCTCCAACGGCCTATCAAATCTTTACCCGAGCCCTCGGGCTCCAAACCAAACATGTACACAACTTCAAAAACATGTTAAAAACTTGCTCGTGCTATCAAATCGCCAATATAACATCGTTTTCATCAAATCAAGCCTCAAGTTCATGATTATTTTCCTTTAACTTCATAAACTTTCAAATTTGTAACTCAAGGTTCAAAACACCTCAAACGACATCCAAATGTCACCAAACTTTGCAGAAAGCACTTATGTAATATTTAAGACTTGTACCGGGTGTCGGAACCAAAATACGAGCCTGATACCGTGGTCGTTTAATCCATTTTCATTTAATAATTTCAGCAAAAACAATTTAACAGAAAAATTCATATCTTGGGCTCTAGGCCTCAGGAATTTGACTCCGGACACATGCCCGAGTCCCATATTTTCCTACGGACCTTCCGGGACCGTCCGATCTCGGTTCCGGGTCTGTTTACCAAAAATGTTGACCGAAGTCAACTATATCAATATTAATATCAATTTTCTTCAAATTGTTCATAGAATTCACATATTCTAGCACAAAATCTTTCCAGCTACATGCACGGATTATGCACGTAAATTGAGGCAACATAAAATGAGGTTTTCAAGGCCTTGGAAGCACGGAACAAGTGAGGAAAATAGGTGATGACCTTTTGGGTCATCACATCCTCCACCTCTAAAACAACTGTTCGTCCTCGAACGGACAAGAGATGGAAGTATCTGAGTCGGGGAACAAATGTGGGTAACGGCTCTGCATATCAGACTCGGAATCCCAGGTCGATGCCTCAGAAGGCTGACCTCTCCACAGAACATGCACAAAAGGAAAACTCTTCGACCTCAACTGTCGAACTTGCCGGTCTAGAATGGCCACCGGCTCCTCCTCGTAAGATAAATCATTGTCCAATTGGACAGTACTGAAGTTGTACTCAACTGGACATGGGTGCCTAACTCCTGCTGGACCGCTCACCAGAAACACGAGGTAAACTGCGTACCCCGATCTGAGATAATAGACACCGGCATCCCATGAAGACGAACAATCTCCCTGATGTAAATCTCCGCTAACCTCCACGATGATTAAGAGACAGATACTGGAATGAAGTGTGCTGACTTGGTCAGTCTATCAACAATGACCCAAATAGCATCAAATTTCCTCCGAGTTAAAGGAAGTCCAGTAATGAAGTCCATTGTGATCCGCTCCCATTTCCACTCGGGAATTTCTATTCTCTGGAATACACCACTAGGACTCTGGTGCTCATATTTCACCTGCTAATAATTTGGACACCGAGTGACATACAGAACGATGTCCTATTTCATCCTTCGCCACTAATAGCGCTGCCGTAAATCCTTATAAATCTTCGCGGTGCCCGGGTCAATAGAATACCGCGAACTGTGGGCCTCTGCTAAGATCAACTCCTGAATCCCCTCAGCATTGGGCACACAAACCCGCCCCTGCAATCTCAATACTCCATCATCATCTAGAGTTACCTTCGTAGCACCTCCCCGCTGTACAGTATCTCTCAAGTCACGCAAATGTGGATCATCAAATTGCCTCTCACGGATACGCTATAATAGAGATGAACGAGCGACCGTGCAGGCTAACACCCTGCCAGGCTCAGAATGTCTAGTCTCACGAATTGGTTGGCTAAGGCCTGGACATCTAGAGCAAGTGGTCTCTGACTGATCGGAATGTACGCGAGACTACCCATGCTGGCAGACTTTCTACTCAATGCATTGGCCACCACATTGGCCTTACCTGGTTGATATAGGATAGTAACATCATAGTCCTTCAGCAACTCTAACCATCTCCTCTGTCGCAAATTCAACTCCTTTTGCTTGAATAAGTACCGTAGGCTTTTGTGATCCGTGTATACCTCACACGCCACACCATATAGATAATGCCTCCAGATTTTTAAGGCATGAACTACTGCTGCGAGCTCAAGATCATGAACCAGATAATTCTTCTCATGTATTTTCAACTGTCTCGAAGCGTAAGCAATAACCTTACCATCCTGTATCAATACCGCTCCAAGCCCCATACGGGATGCATCACAGTAAACTATATAAGGCCCTGCACCTGTAGGTAGTATCAATATTGGCGCTGTAGTAAAAGCCGTCTTGAGCTTCTGAAAGCTCGCCTCACACTCATCTGACCACTTGAACTGAGCGCCCTTCTGGGTCAACCTGGTCATCAGGGATGCAATAGAAGAGAACCCCTCTACAAATTGATGGTAGTAACCTGCTAACCCCAAGAAACTCCAGATCTTGGTCATTGAAGCTTGTCGAGGCCAATTCTAGACTGCCTCAATCTTCTTTGGGTCCACCTGAATACCCTCCATTGATACGATATGACCCAGAAAAGCCACCGAACTCAACCAGAACTCACATTTTGAAAATTTGGCATATAGCTGATTATCCTTCAGAGTCGGAAGAACTACTCTGAGGTGCTTCTCGTGCTCTTCCTGGCTGCGGGAAGTATACCAGGATGTCATCTATAAAGACTATCACGAACAGATCTAGATAAGGCCTGAACACCCGATTCATCAACTCCATGAATGTTGCTGGAGCATTGGTCAACCCAAAAGACATGACCAAGAATTCATAGTGCCCGTACCTGGTGCGAAAGGCTGTCTTAGGAATGTCAGCCGCCCTGATCTTCAGCTGATGGTAGCCCGACCTCAAGCCTATTTTTGAGAACACCCTCGCTCCTTGGAGCTGGTCAAACAAATCATCAATCCTCGGTAGTGGGTACTTTTTCTTTATCGTTACTTTTATTAATTACCGATAATCAATACACATCCGCATCGAGCCATCCTTCTTCTTCACAAATAACACGGGTGCTCCCTAGGGAGAAACACTAGGCCTGATAAAGCCCTTTTCCAGAAGGTCTTGCAACTGATCTTTTAACTCTTTTAACTCCGGCAGGGCCATACGATAGGGTGGAATAGATATGGGCTGAGTTCCCGGTGCCAGATCAATACAAAAATCAATATCCCTGTCGGGTGGCATGCCCGGCAGGTCTGAAGGGAAAACCTCAAGAAAGTCCCGTACAATAGGAACTGAATCAATAGAAGGAATTTCTGCGCTGGAATAACGAACATACGCCAAATAAGCTAGACACCTCTTCTCGACCATGCATCGAGCCTTAACATAGGAAATAACAGTGCGAATGGAGTGGCCTGAGGTCCCTCTCCACTCTAGTCGGGGTGATTCTGGCAAGGACAAGGTCAATATCTTGGCATGACAATATAAGATAGCATGATATGGGGACAACCAGTCCATCCCCAATATGACATCGAAATCCACCATGTCTAATAGCAATAAATCGACATTGGTCTCAAGACCCCCGAATATAACTACGCATGGACAATGCATCCGGTCGACTACTATAGAGTCACCAACTGGTGTAGACACATAAATTGGAATATCCAAGGCATAGCTAGGCACAGCCAAGTATGGTGCAAAGTAGGAAGACACATATTAATATGTAGACCCAGGGTCAAATAATACCGAAGCACCTCTGTCACAAACAAGAATGGTACCTGTAATCACAACATCTAATGCCTCTGCCTCTGGCCAAGCTGGTAAAGCGTAAAATCGGGGATCAGCACCTCCCCTTTGAGCTATATCTCTGGGATGGTCATCCACTAGCTGACCTCTACCTCTGGCTAGACGGTCTCCACCTCTACGGTCTCGACCTCCACCTCTACGATACCTACCCCCGCCTCTGGCTGGCTGGGCAGGTTGTGGGTCAGCTGGGGCCTGAATCATGGGACGAGAACCCCGCTACTGAGTGTTGCCCGTTGCTCGAGGGCAAAACCTGACAAGATGACTTGGGTCACCACAACCGTAACAACATTTAGGCTGATGGGGTTGCTGGCCCTGACGACCTGAATGGCCCCCACGAACACTCTGAAGAGGCTGAGCACTGATGGGAGGCTGATCTGAATACTGCTCACGGAACCCAAGATCACCTGGTCCACCCTGCGAAGCCTGGAGGGCTGATTGAAAAGGCTTGGAAGACTGGCCCTTATCACAAGATTCCCTGCCTCCTGAATAAGAACCACTAAATCTGCCGAAATGACGAGGCCTCTTGTCTAAAGGATAACCACCTCCCCGAGCAAGAGCCATCTCAACTCTATGAGCTGCATTATCTGCCTCCTAGAAAGATATATCACTCCCAACTCCCATAGCCATCTGAAGTCTAATCGACTGATTTAGCCCATCTATAAACCTGCGAACCCTCTCCCGATCTGTGGGGAGTATCACAACCGCATGACGCGCCAGATCAACAAACCTCGTCTCATACTGGGTGACAGTCATAGTACCCTGCTGGAGGTGCTCAAACTTCCTCCGAAGTGCCTCCCGCTGAGTAATAGGGAGAAACATCTCCAAAAATAACTCTGTAAACTGGTCCCATGATAAAGCTGGGGACCCTGCTGGTCGAGTCAAACAGTAATCTCTCCACCAAGTCTTGGTGGATCCTGAAAGCCTGAATGTGCAGAAGTCAACTCCACTAGATTCCACTATTCCCATAGTCTTGAAAATCTCGTGGCAACTGAATAAAAAGTCCCGAGGATCCTCTGATATGGCACCGCTGAAAGTAGTGGTAAACAGCTTGGAGAACCGATCAAGTCTCCATAGAGAATCAGAAGTCATGGCCGCTCCATCTCCGGCCTGAGCTGTGGTGCCTGACTGAGTGACCACAACTGGCTGAACCACTGGTGCCTGAGGCTAGGGAGCTACCGGCTCCAGAGTACGCACAATAGGAGTCTGGACCCCTCCTCCAACCTGAGAAGCGGCTGGTCCAGCTGGTAATAAACCTGCTCTGGCTACAGTATCCATAAAACCCGCTATTCTGACCAGAGCCTCCCGAAGATCCGGGGTAAATAAAACCTCCCCTGAGACCTGAGCTGGGCCCACTGGAGCTGATGAGACTGGAACCTCCTCACCAATCTCAACATGAGGCTCCACCTCTAGAATAGCTGCCTGGGGCTGAGCTCTGCCCCTACCACAGGCTCCGATACGGCCTCGGCCCCTTCCCCTCACGGGAGCTGCCTGGGGTTCAGGCTGCTAATCAGCGAATCAAGAAGCACGTGTCCTCACCATCTGCGAAAGGACAGAGTAGAAATTCAATTAGTATTTGAGGAACAATTCGCACGACAAGAAGGAACAAATGAGAGACTCTTTCCTAACTCAATAGACCCTGGAGGACAAGTACAGACGTCTCCGTACCTACCCCTCAAACTCTACTAAGCTTGTTCGTCAGTGGTGAGGCCTATGTAACCTAGAGCTTTGATACCAACTTGTCATGACCCAGATTTTCCTCCATCATCGGGATCGTGATGGCGCCTACTCGTGGTAGCTAGGCAAGCCAATTCTTTCAACATTATCCTGTTCGTATCATCATTTTTATACTCATACTTAATAACAAGAGAAATAATTATTCAATTAATGAATGCGGAAGTAATTCTAAATAAAGATGAATGATAATAGCGTAAAATACTGATAAAATCCTCTACCCAGGACGTGGAGTCACCAACTCACGAACTACTAAAGAATACTACACATAATGGTCTGAAAGGAAATAATAAATATCCGTCTGTCTCGGAACAATGAGACCACATCAAATAACATAAGTAAATAGAAGAGACGCCATGCCTGCGGACGCCTGCAAGCTTCATCGGTCTCAAAATGCTCAAAACTCCCACGAGTACCCTACTGCTGCTGCTACTTCTGCTCGAAACCTGGACCTGTGCAAAAATGCACAGAAGTGCAGTATTAACACAATCTAACCCCATGTGTTGGTAAGTGCCTGGCCTATCCCGACGAAGTAGTGACAAGTCTAGGATTTCTACCATGAAAACCTTTGATTTCTCTTGAAAAACATGTTTAATGATGTTACAAATTGAAAGAATTAAGTAAAAAATGACTTACAAGTGTTTTGGAGTGGTTTTGCTAGTGGAGAATCGTGTTCGGTGTGTTGGGTTTTGAAAGAATGAAGAAAAGAGGTGTAAAATTTGTTTAAGTATCAGATTGCACAACTGCGGTTATTGGAATTGCGAACGTTTGTTCGCAATTGTGAACATAGAATCTGTCTGTCTCGGAACAATGAGACTACAACAACATAATATAAATAAGTGGAAGAGACGCCGGGCCTGCGGACGCCTGCAAGCTACCTCGGTCTCGAAATGCTCAACTCCCATGCAAGGCTTTACTGTTGCTGCTCCTGATCAAAACCTGGACCTGTGCAAAAACGCACAGAAGTGCAGTATCAGCACAATCCGACCCCATGTGCTGGTAAGTGCCTGACCTATCCCGGCGAAGTAGTGAAAAGCCTAGGACCAGACACCCACATAAACCTGTGCAGTTCTATATATATATGTACACCACAAGATAACGAGAAACAATCAAGTAACAAACTCAACAAGAAGTATCATAAGAGGGAAGCTCAACAGTTAACAACAATTATTAAGTCAACGATGGAAAATAGAGTATAATGGAAACAATTAATATCAAACAAGGAATAGCAAATAATTGCATGGCATCACCCTTCGTGCTTTTACTCTCATCCTCACAAAATAAACAAATAAAAGTGCACGACATCACCCTTCGTGCTTTTACTCTCATCCTCAGATCTATGGCACGGCATGATTCTTCGTGTATGGTTCAATAACAAGGCACAACATTACCCTTCGTGCATAATCAATATCACAAGGCACGGCATGATCCTTCGTACATAATCAATAACAAGGCATGACATTAACCTTCGTGCAAAATCAATAAAACAAGGCACGGCGTCACCCTTCCTGCACTATCACTCTTCCTCACCCAAATAACAATCACAGTTAAGGGCAGAGAATGAAAACAATAATCATGAACCATCCCGGCAAGGGACACAATAATTATCACAACAAGTCCCGGCAAGGGAAATCAATAACTCACTCTATAACAAGTCCCGGCAAGGGAAAACAATTTATCTTTAAAATGTCTCACAAAAAGTATCAACAAAGACTCACGGTCATGCTAGACGCCAGTGTATGGATGCTCATCACCACAGCCCATACACCGCACTCGATCACATAGCACATAGCACATAGCACATAGCACATAATCATATTCCCTCAAGCTAGGATAGAACAAACACTTACCTCTAGCCTTGAAGCACAATTTATCCTTCGACTATAGCTTTACCCCGAATTTCCGCTTCCAACTTGGTCGAATCTAATCACAATTGATCCCATTACATTAATAAATACTATATAACTTAGTTTGAATGCTTAAAAATGGTTTTCTCACAGTTTACCCCATAATTTCCCAAAATGCCCCTGGCCCCACATGGTCGAAACTCGCGGTTCGGACCAAAATTCGGTTACCCATTCCCTCACGAGTTCAAATATATGATTTGTTTCAAAATCGGACCTCAATTCGAGGTTCAATTACCCAATTCATGAAAACCCTATGTTCTACCCAAAAACAAGAATTTCCACCATGAAAACCTTTGATTTCTATTGAAAAACATGTTTAATGTTGTTAGGAATTGAAAGAATTAAGTAAAAAGTGACTTACAATTGCTTTGGAGTAAATTTGCTCTTGAGGGTTCGTGTGTGGTGTGTGGGTTTTTGAAAGAATGAAGAAAGAACTGAAAAATTCATTTAATTATAAAATTGCACAGCTGCGGATATCGCAATTGCGAACATTTGTTCGTAATTGCGACACTACAGGTCTGGGGTCTGAGGCTCTTGCAATTGCGATACAGAGTTCGCATTTGCGAACTGGGCTGGCACACTGGGTCTTCGCATTTGCGACAAAGTGTTCACATTTGCGAACCCAGGCAGAGTATTGAAGGCCTCGTATTTGCGAGGTTAAGTTCGCATTTGCGAACCCACGCGTAGCTGGACCTCCTTCGCAATTGCGATCAAGGCTTCCCATTTGCGAACACAACCTTGGTCTGCCCCCTTCGCAACTGCAAGAATTTCTTCGCATTTGCGACACCAGCTGGGTGAAAAACCAGCTGTGTAAAATTTTAGAATTTGAACCAACGGCCTATCAAATCTTTACCTGAGCCCTCCCGGGCTCCAAACCAAACATGTACACAACATCACAAAACATATTACAAATTGCTCGTGCGATCACATCGCCAATATAACATCGTTTTCATCAAATCAAACCTCAAGTTCATGATTATCATCCTTTTTAGTTTCATAACTTTCAAATTTGGAACTCAAGGTTCAAAACACATCAAACGGCATCCAAATGTCACCAAACTTTGCAAAAAGCACATATATAATATTTAAGACTTGTGTCGGGCGTCGAAAACAAAATACGAGCCTGATACCAAGGTCATTTAATTCATTTTCCTTTAATAATTACAGCAAAAATAATTTAACAGAAAAATCCATAACTTAGGATCTAGGCCTCAAAATTCGACTCCGGGCGCTTGTCCGAGTCCCATATTTTCTTATGGACCTTCCGGGACCGTCAAATCTTGGGTCCGGGTCCGTTTACCAAAATTGTTGACCGAAGTCAACCATATCAATATTAATTTCATTTTTCTTCAAATTTCTCATAGAATTCATATATTCTATCACAAAATCTTTCCGGCTACATGCCCGGATCATGCACGTAAATCGAGGCAACATAGAATGAGGTTTTCAAGGCCTCGGAAGTGTGGAACAAGTAAGGAAAACTGGTGATGACCCTTTGGGTCGTCACATCCTTCACTCTAAAACAACCGTTCATCCTCGAACGGATAAGAGAAAGAAGTACCTGAGTCGGGGAACAAATGTGGGTAGCGGCTCCGCATATCAGACTCAGACTCCCAGGTCGATGCCTCAGAAGGCTGACCTCTCCACTGAACACGCACAGAAGGATAACTCTTCGACCTCAACTGTCGAACCTGCCAGTCTAGAATGGCCACCGGCTCATCCTCGTAGGATAAATCATTATCCAATTGGACAGTACTGAAGTCTAACACATGAGTGGGATCGCCGTGGTATCTCCGAAGCATAGATACATGAAAAACTGGATGCACGGCTGATAGACTAGGTGGCAGAGCTAGTCTGTAAGCCACCCCTCCCACTCGGTCCATAATCTCAAATGGACCAATATACCTAGGGCTGAGTTTGCCCTTTTTCCCGAACCTCATCACGCCCTTCATAGGCGACACTCGGAGCAATACCCACTTACTAACCCTGAAATCTACATCTCGAACCTTACGATCTGCATAAGTCTTCTGTCTGGACTGAGCTGAACGCAATCTCTCCTGGATAGTCTTGACCTTATCCAAGGCCTCCTGAACTAAGTCTGTGCCCCAACAACCGAGCCTCTCCCGGCTCAAACCATCCGACTGGAGATCGACATCGCCTACCATACAACGCCTCATACGGAGCCATCTGGATGCTAGATTGGTAAATGTTATTGTAGGCGAACTCTGCTAATGGTAGAAACCGGTCCCACGAGCCTCCAAAATCAATAACACAGGCTCGAAGCATGTCCTCTAGAATCTGAATAGTCCTCTCGGGCTGGCCATCCGTCTGAGGATGAAATGCTGTACTCAATTGAACCTGGGTGCCTAACTCCTACTGGACCGCTCTCCAGAACCGCGAGGTAAACTGCGTACCCCGATCTGAGATAATAGACACCGGCACCCCATGAAGACGAACAATCTCCCTGATGTAAATCTCTGCTAACCTCTCCGATGAGTAGGAGACAGATACTGGAATGAAGTGTGCTGACTTGGTCAACCTATCAACAATGACCCAAATAGCATCAAGTTTCCTCCGAGTCAAAGGAAGTCCAGTAATGAAGTCCATCATGATCCGCTCCTATTTCCACTCGGGAATTTCGATTCTCTGGAATACACCACCAGGCCTCTGGTGCTCATATTTCACCTGCTGACAATTTAGACACCGAGCGACATACGCAATGATGTTTTTCTTCATCCTGTGCCACAAATAGTGCTGCCGTAAATCCTGGTACATCTTCGCGGCGCCCGGGTGAATAGAATATCGCGAACTGTGGGCCTCCGCTAAGATCAATTCTCGAATCCTCTCAACATTGGGCACACAAACTCGACCCTGCAATCTGAATACTCCGTCATCATCTAGAGTTACCTTCGTGGCACCTCCCCGCTGTACAGTATCTCTCAAGTCACGCAAATGAGGATCATCAAATTGCCTCTCACGGATCCGCTCTAATAGAGATGAACGAGCGACCGTGCAGGCTAACACCCTGCTAGGCTCAGAAATGTCTAATCTCACGAACTGGTTGGCTAAGGCCTGGACATCTAGAGCAAATGGTCTCTGACTGACCGGGATGAATGCAAGACTACCCATGCTGGCAGACTTTCTACTCAATGCATCGGCCACCACATTGTCCTTACTTGGGTGATATAGGATAGTAACATCATAGTCCTTCAGCAACTCTAACCATCTTCGCTGTCGTAAATTCAACTCCTTTTGCTTGAACAAGTACTGTAAGCTTTTATGATCAGTGTACACCTCACATGTCACACCGTATAGATAATGCTTCCAAATCTTTAAGGCATGAACCACTGCTGCCAACTCAAGATCATGAACTAGATAATTCTTCTCATGTATTTTCAACTGCCTCGAAGCATAAGCAATAACCTTACCATCCTGCATCAATACCTCTCCAAGCCCTGTACGGGACGCATCACAATAAACTGTATAAGGCCCTGCACCCATAGGTAGTATCATCACTGGTGCTGTAGTCAAGGCTGTCTTGAGATTCTGAAAGCTCGCCTCACACTCATCTGACCACTGGAACTGGGCACCCTTCTGGGTCAACCTGGTCATCGGGGCTGCAATAGAAGAAAACCCCTCTACAAATCGACGGTAGTAACCTGCTAATCCCAAGAAACTCCGGATCTCAGTCACTGAAGCTGGTCGAGGCCAATTCTCGACTGCCTCAATCTTCTTTGGGTCCACCTGAATACCTTCCACTGATACAATGTGACCCAGAAATGCTACTGAACTCAACCAAAACTCACATTTCAAAAATTTGGCATATAGCTGATTATCCTTCAGAGTTTGAAGAACCACTATGAGGTGCTGCTCGTTCTCCTCCTGGCTGCGGTAGTATACCAGGATGTCATCTATAAAGACTATAACGAACAGATCTAAGTAGGTCCTAAACACCCGATTCATCAACTCCATGAATAATGCTGGTGCATTGGTCAACCCGAAGGACATGACCAAGAATTCATAATGCCCGTATCTAGTGGAAAGGATGTCTTAGGAATGTCAGCCGCCCTGATCTTCAGCTAATGGTAGCCCGACCTCAAGTCTATTTTTGGGAACACCCTCGCTCCCTGGAGCTGGTCAAACAAATCATCAATCCTCAGTAGTGGATACTTGTTCTTTATCGTCACTTTGTTTAATTGCCGGTAATCAATACACATCCGCATCGAGCCATCCTTCTTCTTCACAAACAACACAGGTGCTCCCCAGGGGGAAACACTGGGCCTGATAAAGCCATTTTCTAGAAGGTCTTGCAATTGATCTTTCAACTCCTTTAACTCCGGCGGGGCCATACGATAGGGTGGAATAGAGATGGGCTGAGTGCCCGGTGCCGGATCAATACAGAAATCAATATCCCTGTCGGGTGGCATGCCCGGCAGGTCTGAAGGAAAAACCTCAGGAAACTCCCGTACAATGAGGACTGACTCAATAGAAGGAACCTCTGCGCTGGAATCACGAACATAAGCCGGATAAGCTAGACACCCCTTCTCGACCATGCGTCGAGCCTTAACATAGGAACTGACAGTGCGAACGGAGTGGCTGGAGGTACCTTTTCACTCTAGTCGGGGTGATTTTGGCAAGGCTAAAGTCACGGTCTTGGCATGACAATCTAGGATAGCATGGTATAGGGACAACCAGTCAATCCTTAATATGACATCGAAATCCACCATGTCTAGTAGCAACAGATCAACACGGGTCTCAAGACCCCCAAAGATAACTACGCACGAACGATGCACCGGTCGACTACAATGGAGTCACCCACAGGTGTAGACACATAAACTGGACTATCTAGAGCATAGCTAGGCATGGCCAGATACGGTGCAAAGTAGGAAGACACATATGAATATGTAGACCCAGGGTCAAATAATACTGAAGCACCTCTATCACACACAAGAATGGTACTTGTAATCATGACATCTGATGCCTCTGCCTCCGGCCTGGCTGGCAAAGAATAAAATTGGGGATCAACACCTCCCCTCTAAGCTACATCTCTGGGACGATCATCTACTGGCTGACCTCTACCTCTGGCTCGACGGTATCCACATCTACGGTCTCGACCTCCACCTCTATGATCTCTACCCCCGCCTCTGGCTGGCTGGGCATGCTGAGGGTCAGCTGGGGCCTGAATCATGGAATGAGGGCTCTGCTGCTAAGTGTTGCCCGTCGCTCGAGGGTAAAACCTGAAAAAATGACCTAGGTCACCACAACCGTAGCAACTTTTAGGCTGATGGGGCTGCTGGCCCTGACGACCTGAATGGCCCCTACGAACACTCTGAAGAGGCTAAGCACTAATAGGAGGCTGATCTGAATACTGCTCCCGAAACCCACGATCACCTGGTCCACCCTGTGAAGCCTGAAGGGCAGAATGAAAAGGTCTGGAAGACTGGCCCCTATCAAAATATTCCCTGCCTCCAGAAGAAGAACCACTAAATCTGCCGGAATGACGAGGCCACTTGTCTGAAGAATAACCACATCCTCGAGCAAGAGTCATCTTAACTCTACGTGCTGCATTAGCTGCCTCCTGAAATGAAATATCACTCCCCACTCCCATAGCCATCTGAAGTCTAATTGGCCGATTAAGCCCATCTATGAACCTGCGGACCCTCTCCCGCTCTGTGGGAAGTATCACAACTGCATGACGTGCCAGATTAACAAATCTCGTCTCATACTGAGTGACAGTCATAGTACCATGCTGGAGGTGCTCAAACAGCCTCCGTAGTGCATCCCGCTAAGTAATAGGGAGAAACTTCTCTAGAAATAACTCTGCAAACTGATCCCATAATAAAGCCGGGGACCCTGCTGGCCGTGTCAAGCAATAATCTCTCCACCAAATCTTGGAGGATCCTGAAAGCCTGAATATACAGAAGTCAGCTCCATTGGACTCCACTATCCCCATAGTCTTGAGAATCTCATGGCAACTGAATAACAAATCCTGAGGGTCCTCTGATGTGGCACCGATGAAGGTAGTGGTAAACAACTTGGAGAACCGATCAAGTCTCCATAAAAAATCAGAAGTCATGGCCGCTCCATCTCCGGCCTGAGCTGTGCTACCTGATTGAGTGGCCACAACTGGCTGAACCACTGGTGCCTGAGGCTAAGGATCTACTGGCTTCGGAGTACGAGCAACAGGAGTCTGGGCCCCTCCTCCAGCCTGAGAAGCGGCTGGTGCAGCTGGTAATAAGCCTGCTCTGGCAACGCTGTCCATAAATCCCGCTATCCTGACCAAAGCCTCCCGAAGATCCGGGGTAAATAAAGCCTCTCCCGGGACCTAAGCTGGGCCCACTGGAGCTGCTGGGACTGGAACCTCCTCGTCAGTCTCAATATGAGGCTCCACCTCTGGAATAGCTGCCGGGGGCTGAGCTCTGCCCCTACCACGGCCTACGATACGGCCTCGGCCCCTACCCCTTACAGGAGCTGCCTGGGGCTCAGGCTGCTGCTCAGCGGACGAAGAAGCGCGTGTCCTCACCATCTGCAAAAGAACAGAGAAGAAATTCAATCAGTATTTGAGGAATAAATCGCACGACAGGAAGGAACAAATGAGAGACTCTTTCCTAACTCAATAGACTCTAGAGGACAAGTACAGACGTCTCCGTACCTACCTCTCAAACTCTACTAAGCTTGTTCGTGAGTGGTGTGACCTATGTAACCTAGAGCTCTGATACCAACTTGTCACGAACCGGATTTTCCCCCAGCATCGGTATTGTTACGGTGCCTACTCGTGGTAGCTAGGCAAGCTACTACATTCAACATTAACCCAATTTTACCATTAACTCATACTAATTTTTATCGATAAGAACAATAACATTAATGAAATAAGTGCAGAAGACTTATCAAAATAGAAATAAGCAGTACCAAGGTAAATACCGAAATCCTCTACCCAAGACGTGGAGTCACCAACTCATGAACTACTACCGAATACTACACATAAAGGTCTGAAAGAAAATAACACAAGTCTATTTGTCTCGGAACAAGGAGACTACAGCTAATAATATAAATAAGTGGAAGAGACGCCGGCCCTGCGGACGCCTGCAAGCTACCTCAGTCTCGAATGCTCAGAAATCCCACAAGTACTCTACTACTGTTGTTGCTCCTCCTCGAAACCTGGACCTATGCAAAAATGCACAAAAGTGTGATATCAGCACAATCCGACCCCATGTGCTGGTAAGTGCCTGGCCTATCCCGGCGAAGTAGTGACAAGCCTAGGACCAGACACTCACATAAACATGTGCAGTTATATATATATATGTACACCACAAGATAACGAGAAATAATCAAGTAACAAACTCAACAAGAAGTATCATAAGAGGGAAGCTCAACAGTTAACAACAATTATTAAGTAAACAATGAAAAACAGAGTATAATGGAAATAGTTAATATCAAACTGGGAATAGCAAATAGTTGCACGGCATCACCCTTCATGCTTTTACTCTCATCCCCACCAAATAAACAAATAAAAGTGCACGACATCACCCTTCGTGCTTTTACTCTCATCCTCACATTCATGGCACGGCATGATCCTTCGTGCATGGTTCAATAACAAGGCACTGCATTACCCTTCGTGCATAATCAATATCACAAGGCACGACATGATCCTTCGTGCATAATCAATAACAAGGCACGGCATTAACCTTCGTGCAAAATCAATAAAACAAGGCACGACATCACCCCTCATGCATTATCACTCTTCCTCACCCAAATAACAATTACAGTTAAGGGCAGAGAATGAAAACAATAATCATGAACCGTCCCGGCAAGGGACACAATAATCATCATAACAAAGTCCCGGCAAAGGAAATCAATAACTCACTCTACAACAAGTACCAGCAAGGGAAAACAATATTTCTCTTTGCAACAAGTCCCGGCAAGGGAAAACAATGTACAATTCCACAACCCAGCAAGGGTTCAACAATTTATATTTAAAATGTCTCACAACAAGTATCAACAACAACTCACGGTCATGCTAGACACCAGTGTATGGATGCTCGTCACCACAGCCCATACACCGTACTCGATCACATAGCAGATAGCACATAATCCTATTCCCTCAAGCTAGGATAGAACAAACACTCACCTCTAGCCTTGAAGCCCAATTTATCCTTCAACTATAGCTTTACCCCGAATTTCTGCTTCCAACTTGGTCGAATCTAATCACAATTGATCCCATTACATTAATAAATACTATATAACTTAGTTTGAATACTTAAAAATGGTTTTCTCAAAGTTTACCCCAAAATTTCCCAAAATGCCCCTGGCCCCACGTGGTCGGAACTCGGGGTTCTGACCAAAATCCGGTTACCCATTCCCTCACGAGTTCAAATATATGATTTGTTTCAAAATCGGACCTCAATTCGAGGTCCAATTACCCCATTCATGAAAACCCTATGTTCTACCCAAAAACAAGAATTTCCACCATGAAAACCTTTGATTTCTATTGAAAAACATGTTTAATGTTGTTAGGAATTGAAAGAATTAAGTAAAAAGTGACTTAAAATTGCTTTGGAGTGAATTTGCTCTTGAGGGTTCGTGTGTGGTGTGTGGGTTTTTGAAAGAATGAAGAAAGAACTGAAAAATTCATTTAAGTATAAAATTGCACAGCTGCGGATATCGCAATTGCAAACATGTGTTCGCAATTGCAAACACTACAGGTCTGGGGTCTGAGGCTCTCGCAATTGCGAACTGGTCTGGCACACTTGGTCTTTGCATTTGCGACAAAGTGTTCGCATTTGCGAACCCAGGCGGAGTATTGAAGGCCTCGCATTTGCGAGGTTAAGTTCGTATTTGCGAACCCACGCATACCTGGACCTCCTTCGCAATTGCGATCAAGGCTTCGCATTTCCTAACACAGCCTTGGTCTGTCCCCTTCACAATTGCGAGAATTTCTTCGCATTTGCGAAGACAACAGCTGGGTGAAAAACCAGCTGTGTAAAATTTCAGAATTTGAACCAACGGCATATCAAATCTTTACCCGAGCCCCCCGGGCTCCAAACCAAACATGTACACAATATCAAAAAACATATTACAACTTGCTCGTGCGATCACATCGCCCATATAACATCGTTTTCATCAAATCAAACCTCAAGTTCATGATTATCATCCTTTTTAGTTTCATAACTTTCAAATTTGGAACTCAAGATTCAAAACACATCAAACGACATCCAAATGTCACCAAACTTTGCATAAAGCACATATATAATATTTAAGACTTGTGCCGGGCGTCGGAACCAAAATACGATCCCGATACCAAGGTCGTTTATTTCATTTTCTTTTAATAATTACAGCAAAAACAATTTAACCGAAAAATCCATAACTTAGGCTCTAGGCCTTAGAATTCGACTCCGGACGCATGTCCAAGTCCCATATTTTCCTACGGACCTTCCTGGAACGTACGATCTCGGGTTCGGGTCCGTTTACCAAAAATGTTGACCGAAGTCAACCATATCAATATTAATATTATTTTTCTTCAAATTTCTCATAGAATTCATATATTCTATCACAAAAGCTTTCCAGCTACATGCCCGAATCATGCACGTAAATCGAGACAACATAAAATGAGATTTTCAAGGCCTCGGAAGTGCGGAACAAGTGAAGAAAACAGGTGATGACCCTTTGGGTCGTCACATATGTTTTATCTTAGGAGAAATAAGTTAACAGATTAAGATTTTTTTTATCTTAGGAGAAACAATTCATCAAACTAAGATGTTTTTCACCTTTGGAGAAATAATTCATCATACTAAGATTTTTATCTTAGGAGAAACAATTGTTCAAACTAAGATGTTTTTATCTTAGGAGAAATTTTGCACTGCTTTGTTCCTGTTACATACAAAGAAAAAATGTGTCGGTTTTTTTTAAATGATGGTCGGTTGTGACCTTCTTGCTGGGGATGATTTCCTCCTTCCCTTAACGCTTTGCATTATCTTCTTTCTTCCTCAAATGAGTACACGAGTTCAAAAAAATAAAAAGGTAATACTTTCGTTCTACAGGCGGGCTCCCGACTTCAACAACTTACCTTATCAGTATTCTATTACTGATGTCCTTCTTTGCCTCGTAAACCATTTCCTTCTACTTGAAATACCTTCTTTCAGAAATGCTTCCCTCAAAAACTCATGTTTTCTTCCCTCGAAACTGTTGGGGAACTAATTACTTACCTGCTGGGGAATTTCCTTTCTTCCCATTCTTCTTCTTCTCTTTTTTTTTTCAAAACTATTTCCTTCAAATTTTCTCTCAACACTACTGGGGATAAAAATGTTATCAGCTGGAGATAACACTATTGAGGATAACACTGCTGAGGAAATTTTCCTTCTTTCAAATCACATGCTTCATTCTTCTGGAAGCTGTTGGCCTTTGCTCTTTCTGAACACCAGTTTTGTCCCTTTGTTCTGTCCGTTAGGGATACAACTCCTTTCATTGAAACTTCTTATTTTCTTTCTTTCCACACTACTTGGGATAATACTGGTTCAAGGACCACTTCGCTTAAAACCAGTGTTATCGTTTTCTTCCCCAAACAGATGCCTGATTTCTAGAAAATTTTCCAAATGAAAGGAAAATTTTTTGCCCCAGTTTGATAATCTTTCTCGTCGCATGCCTTTCCTCTATAAGTGCCATTTCCTTATCTTGCTTCAAATCAAAGAAAATTTGTTAGTTTAAAATGTGGTGGCTGGTTGTGATGCTCATGCTGGGGATGGTTCTCCTCCTCTTTCCCTGCTCTACATTTTATTGTCAAAACTTGTTGGGGATGTTATTATTTGTTATGGATGATATTCATGCTAGGGATAGTTTTTTCCTTTCTTGCTTCCCCGCCCTGCTTGACGACTCTTTATTCACAAGCCTTTCACCATTGTTTTCCACTTGTATCTTAACCCCTCGCATTCCTATGATAGTGACTTTGAACCATTTTTTTCGTTCATCCTTGTCACTGTAAATACCTTTTCTACTGGGGATATCCCTCTTTCATTTGTTGCATATCTAAGGAACGGGCATTTCCCCGACATTTGAGTCTCATTGGCCTTGGACTTGAGGTCATTAACCTTCATTTTTTTCTTTTTTTTTTGCTGGAGATATTCTCTTTGACACTGATCAATCCTTTTGTCAGTTTTCTCTTGCTGGGAAATATCCTTTTTGACACCGGCCCCTCCTGACTTATACCACTTGGGTGTACTAATTAGATCTCGTCTTGCATAATTAGAAAGCTGATGGAAAATTTTGTAGTCATTTCTCACAAAACAGACTCTATTGGGGAATTTTTGATGAAAGGAGAAAGATAAAAGGAACAGAATAAAAGACAAAAGAGGAGGATGAATCTTTAAAAAAAAAATATAAAATAAAAATAAAAACCTATCAAACACGGATAGCAATTCTAATGACCATGACATGCACATATAGCATATCCTTCGTCGTTAATTCGCCTTTCATAATCTTCGTCTCAAGTTTTCCCATATGATTCTCAATCTTTATTCGACTTGTAGTGCTCGAAGGTTTTCACTATCAAATATCTCTCATTTTAACTTTTCTCTCAGTTTTCATCGCCTTATGGTGCCCGTGAATGTTTTCATCGATAAGACTCTCTCATTTGTGACTTTTCATCTGGGGATTGGGGGGTGTTACCGCTAAGACTCTCATATTTTTTCTGTTGGAGATCAGAGTCTTTTCTGTCGGGAATCAGAGTGTCATGTCCTAATGAAACTCTCTCATTTGCCTGACTTGGCCTTTTTGGAAGATTGGTCAAATGGTCTTTCTTTAGACCGTAATGTGGGATTTGGATAGGGTTAGAAAGAAAGGGTATTAAAGGCTCAAAACAAATCAATTTGGGTTCAAAAATTAAAACCTTCAGAATCTAGATTTTGATTACAATAATCGTAATTTTTTTTGCCCCATATTTATGTTTCTAATCTTTGCTACTGATTTCGAATGAGGGATATAAAAGAAAATAAATAAGGCTCAAAGGGTAACGAAGGATAAAGTGTTTGGATAGCAGAACGAAATGCCTCTGTCATTCCAATCTTCAAAACATACCAAATGCAAATAACACGATTAGCATTCGCCATATCTTTAAAGCACTGTGGGGCAACACTTTCATTTTCATTACTACTAACGACCCTCAACATGGCCAACTTGCCTTTAATGATTTTCTTTTACTTGCCCCAATTTCACATGAATCTGGCTCCAAATAATCTCAAACCATTCTTATTTACTTTAAATATCCTGATCACCTCCCAATGGATTTACGATTAACTTTTTAAAATTAGGACAAAACTACGTTCGCATGCTATGTCACTAGAATTGATAAAAAAAGAACTATAGAAAAGGGAGGACTAAACAACAAAAGATGTCTAGAAATAATGGAAAATAAGAGAATTTCATTAGAGCGACTAGGAAAGAGTTGGTACAACAAAATAAACATAATAAATTGGGATACAACCCTTGGAACAAACCTATATAATACTAAATGAGGTATTACGACCAACATAAAATTGGACAAAATAGAATGATAGAAGGGTTTGAGTTACAAGAATATATCCAGATTACAACCCTGAAATAATCTGGACGGCCATAAATGACAACAAAATAAGCCACCAAGAACTCCACTCTGGTTGATCAAGAAATGGAGAGTCTTCCCAATTACCAAACATGACCTCGTTGCCATCGACTTCTTCTGACTAGTTTTTCCTTTGAACATGGTCTCACTATCATGGATCGGGCTTCTTAAGTTCCCCTCCCTTGTGTACCAATTCGATCATCTGAGTCTCGCGGTGATCTATCAGCGGATTCTTGTTAAGGTTTGGTGCCTCTAGGGTCCGAACTTCAATTCGACGAGTGTTGATAAGTTCTTGAATGGCTGTTTTCAACTTCTAACACCTTCCCGTAACGTGCCCAGATACTCCTAAACAATACTCATAGCTCACCGAGTGATTAAGGTTTCTTGGAAGAGGGTTAGGCAACTTAGCTTCGACCGGATTCATCAGTCCCAACTGCTTTAGTTGGTGGAACAAAATGGTGTAAGACTCTCCCAATTGGGTCAATATTTTCTTTCTCTGCAACCTCTCGTTATTAAATGCTTGATTGGGCCAGAAACGTGAACCAGGAGGGTTTTGGTAGGCTTGTGGTTGTGGACAAGACATTTGTGGATGTGGAGCATATGGTGGTGCATTATGGTTGGGGTACCGGGATGGTGATATATGATTTTGGGGGTCCCGAGGAGAGTAGTGGTGTTGGGGACGAGAGTAGCATTGGGAACACATAGCTGGAGGATGAGTGATGGAGATACTCGGGTGGCTGAAAAAGCTGTGATAGGCGGGTATATATGGAGAGTGTGGGGGATCATCTGGCATTGGGTTCAATGTATGGGTAAGGACAAAGTCTAGGAAGCTAGGTGGTGGCGGGGGTGGTGCTTTCCCATCCATCCACGCCCGATACATATCATCCACATGTTGTCTCAACATTTTTACTTCTTCTACCAACCCATGGTTCCATTCAACCAGGTGTTGTCGGTCATCGTATCGACCCACTCAGTTCTGAGGTTCTCTGTCATTGTCATTTGCCTCTGTTTTTGCAGGGAAGAGTTACCACAACCAACCACCTTTCTAGTATGAACACAACAAAGTGAAGCCATCACGTTAGTGTTAGGGCATTTGACAGATAGGTAAACACACATCAGGGATGCAATGCACCTAGGCGGTTGAACCTTTTTATCATGCATTTTCTTCAGTTACGCGCGTCATTCCGGCTTCTTATAATTATACCCCCTTTGAATTGCCTCCCCAATTTTTCATTTTATTATTATTATTATTTTTGTTTATTGTGGTCGAATCTTATGAAGATTGCCTACGTATCATGACCCGCATGAATCAGACCTTGCATAGTTCGGGCTGATACACAGTAAATAACAATATAACATTTTTTATAATACAACAAACTTGATAACGCAGGTTTTGACCATACTTAACAAACTTTGACGAAAAGAAAACTTACAGACTCGAAAATCAAACACCCACACATAAAAGAATTACAAACAAAAAAACAAAGGGACGGATTCCTTCCCTTATATGTCATTTCAACCAAACAACTATTTTTGCAAACGTGGCCCCTTCTCAATTTCACATGAATTTTGAGGCCGGGAAGGATTATTTTACAAACTTATTCATTCTTTTACGAAAATAGCCTTTCAACATCTGGGAGATACTCTAAAGCTATCCCGGCAAGAATGGTTTAATACATTACCGAAGCTGGCTCGAATTATTTTGACAAAAAATCCAAACGGCATTCACTTGCCCGTTGACTCTCTTTTTTTTTCTTCTTATTTTTTTTCAAATTAAAATAAAAGACATGGTTTAGCAAACATGGCCTTTCAGCGCCTCGGGGACGAAGATTTTAAGGTTGTGTAGGTCAATCAGTCAAAATCTAAAAAATAACCCAAAGGTGGTTGTTTATACAAGATCAGCCTTCCGGCGTCCATTTCAGGAACATTCGGCTATTTTTGACAAAACAACATCACCAGACTTATTTATGACTCTTTTTCTTGTTTTTCAAAATAGAAAACCCGATATTACAAACACAACCTTTCAGCGCCTCGAGGAGGAAGATTCTAAGGCTTTGTGGGTCAAGGGTAGCCGTTTATGCGAAGTCAGCCTTCCGGCGTTCCTTTTGAGAACAATGAGCTATTTTTGAAAAAGCATCACCCCGCTTATTTATGATAAAAATTAAAATTTGACATTTTTGGCTAGCTTTGCAAAAAGGGGAAATTGGACGCGATGAGGGTTGCCTACGTATCTCACATCCTGTGAGAATCAAACCAGCATAGCTCGGTCCAAATAAAACAAACCATATTTGCAGACAAAATATTTTTCCTTTTTTTTATTATTGGCAAACAAAGTGAACTATTTTTTTATTTTATTGACAAACAATAAACTATTTTTGAAAACAAAATCACACATTTTTTTATTGGCAAATAAAAAAAACTATTTTTGAAAATATATTTTGTTTTTTCTAGTGGAAAGTAAAACAAACTATTTTGAAAAATAAACTCTTCAATTTTTTTATTGGCAAATAAAATAAACTATTTTAAAAATAAAAACTTATCATTTTCTTTTTTCATTGGCAAACAAAATAAACTATAAAAATATTTTTTTATTTTCTTAAAAATCCGGCAGAGTTTCGACACTACTTGGACATTGGTTTGTTTTCCAAAAAATGAGTAGTTATCTCTCTATATTATTATTATTATTATTATTATTATTATTATTATTATTATTATTATTATTATTATTATTTCTTTTTTTTATTTTTCCCAATATTTAATAGTCGGTCAGCATGCAAGTCTGAAGAAAACAAATGCGTAAAATAAATAGGATGCAGCAATATGGTCTTTTCATTTCAGGTTGCCTGTCCTAGACGGACTCAACCCCTGTGTTGAGTCCCCTAAGTCAAATGCAACATGATGCAAATAAGCGTTCCTACTAGGGATCCAGCATGAAGTCACGTTATTCTAAGTTCAAAATCTGGGTACGTGTTTTAGACTGTGTACCCGAGCGGACAATTCGAGTCGAGGAAGGGACAACGTACCAGGGACCAAAAGGCCATCCGGCTTAGTAACTTGTCCGACCTCTTTCTTATTTCAGGGTATTGACACTAACAGAATAAGTAATCTCAACCAGTAAGCACATCCGCGGAGGTGAAAAGAGAAGGGTTTGGGCACAATTTATATATACAGTTCAAATACTTTCAAAGCAGTAAAAAAAAACACATTTTACACATTAGGCATGGAACATAAATAAAATCAGATCAACAAAACCAAATACAACAATATATCTGAGCTCGAATTCTGAAACTTGAACCGAAGTTTTGGGTTTTCCAATCCCCAACAGAGTCGCCAGAGCTGTCACACCTCCTTTTTCCGGCTACCGCATCCCTGCAGAGGGGTGCAATAAAGAGATTTTTTCAATTAAAGGACAACCGAAACGAGATTTATTATTAAGATTCAGAGTCGCCACTTGGGAGATTTATGGTGTCCCAAATTACCGGTTGAATCCCGAATCGAGGAAAAAGTTGACTCAATATTACAGTCCGCGAACCAAAAATTCGGATAAGGAATTATGTTAACTCGGAAGAAGGTGTTAGGCATTCCCGAGTTCCGTGGTTCTAGCACGGTCGCTCAATTTTCATATTTGGTTTGATATCTTATTTTAATACACGTTGACTGACCCTATGTGCAAATTTTTACTCTTGACCGCTTTTATTATTATTATTATTATTATTATTATTATTATTATTATTATTATTATTATTATCATTATTATTATTATTATTATTATTATTATTATTATTATTATTATTATTATTACAAAAAATTTGCAACGTTGTGAAAACGTATCTAGAATCACGTCACAATCTATGTACCCGTGGTTATCGACACGTTTCAACTCCGTTAAGATTTGGATTTGGGTCACATAAATGTGCACCCGAGTTTAGGGAGATGAATTTATCAAAGACGCGCCAAAAGAGACTAACACCTTATTATATTTTTTGGAAGGCCGTGAAATTCGTTAAATGGTCCGTCCCTAAATCTAAGTATTTTAATATATACATTTATGAGGGCCCTGCAGCTTAAGCATATTATTTGGCGAGGCTCGTCTCATTTATTTTTAAAAGGATAATACAAAAATGACTACATTTCCTATTAAGTTCGTCTCTAAAATAAAAGAGAAAAGATCTTAATTAATTTACATGCTTGGGCCTCTTATTAGTTGTTAGATTACAATAGATGCTACCAAAAAATTACACTCGAACTTGTAAAAATTGAAAATTGTTCTGTGCTTTGTTCTATAAGCGAACTACTAAAACCAAAATTAAAATATGCATACGAGATTGATAAAAATATTTAAACAAACTAATCATTCTCCAATTTGATTTAAACTTAACATTTCTGAAATTGGTTTAAACTGATATTTCTAGATGGTTGAGATTCATGGAACTAACGGCTAGGAAGTGTTATCAACATGGATTCAAATACTGGCCTATATATTTCCTAATGGAATTAAACATCGGCCTATTTAAATCTATCTTGAATACAAAATAAAACTAAATATGAAATATAAGCAATTAATCTGTCAATTATTTCTTCATTCTACGAATTAATTGAGTAATTATATTACATGTACAACTGATGAATACATATTGCGATTTAAAAAAAAAACAATTTCAGTTAGGCACAAAAACTATGCATTCTTATTGAGTCATGAAATTAGATTTTCCAAATACTTATCACATATTTATTATTCTACAGATACATCACTTAATTCGTCAATCACTCTAGCATTTCATTTCACTTTTACATCTCACAACTACATCAATGTTGATTCGAAAGTATACATGGTACTGGAAAAAAAGAAGAAACAACATTGAGCAGTAGGAAACAATAACAACACACATACAGCAATAGCAGTTCAACAACACGGGAGTAGCCCAGTGACAGTGGGAATAGCAGAAAACCCAGGAGATTGCAACCAAGCAAGAAAACCAAGAACTTTCAAATTGGAAAACCAACCAAGAGTAAACCCAAGCAACCCTACTTGAATACCAATAATACTAGAAACCAAACCAGACTAACAGAGAAGTAACTAGTTGTAAAAAATAACTTCTGATTTAACACTCAAGAAAAAAGAAGCTTGAAACTTTAATGAACAATAGCAGTTGATGTTGATTGTTAACAGTGAAGAAGAATAGATTTTTTCTTTAATATCTAACTTTTAAAACACTCCCAAAATTCTTAAGATTCAAAAGTCCTTTTATCTTCCTTCCAGTTTTGAAATATTTATCTCAAAAATCAGTCCCCCATTAAGTGTTAAATGAGTCCTATTATATACCCAAAGCAAGACTCTTTCCTCGATCCTTTTAACTATTATCTTTTATTTTTAAACTATTATTACTAATCATTTTACCTATTTTATTTTCCAGCCCATATTCCTCTAACTATGTGATTTTTTAACTTTTTATTATTACATATACTATTTCTGATTTTAATTTAGGAAAAAGTAGTCAACACGGACCCCACAGTCCCCCTATTTTCAGTGGTCAAAGATGACCTCATTATAAACCCCCTTTTACTTTACATAATTATGTCTTGTCCCTCACTACTCCTTAAATAAATATATTAGATTCTCACTACCAAATGTCTTGTTCCCCACTATAATATTTTACTATTATTAGAGCCTAGTGAACAGAGAACTTAAATTAAATAATTATCTAAATTTTAAATTCCAAAAATACCCCCAAAATTACTGAAAATTATTATTCTACCCGTATCAGCTATAACCAATTCACCTAAATCAATTAACCAAAATATAGTAGCTATAACCAATTCTTAATCAAATTCAATCAACAATTCAAACTAAATGATGAAGAACAAAGAACCAACTGAAATTATTTTGAGCAACATTCTTAACAAACATACATTCAAATTCAACAATAATGACAAAATTGAACATAAAAAACAAATAGACTCCAATCATTAAACTCATATTCAAATTAAACTTAACAGATCAAACAAACAAATTCAAATTTCTAACTCAGATCCAAATTTAGACTTCACACAATAGTAAAACAGATTCAAATCACTAAACTCAATAATCAATTTAACTTCAAATTAAATCTAACAACATTGCAATCAGGATAAAGGATTCAAGTGATTAAACTAAAATATTTCTATATTAAAACTAAACAAGAACAGATGAATAAAGCAAACTGAAGAAATAATCAAGAAAATAATAAACAACAAATAAGAAAATAATCAAACATATACTGATTTTAGATCCGAGAATATCAAACAAAATACAGACAGAAATGAAACTTAAACCAATTAACCAGATCGGAACAACGACGAACTCGAACGGAACTAACAATCAACGAACAAACCTGGAGTTGGAGAAGAAGTTGATGACACAACGAGAAGGGGTGATTTCGGTTTTCGTTTGGACGTGGGTCGACGTGTGGTGGTAGTTTGGACGCGAAAAAACTGGATGCTGGGGACGGGGTTGTTTGGTTGGACGATGAGCAGGTTGTTGTTTGGGTTTCGATGGTGATCCATGATGGTTTTAGCTCGTTTGGAGCTGGTGGCTGACGAGCAGAAAGGGCTGATCGATGGTCAGCCATGGTTGTAGAGCATGGGTAGTTAGAGAAGAAAAAGAAGGGGGGCAGGTGTACTTGGTTAGGTTTTAGGGTTTTTGTTTTTTCTTTTTAGTATAGTTAGGGTAAAAAACAATGGGGGGGGGGGGGGTTGTTTGATCAGATGGGATGTGGGTTGAGCTAGGTGATTTTTTGGGTTGGGTAAGGGATGTTTTGGGCCTAGCTTGTTTAGTTTGAAAAAATGGCCCAATCCGATTTTTTTTATATTTTTATTCTATTTTTGTTTATTAAACTTAAAGATCCTAAATTAAATTAATAAAATAAAAATTAACTTAAAATATTAATCAACTCTTAATAATAGTTATCACACAGAATTAATTAAAATAAAATCGTACAATTTGGACATTAAATACTAAAAATATATAAAATACATATTTTTGTGATTTTCTATTTTTGTAAAGCAAACTTAATTACTCCTAAATGTAGAATTATATCCTAGATGCCAATGTGACATATTTTTGTATTTTATATTACTTTAACAAATAAAGATGTACAGACAAATACAAATAATTATCCAAAAATGCCGCGAAAAAATCTAAAAATTGCACACAAAAAAAATTAGTTTATTTTGAATTTTCGGGAGCATTTCTCATATAGGGAAAAAATCACTTTCTCATAAGTATATCCATCGGATGTATTATGACTTTTGTGAATCGTCGAATTTGGTTTTTCAGGTTATTCGGAATTGATTTGGGAGAATGGTCTCAGCTTGAAGCTTTAAATTGGAAAGGTTTGACCAAGTTTTGACTTATTAGTATTCGACCTCGAATTTGAATTTTGAAGGTTCTGTTAGCTCGACTTAGGAGCGTGTCCGGAAAGTAATTTTGAAGTTTTTGGTAGAATTAGGCATGAATTGGCGAAAGATGGAAATTTGGCGATTTTGATCGGTAGTGGGTCAGAATCAAATTTTGGAAGTTGGAGTAGGTTTGTAGTGTCATTTGTGACATTTGTGAAAAAGTTAGAGTCATTCAGACATGATTTGACAGGTTTTGGCATCGTTTGTGAAATTTGGAAATTTAGATGTTCTTAAGCTTGAATCCGAAGGTAATTTGGAATTCTGATGTTGTTTTGAGTGATTCGAAGGTTTGACTAAGTTTGACTGATGTTATAGGATGTGATGATTGGTTGAGGCCCCGAGGGCCTCGGGTGAGTTTCGGGTGGTTAACGAATTAATTTTTAGCTTTAAAGTTGGCAGATTTCTGGTGTTAGTGTCTGGTGTAAGCAGTGCGGACCACGTAAAATTGGTGGGACTGCAGAAGTATTACGCACCCGCGGTGTAAATTATGCCCGCAAAGAGGGAATGCGACTGGTGGATTTTATGCAGACCGCGGAGGTATGGCTCAGGGTCTGCGGCCCCGACAAAACTATCAGACTGTGATGAGGAGTGTGCGACCGCGACAGAATTATGCGGACCGCGGGTAGGAGGTTCAGAGAGCACTATATAAGTGAGATTTAGGGATTTATTTTACATTTTGGACTTTGGGAGCTCCGTTTGAGGCAAATTTTTGGGTGTTTTCAAGGAAATCATCTGGGTTAGTAATTCTAACTTGGTTTTTGCTAATATTCATGAATATACCATTGAATTCATTATTTGATTCGTGATTTGGGATGAAATTTGGGAAAAAATTGTGGAGTTCCATAAAATAAATGTTTGGGAATTGAAAGCCTATTCGAGGTCGTATTTGAGTGAAACTAGTATGGTTAATCTTATAATCGAATGGGTCGTCGGATTTTGCAATTTTTTTGGATTTCGAGATGTGGGCCTGGGGCCCGACTTTTGAGTCGACTTTTTGTCTTTTGAGCAAAAGCCTAGCATTTTCCTATGGTATTGATTCCTTTAGCTCGTTTTGATTTTATTGAATTACTTATGGCTAGATTCAAGGTATTTAGAGGCCAGTTCGAGAGGCAATAGTATCGCAGAGTGGCGATTTGACCGGTTTGAGGTAGGTAACGATTGTAAATATATTCCCGATGGTATGAAACCCCGAATTGCATATTTTTTTACAATATTGAGGTAACGCGCATACTTGGTGACAGACGTATGGGTGTGCACCATTGGCGATTGGAACTTGGTTCGTCTCGTAGCAACTATAAAGTTGCGTATTTGGTTGAAACTATATGATACTTATATGTTTTAGAAAGATTTTATATGAATTGGGCTGAATACCATATTTGGGCCTTGTGTGAGAGTTGTTTGGATACTTAGGGGCCTATTTCTTACTATACTCTCTTTTGTATTGGTTAAAAATATGTACTCAGTCTTGTTATATATTGATTTCATATCTCAGTCTTTATTACTCTACTTTGATGGATATAAAATGTTGTTTTGGGCTAGGTACCCTATTTTTACTGAGAGACCGAATGGCTTGAGAGGTTTATGACTGAGTGAGGCCGAGGGCTCGATTTATGAGGATATTTATGGGATCGGGTTTCACGTTGCTACATGTTATTACTGATTCATGACTAAGTAAGGCCGAGGGCCTTATTTGTGAGGATAACTATGGGATCGGGCTGCACACTACAGCATGTTGTTATTGATTCATGATTGAGTGAGGCCAAGGGCCTGAGTGATGCTTTTCTCGAGGGGCGGTATAAGAGTGATGTTTTTCCTGAGGGGTGGCATATGAGTGATGTTTTGCCCGGGGGGCTGTATATGAGTGATGGTAAGGTATGCCCGATGGGCTGTATACGAGTGACTGTGAGATTTGCCCGGGGGATATATATGAGTGATGTTTTGCCTAAGGGGATATTTATGATTTCATCATTTTTCTCACTGTTGCAATGAGAAAAATATCTTCAAATGATTTACTAAAGCTGAGTTTAAATGAAACGATCTAATTCAAACTCTACTTTCAAAAGCATGTTGTATTTTTATTGAAATTTCATGGTATGAACTTCATATGATTTATTGCTCGGTACTACTTCTCTGCTTTTATTTACTTTGGTTACTTATTGAGTTGGTGTTCTCACGTTACTTCCTGCACCTTGTGTGCAGATTCAAGTATTTCAGGTCCTGCTAGCTGGTGTTGATCCATTGGAGTTAGCCTGGTGATCGTAGCCCTGCTTTCCTCAACCTTCATCTTCTCTTAGTTATTTTTCAGTTATTTTCAAACTATATTAGTCTCGATATTATCACACGATTGTAGTATATGCTTATGACTAGTGACACCCTAATGTCGGGCTTTTCTTTCCGCACTTTCATTATTCATATTTCTTTCTGAATTTTTATTATTAATTAGCTTGAAATTAACTTGAAAATGAAAAAATCATTTTGTTGTTGGTAAAGAGACGGTTTGCCTTGTTCCACGATAGGCGCCATCATGATATGATAGTTTTGGGTTGTGACAGGCCGGTATTTGAAAAATAAATAAAGAAAAATTTAATTAATACCGATCGATTTTGGTCGGTAAATGCAATTTGGTTGTTAGTCAATGCATTGAATATACTGTTGGGTTTGTTATATAATAAATAGTAACAAATGAGGTGTGAATGAAAAATGGTGGGAAAAGAAATAGAGGGATGACCCGCGACCCAGTCTGGTCTAGACCGTTTTTCTTTTCCGGATTAATTTGAATTCGTTTTAAATTTCCCGTAAAAATTTCCAACAGCCATGGCTGTTCTAAAACAATGTCACACCTGTTCCAACAGCCGTGACTATTCTAAAAGGTAGCAAACCTCTTCAGAGGTTCACACCTGTTCCAACAGTCATGACTATTCTGAAAGGTTGCAAACCTCTTCAGAAACATCACCTAATTGGCCATAAATAGACCTTCAAATCCCAGAATATTTACTTTCGATTTTTTTTTTATTATCTTCTTCTTCTTCTGCACTAAAATTCTAGTGTGTTTTGCTTCCATCGAGTGGTTCGTTGATCATCGGCATTTTTTGTACCAACACCCGGGTAAGTTAAATCGTTCTATCCTGGGAGGATATATTCAATAACCTCGGGTACTTGAGGGGAAAATTTTCTTAAGGACACATTGTGTATTTAGTGAGCGCGATTTTTTCCTTCAACGTTTCAAAAATTATTTTGAAGTTCGAATATTATTTTCCAGAATTCTTTTAACTAACTTTTTGTTTTATTTTTTCAGAAATATTACTGTTTTATTTACTTATAGCAATACTGATAAATAACAAACTTAAGGAAATTATATTTAATATATTCTATATTATGTCTGGATTTTAAATTCTGGTTTGAATATATAAAAACTTCATGAGTCTATTGAAATTCAGAAAATGATTTAAAGAACATAAAAACTTCGTCGTTTTTCCGTAAAACAGATATATAAAAACCTTAGTTGTTTTTATTAAGTATTGTTTATTATTACAGCATTATTTAGTGTTTTGGTTTTTCCATTAATTGATTTCTTCTATTGTTGACAGTAAAAAATTGCAAATGAAAATGGAAATCCTTCTGCAACTGTTGGTGCAATGATGATAGCCTTGTCAAGTCGCGCCCTTGTACCTCCGGCTGAGAAATCGGAGAAATTTTCTAGAACCAACTTCAAAGGATGGCAGCAAAGGGTGTTCTTCTGTCTTACCACACTTGGTATGCAGAAACTCACTAGTGAAGAGCCTCCAGTGCTTGTTGGAGACATGCCGGATAATGAAAAGTTAATAGTTGTTAAGGCGTGGAAGCAGACAGATTTTCTTTGCAAAGTAAGTGCTTTAGAAGATGACTTGTACAATATATACAGTGCAATGAATACTTCGAAAAAATTATGGGACACACTTGAGAAGAAGTACAAGACAGAAGATGCATGCTTGAAGAAGTTCGTGGTTGCCAAGTTTCTAGACCATAAAATGATAGACAACAAAACTGTGGGAACCCAAGTTGAGGGGCTTCAACTTATTTTTCACCACCTTATTGCTGAAGATATGGTCGTGAATGAAGCATTTCAAGTAGCTGCTATGATTGAAAATTTACCTCTTTCGTGGAGAGATTTCAAGAACTATCTAAAGCACAAATGCAAAGAAATGAAGTTAGAAGATCTTGTGGTACGTCTAAAGATTGAGGAAGACAACAAAACAACCGAGAAGAAGTCTCATGGAAATTCAAAGATCATGGGAGCTAATATCGTTGAAGAGACTGCTCTAAAAAGTAAGAAGATGAAGAGGTAAAGAGGAAGAGGTCTTCTGGACAAACTAAGGAGCAGAACAAAAAGATATTCAAAGGCAGCTACTATAATTGTGGAAAAATTGGTCATAAGAGCCCTGATTGTCGTCTCCCAGAAAAGGATAATAAGAAAGGACAAGCCAACATAGTGGAGAAGAATAATAACATTGATGGTCTATGCGCAATGCTTTCGGAATGCAACCTAGTTGGAAATCTGAAGGAGTGGTGGATTTACTCTGGAGCCACTCGACATGTTTGTGCTCAAAGAAGCATTTGCGACTTACTCTACTGCTGGACGGAAGAAGAAATTTCCATGGGAAATAATGCAAGAGACAAGATTGAAGGTTATGGGAAGATATTCCTGAAGATGACTTCCGGCAAGGTGTTAACTCTCAACAACGTTCTTCATGTTCCTACCATTAGGAAGAATTTAGTTTCTACTTTTTTACTTGTAAAGAATGGATTCAAACGTGTATTTGTTTCTGATAAAGTTGTTGTAAGCAAGAAAGAAATGTATGTTAGAAAAGGCTACCTCATGGAGGGCCTTTCCAAACTCAATGTAATGGTTGTTGACAGTATGAATAAAATTTCAGCTTCTTCTTATTTATTGGAGTCAAATAATTTATGGCATATTCGTTTAGGAATTTCAATTATAAAACCTTGCGGAAATTAATTAATTTAGAAGTATTGCCTAAATTCAAGTGTAATAAATCAAAATGTCAAATATGTGTTGAATCTAAGTTTGTAAAACATCCCTATAAGTCTGTTGAAAGGAATTCAAATCCTTTAGACTTAATTCCTACTGACATTTGCGATATAAAGTTGACACCATCTCGAGGTGGGAAAAAGTATTTTATTACTTTTATTGACAATTTCACTAGATATTGTTATGTTTATTTTGCTTAATAGTAAGGATGGAGCAATTGAAGCATTTAAGCAATACAAGAATGAAGTAGAAAATCAATTGAATAAAAAGATCAAAATGATTAGAAGTGATCAAGGTGAAGAATATGAATCTCCGTTTGCATAAATATATTCGAGAAATGAAATTATCCATCAGACTAATGCACCTTACACACCTCAATCCAACGGAGTTGCAGAAAGAATAAATCGGACATTAAACGAAATAATAAATTTTTTATTAATAATTTCTGGATTACCGCGGAGTTTGTGGGGGGAAGCTATCCTTACAATTAACCGAATACTCAACAGAGTACCCCACAACAAAACTGTCACGACCCAAACACCGGTCGTGATGGCGCCCAACACAATGCTAGGCAAGCCCGACCATATTATCTCTTAAACCAGCCAATTATTAATTCCAATTAATCCAGTTAAACTTAAACAGCAAGTGTTCATGTCAATATGATAAATGCAATAGTAGCAACATACAAAATATGGTCCCAACCGAATCGTGGTGTCACGAGTATGAGCCTCTACAGATGAAATATCCTATACAAACAAGTCTAGGAGAAATGAAGACAACAAAATGATAAAGAGGGAGAAAACGGGTCCTACGAACGTCGGCAGCCGCCTCGAAGTCTCCACGGAATAGTAATGAATAAGCAGCTGCGACAACTCAACTGCTCTTTGGCACATGTGAACCTGTACAAAACGTGCAAGGGAGTGGGGTAAGTATATTTCAACTCAGTGAGTAATAATAATAAACAATATCTGAATATAAGAACTTCGGTACTATCACTAAACAGTTCTAAGGCAACCTCCACAGGTAAGTCATCACTACAATGAGTACTCTGATCTCCAGTCCACATCTATCTCAACTAGGTCCCACACTGATCACATCCTCACTCGTGCCTTTACGGTGTACAACCATCTCAATATGTGAGGAGATATACATATGTCTATAGAGTATAAGTATTTAAGTATGTATAAGGATATGAATAAGTATAATGTTGTGGCGTGCAGCCCGCTCCAATACATATACCGTTGCGGCGCGCAGCCCGCTCCATTTAACATCGACGGCGCTCACTGGGTGTGTATACAGACTTCAGAGGGTCTCCCTAAGCCCAAACTCTATAATACTGCAGCGTGCAGCCCGATCCACATGATACTGCGGCGTGCAGCCCGATCCACACATGTATTACTGCGGCGTGCAGTCCGATCCAATATATATATGTATATATAGTTATACTGCTGCGGCGCGCAGCCCGATCCCATAATATACACCAGCGCTCACCGAGAATGTGTGCAGACTCGGACTCCGAAGGGGCTCCTACAGCCCAAGCGCAATAATACTGCGGCGTGCAGTCCGATCCAACATATATACCGCTACGGCGTGCAACCCGATCCAATATATATATTGCTGCGGCGTGCAGCCCGATCCAATATATATACTGCTGCGGAGTGCAGCCCGATCCAATATATATATACTGCTGCGGTGTGCAGCCCGATCCAATATATATATTGCTGCGGCGTGCAGCCCGATCCAATATATATATACTGCTGCGGCGTGTAGCCCGATCCAATATATATACTGCTACGACGTGTAGACCGAATATATACATATATATATATATATATATATATATATATATATATATATATATATATATATATATATATATATATATATATATATATTTCAAAACGGGTCCTCGACTCTGTCCCAATTAGTATAGGATTGGCCTTTCAGGACCACTCAGCTAAATCAGGGAATTTCCACCCTAAATAATCTATCTCTCACAGTACACATCTAGTACTGGCTCTTAATAGGCTATTCAGCTAGTTTTACGGCTGAGTGAAAGTTTCCAACACGATATAAGGTTCCCTAATGCTTTACAGATCGGCACAAGGCCCCAAACATGGCTACCAGCACAATTATACAGTTATAATCTCATTATCAGTCATAACACACAGTATACTATTAGCCGGGAAGGACCAAGTCCATGTCCCCAATCACAATGTCACAACGCCCGTCACAAGACACGTGTTTCATCTCAACATAACACTGTGAAGTGCTAGTACGGGGTTTCAAACCCTCAGTACATTATTTACTATCACCAATCACCTCAAACCGGTAGAAGCCTCAGTCCGCCTTGCGCTTGCCTCGCAAATCAATCTCCTCGGATGCCAAACCTGCTCAAAATCAATGATAATACATCAATATATGCCGAATTCACGCAACCTATTCCAAATAACCCAATTTGCATCAAAACCCACAAGGTTGTCAAAACTCGACTTTTGGTGCGCTTCTCAAAAAATTACAAAATTTACGTATTCGGAACCCTCGTCTCAATATGAGTCTAGGCATATACAATTTACCAAATTCGGACTCCATTTGCCCACTCAAATCAGTGTTTTCCCAAAAATTTAGGCCTAGGGCCAAGACCCACATTTAATCTTCCATTTTCATAGAAATAATCAATGATTTCATGATAAAAGCCCGTAATTAAGCCACAAAACTTACCTCCGACAATATCCCGATGATCTCCAAGCTATTTCCTATCTCTTTCTCTCTCTAGGGTACAACAATGGAGGTATGAAACCCGTATATGAAATATTCTGGTTTTAAATTCACTGCCTGGGACTTTTGTTCTACGAGTTCGCGTGACTCCACTTGCGTCCGCGATGCACAGACTGGCTAACCCTTCGCGAACGCGGCGCTGTACATGAGACTTCGCCCCTTCTTCTTCAGTAAAGCCGAGCCCAACTATTATATTGATTACGCCAAACATAGATTTAGAGGCTCTTACTAGATAGGGCGGCAGAATAGAAGTCTCACTACTAGCTTTTAGTCTTAAGCAGGCAGCGGCGGTCAGGAATGAGTCGCACGGCGTTTTAACCGAAAGAACTTCTTGTGCAATTCATGCCTTTCTGTTTTTATGACCAGAAATTCTTTCTTTATTTTCATATAAAATTGTTTTCTGGACTTTTTATCAATATGAGGTGATCGTAACACAGTATATAAGACTCGTGATTCAGGCAATCCAATCTTCCGTGTGTAAGGCGGAAGCCCCCAAAAATGGTTTTCAAAAAATGGGTGATCAAAAGATCGAATTACTATGCCTATCTTGGTGGTCGTTACTTTTGGTGGTCTTTCTTTTTGGTCCTCTTCTTGTTTTATTGATCAGAAGCATCCAGCAGCACCACGCCGGTTTAGAATTCGATTCTAAGGGCTAAGGCCCCCCCTTTTCTTTTCCTCCTGGCCGTGTGTGGGCCACACTTCAGAAAGGCCAAAAAGGGGGTCTCCTATTTCTCGTCCCATAGAGAATCTCCGCATTGCGGATCGCCCGAACCAGCCTAAGATAGGGCTGGCTCTGACGAGTGCCATCTCTTTCGATCTGGCTCAAATACCTATTTAAGGTATTCTCAGAAAGCGCAGCCTCCCTAGTAGGGTGGTTAAAGATGAGGCCGCGGATTTCTGACCAGCCACCAGATTTTGTTCTTCGCGAACGCGACCTTGTTGACGCGAACGCGATGCCTTTCCTTCTTCTTCTACGCGTACACAATACCTTTGGACGCGAACGCGAAGCTTCCCTGCTTCCTCCTACGCGAACGCGACATCCACCCTCGCGAACGCGATGCCCAACTAGACTCTGCCTACGCGAACGCGGGCCTTGCCCTCACGAACGCGATGGCTTAATTTCTGCACAATGATCTGTAATTTTCTGCAAATTTTTCATTGTTTCAAAGTGCCGGATGATGGTCCGGATTCACCCCGAGGCCCCCGGAACCCCAACGAAAACCACCAACATACTCCATAACATGATACAAACTTGTTCCAATCATAAAAACACCATCCTAAACATCAAATTCACCAATTACACACGGATTCAAGCATAAGTTTCTTCAAAACTTCCGAAACCGACATTCAATCAAAAACCCGACCAAACGACCTCCGAATGACCTGAAAATTTGCGGACATATCCAAAATCACATGACGAAGCTACAGGAATTGTCGGAATTCCATTCCGACCCCCAGATCAAAATCTCACCTACCGATCGGATTTCGCCAAAATTCAACATTAGCCAATTCAAGCCTAAAACTACACCGGACCTCCAAATTCACTTCCGATCGCTCTCCTAGCTCATAATTGACCTCCCGGTGCTGACCGAATCATCAGAATTCGATTTCGAGCTCTCTAACTCACAAGTCAACATCCAACTAACTTTTCTCAAGTATTCCTTCTTCTAAGAGACTATTTGTCTCATTTCCAACCAAACTCGATCCTAATTGACTCAAACTCACCAAACATGCATATTTTAACATCAATAAGGATATAACGGGGGTAACGGGGTGATAACTCACATGATGACGGGTCAGGTCATCACATTCTCCCCAACTTAAGTAAACGCTCATCCTCGAGCGGACCCAGAGTTATACTAGATTCAACCCAATAGCTGAATGACCTCACCAAGCATATACTCGGGATGATACCACTTCACCCTATCTTTCATAAGTCTGATGACATAGTATAGCTGAATTTCCACAATCTATCTGAACCATAAACCACATTGCACTTCCCGAAATCATATACCAAATCTGAATCCCACATCTATACTCAGAGTACACACGATCCAACTGTAATAGCCAACTCGCCACCCCGGGTGAGATCACATGATGTATCAAACCACCCAGTCACTCGATTCGATAATCTCTAATCACGACAACTGACCACAATAACCAAATGCTAGCAGAAAGAACCTTTCTCATTAGCTAGAGTCTTATTCCAACACCTTCATATCCTGCCCACGGCAACTGAAGCACGCGATATACCGAATCCCATCTCTCGGGTCAACCATTCGTGAAACCATTTCCCTTTTAAAACTGACACCACAATAGGTTTCGGAGCCAAACCTCGATATTACCTTTCTAACAAGCTAAGATCAAATATGCTCGTACTCATTAATGACTCCAACGATCATTTCGATCATAACACACCACACTGGTGACATGACACCTCAACATCGGCCTATGCCACAACGAGCACAACACAGGCTCCCATAAGAATGATCTGAACACACTCGAATCATGACAACCGACTCACACAAAAGAGCTATAATTTAAATTCCTCAATACCATCACAACACATAACTGAGACCTCGTCTCACACCATAGAATTAGGGTACCTAAATCCTCCTCGAAAGGTCATAACATCACGTGGCCTTGCCACAACTCATGATTCTATCCAAACACTATTACTCATAGAGCACCTCAAGTTACCATGCTCAAAATGGTCAGCCACGCACATATCTAGGTCTGAACTCGAGAAATCAATCACACCCACGGTGATACAATTGATATACGCTATCAAATCCTAAAAGGACACAACTGATGTGCTATTCCCCGAGCGATACCCAATACGGACTATTCCTCAGAAGTTAGGAAGTATTGTATACAAAGTAACATATAGGAAGCTATATTTTCCACATCACACTGTTGCGGGGCGCAACCCATTCCAATAACATACCCGTGGTGGCGTGCCACCCGATCCAGATACCATACCTGTGGCGGCGTGCCACCCGATCCTGATACCATACATATGGTGGCGTGCCACCCGATTCAAATACCATACCTGTGGTGGCGTGCCACCCGATCCACGAATACATCTAGCAAAGGGAATGCACATCGAGTCAAGTTGCTCATTGCAACAAACATATGTATAGACTCAAACTCATCCACATGAAACGCATCCGACAAAGTTCCTCAATACTGGAACTGAATCAATGGTAGATACCTCTACATTGACATCCGCCACGAAGGCCCAACTAACAAAGCAATACCTACCAGCCGTCCGCTGGCCCTAGGGTACATCTACCCTGCTGGAGCATGATCCGATGCACTCTGCCACGCAGTTGTGACATTTTCCTGGCATAGTCCATATCACATTAGTCTAGACAACCTGACTTATGACAACCAGTCTGCAATCATATAGCATTATTCCAATTCATCACATCAAGTAACAAAATAGCCACTAGGGCTTCCAATTTCCAATAACTACTAAACGGTGTCGATACACACGATATACCACAACTGCGTAGGCGGATTACGAGAACTTCTAGTCTCCAACACATATGTAACACATGAATCACTGTCAATCTAACAAGAGGATACCACAATACCACTGGACATTATCAGTTTACATTACCTTGCCCCTTTTGATCATATACTCTACCAAATCACTAGAATAGCAGTACCACTTTCCTTAATCACCAGGAAGATTGATTCTCAGATTATCTGCAGCTGCCCACGCTGCTTGGGAATTCTAATCACTTCCCATATAATATGAACAAATCTCAAAGCCTTGAGTATGCCATTATCAACTTTCCAAAACGCATCGCATATACCATACCACACTGAGATAACATGGAAATTTATATTCCTTTCCTACGCCGCAAACATCGGCGCACTCAACTAGTCAAAAACTTTCATGATCCCATAAAGAGAAAACTCATTGCCCATTCCATGCTTCGCATACCGATAGGAATATACTCACTTTCAACCCATGATAAAACACATCACAACTCTTTCCTCTCATTAATTGCATAAGCTTAACTGCCAGGACTGTGTCCTTTTACCCACATCGAGCTACGCAACTGCCAGCTCATCAAGAGCTTTGTTGCACCATAACTGCAAGGCTCATTACCTCGAACACAAACCAGGAGTTACTCGTGCCCTTTTCATACTGTTCCAATTTACTACAAGTTGTTCCATTTACCTAGTTTCCTTTCCGATTCATTTTTAATTGAATATTAGCCTTTACTGTAGCACCATAATACATCAACTCATGTTACCACATGAGACTCGTACATAAGACCACACCGTCTAAGACTCACAGGCCGCTGAATACTCCCTCAGATGTTTCCCCGAGGTACCACAATCTACAACACTTTACCTTGAAGAACTTCCTGCAATTTTGAATTCGTTATCATCACTCTCCAATATAGATACATAGAATCTCATCATCCACATAACATATCGAAAGTCTCGATTTCTTCTAACGAAACCACATTCTTTAGCCACGTACCCAATCTTAAGACACCTTACCTGTGACGACCTGGCTCGTCGTCACGGGAATTTCCACCCCGTTATGTTGTAATTACATATTTCCTGCTTTTATATCAGTGTTAGAGTCTATCGGGGGAGTTAGGAGTGAATTGGATTGAAAATGAGGCATATAGCCTTTTTGAATGAAACTTGAATAAGGAAAGTCAACCTGGAGTTGACTATTTAGTTAGAGAGCTCGGAATCGGATTCTGATGATTCGATTAGTTCCGGGGGATCATTTATGACTTAGGAGAACAATCGGAATTGAATTTGGAGGTCCGGTGTAGAATTAGGCTTGAATTGGCTAAGGTTGAATTTTGGCGAAATCCGAACGGTAGGTGAGATTTGATCCGGGGGTCGGAATGGAATTCCGACAATTTCTGTAGCTTCGTTATGCGATTTTGGATATGTCTGCAAATTTTCAGGTCATTCGGACATCGTTTAGTCGGATTTTTGATTGAATGTCAGTTTTGAAAGTTTTGAAGAAACTTAGGCTTGAATCTGTGGTTAATTGGTGATTTTGATGTTTAGTATGGTGTTTTTATGATTGGAACAAGTCCGTATCATGTTTTGGGGTATGTTGGTGGTTTTCGTTGGGGTCCCGGGGCCTCGGGATGGATTCGGACCATCAACCGGGCAATTAGAACTTGGAAAAATTCTGCAGAAAACTGCAGATTCTGCCCAGGCCCTTAAGCCTTCGCGTTCGCGTGACCAGTGTCGCGTTCGCGAAGGCCAAGCCTCTTTGTGCATCGCGTTCGCGGGAGAAGGCGTCGCGTTCGCGTAGGGTCGTGATGTTGTGCTTCGCGTTCGCGGGAGGTCCATCGCGAACGCGTAGAAGAAATCCGGGTGGCCGGGAGGTTGAACATCGCGAACGCGTGGGGTGAGTCGCGTCCGCGAAGGGTTACAGGATTTGAGCATCGCGAACGCGTGGCCAGGGTCGCGTTCGCGAAGAGTAAGGCTGGTTTTTTCATCGCGAACGCGTAGAGGGTCACGCGAACGCGATGAACAATGGTGTCTGGCAGTGAAATTAAAACCAGAACAGAACCAGTCACGGGTTCATATACCCAAGACGCCATTTTTGAGTTCTAGAGAGAGAAATTTACGGGAATTGCTGGTAATTCATCGGGGATTCGTTGGAGGTAAGTTTTGTGGCTTAATTACATCATTTTAACATGAAATCCTTGGTTAAATCCCTGTAAATGGAAGATTTAAGGTGGGTTTGAGCCCTAAGCCTAAATTGAAGAAAAACACTGATTTGAGTGGGCAAATGAAGTCCGATTTTGGTAAATTTTATATGCCTAGACTCGTATCGAGATGAGGATTCCGAATATGTGATTTTTGTAATTTTTCGGCAAGTGTACCAAAAGTCGGGTTTTGACAACTTGTGGGTTTTGATATAAATTGGGTTATTTCGAATGAATTTCGTGAAATTAGCGTATATTGATGCATTCTCTATGATTTTGAGCAGATTTGGCATCCGAGGAGATTGATTTGCGAGGCAAGCGCAAGGCGGATTGAAGCTTCTACCGGTTCGAGGTGAGTGGTAGTAGTAAACAATGTACTGAGGGTTTGAAACCCCGTACTAGCACTTCACAGTGCTATATTGAGATGAGACACACGTTCTATAACGGGTGTGGTGACATTGTGATTTGGGGTTCGGACTTAGTCCTTCCCGGCTAATAGAATACTGTGTTGTATGACTGTTACTGAGACTATAACTGTACAATTGGGCTAATAGCCATGTTTGGGGCCTTGTGCCGATCCGTAGAGTATTAGGGAACCTATAGAGCTAGGTGACCCTTATATCGTGATTGGAAACATACACTCAGCCGTAGCTCTAGCTGTATAGCATAGTATGAGCCCGTACTAGATGTGTACATTGAGAGAAATTATCTAGGGTGAAATTCCCTGTTCTAGCTGAGTGGGCCTGAAAGGCCAAGTTTATATTGACTGAGACAGGGTCTAGGACCCACTGTGATATATTATATTGGGCCTGAGAGGCCAAGCACATATTGATTGGGATAGGGTCGAGGACCCATTATGAGGTATTATATATATATACCTACATTGGATCGGGCTGCACGCCGCAGTAATATACATGTGATATACATGTAACATACATGTGGGACGGAATGCACGCCGCAGTATTATTGCGCTTGGGCTGTAGGAGCCCCTTCGGAGTCTGAGTCTGCACACATTCTCAGTGAGCACTGGTGTATATGATGGGATCGGGCTGCACGCCGCAGTAGTATAGAGATATATAAATATATATATATTGGATCGGACCGCACGCCGCAGTAATATTTGTGTGGATCGTGCTGCACGCCGCAGTATTATAGTGCTTGGGCCTAGGGAGCCCCTCCGAAGTCTGTATACACCCCCAGTGAGCGCCGTCGACGTAAAATGGAGCGGGCTGCGCGCCGCAGCGGTATATGTATTGGAGCGGGCTGCACGCCGCAGCATTATACTTATTCATACCCTACTATTTATTTAAATACTATTACATTATAGACATAAGTATGTGTCTTCATATGTTGAGATGGCCGTACACCGTAGGGGTACGAGTGAGGGTTAGTTCAGTGTGGAATCTTGTAGAGATAAACGTAGATTGGAAATTAGAGTACTACTATAGTGATGACGTACCTGTGAGGGTTGCCTTAGAACGGCTAAGTGATAGCACAGGATTTCTTACCTTCAGTTATTATTTATTATTGTTACTCACTGAGTTGAAATATACTCACCCCACTCCCCTGCACTTTCTGTGCAGATCCACAAGTACCCGAGAGCAGTTGAGACATTGTAGCTGCTGATCCTTATCTACTTTTGCGGTGATTACGAGGTAGCTGCCAGCGTCCGCAGAGCTTGTTTTCTCCTTCTTTATCATCTTGTTGATTTCCTATTTGCCTAGACTTGGTTGTATTAGGATGCTATTCTGTAGAGGCTCGGTCTCGTGACACCACGATATGTTTGGGACCGTATTTTGTATGTTTTACATTTCGGTTATCACCTGATATAATTAATTACTGTTTGAGTTTAATTTGATTAATAACTGGCTGGTTTAAGGGATAATATGGTCGGGCTTGCCTAGCATTGTGTTGGGCGCCATCACGACCAGGGTTTGGGTCGTGACATTACCGTTACAAGCAAAGTCTTGAACACCGTAAAACAATTCTCGGGCGTCATTCACCCTCAACCGGTTATAATTCGACTACCTTATTGAACAGAACCACTCGTGCCTTACTAGAACTCTGACATCGCAGAACATGATTACATTCAGGTACAATTAGCTACCTTTCTTTTCTATACACCGAACATTCTTCACCAACATAAGTTCAAAACATCCTAGTATTTCTTCACATCTACGAAGCACCGTAACCTTTATCAAAATTTCCCGACATACCCAGAGACATGACCAACATAGCACACAACAGTGCAATCAGCTAGTTAATAACAACCTCCCCAACTTAGCTCGAAGCCATATACGTCAAGGCACTTTTAGCCCATTACAGCATTCTTACTCAATTGATGCCACAATGTTCTAGTTAGATTAAACTCAAGTCATTTACAAGCCTCGGCGAAGATTCGAATCATCACACATCTTAACTCTTTTGCAACCCTTGCATTTATACACACACCATTTAAGCCTATTCTCTAGGTGACAGAATTATTTTCTAAGCCCCAAATTTTCCAGAAGTTTTGACAGAGTTTCCTCTGTAATTTGGCCTATCCACCTGCTAGCGAATCACCAAAATCATCCTAACAATACATTCACAACTCGACAAGACATCACAATGCATATCAACAACATAAATCTCTATACTACACAATTATATCATCAGCATTAGTTCATGAACATGCGCTGCACCTGCTCAAATCATACACATATACCTTTCACCATGATACACCTCGCACAACCAATTTGGTCTTCCTTCGTCTGAACTCATACTACCACACGTAATGCACTTTACCTTTCCACTAAGGAACATGAACATACTCACCACGCCCATAGCTAGGGCTACGTAACAGATCACAATAAGGATTGAACACCTTGCAGCTCTCCCATTATCAAACTGCCATTTCCACAATTAAGATCAATAACGATCGCATGAATTTTATAAAACCGGCTCGCAAAATTAGCACCTTGGTGCTCAAGCCATAGACAAGGATCCGGCCTCAAGTCCTCCAGACAGGCCCAACATGAACTCACAGAGATTATATCTCTTCCCTCGATTGGGGAATCATAAGCCATCAAGGCAAATTTATCACTAAGCACTCGAGTGCGCACATCAACGTGCAGAAGGAATTTCAAGAATCATACCTCAAACTGAATCAAGTACACACGATAAGAATGTCAAGAATTTGAAGCTTTCCTAAAAGGTTTGAAGCCTCCCAAGGATAAGTACAAGCGTCCCCGTACTGATCCACGAGACTACTAAACTGGCTCATGACTCGCGAGACCTGTTAACCTAAGCTCTGATACCAACTTGTCACGACCCAAACCCCGGTCGTGATGGCGCCCAACACAATGCTAGGCAAGCCCGACCATATTATCTCTTAAACCAGCCAATTATTAATTTCAATTAATCCAGTTAAACTTAAACAGCAAGTGTTCATGTCAATATGATAAATGCAATAGTAGCAACATACAAAATACGGTCCCAACCGAATCGTGGTGTCACGAGTCTGAGCCTCTACAGATGAAATATCCTATACAAACAAGTCTAGGCGAAATGAAGACAACAAAATGATAAAGAGGGAGAAAACGGGTCCTGCGAACGTCGGCAGCCGCCTCGAAGTCTCCACATAATAGTAATGAATAAGCAGTTGCGACAGCTCAACTGCTCTCTAGCACCTGTGAATCTGCACAAAAAGTGCAGGGGAGTGGGGTGAGTATATTTCAACTTAGTGAGTAATAATAATTAACAATATCTGAAAATAAGAACTCCGGTACTATCACTAAACAGTTCTAAGGCAACCCCCACGGGTAAGTCATCACTACAATGAGTACTCTGATCTCCAGTCCATATCTATCTCAACTAGGTCCCACACTGACCACATCCTCACTCGTGCCACTATGGTGTACAATCATCTCAATATATGGAGATAAATACATATGTCTACAATGTATAAGTATTTAAGTATGTATAAGGATATGAATAAGTATAATGCTGCAGCGTGCAGCCCGCTCCAATACATATACCGCTGCGGCGCGTAGCCCGCTCCATTTAACGTCGATGGCGCTCACTAGGGTGTATGCAGACTTCGCAGGGGCTCCCTAGGCCCAAGCGCTATGATACCGCGGCGTGCGGTCCGATCCAATATATATATATATATATATATATATATATACATATATATAGCTATACTGTCTTGCGGCATGCAGCCCGATCCCATAATATACACCGGCGCTCATTGTGGATGTGTGCGGACTCGGACTCCGAAGGTGCTCCTACGGCCCAAGCGCAACAATACCGCGGCGTGCGATCCGATCCAACTTATATACCGCCGCGGCGTGTAGCCCAATTCACTATATATACTGCTGCGGCGTGCGGACCGATCCAATATATATATTGCGTGGCATGCAGCCCGATCCAATATATATATATCGCGCGGCGTGCGGCCCGATCCAATATATATATCGTGCGCGCGTGCAGCCCGATCCAATATATATATATCGTCGCGGCGTGCGGCCCGATCCAATATATATATTGTCGTGGCGTGCGGCCCGATCCAATATATATATATATATATATATATATATATATATATATATATATATATATATATATATATATATATATATATATATATATATATATATATATATATATCATCATCAAATCGGTTTTTATGTAATAATCCTAACGGGTCCTCGACCCTGTCCCAATTAGTATAGGATTGGCCTTTCAGGCCCACTCAGCTAAATCGGGAAATTTCCACCCTAAGTAATCTATCTCTCACAGTACACATCTAGTACTGGCTCTTAATAGGCTATTCAGCTAGTTTTACAGCTGAGTGAAAGTTTCCAACACGATATAATGGTCACCTAGCTCTACAGGTTCCCTAATGCTTTACAGATCGGCACAAGGCCCAAACAAGGCTACTAGCCCAATTATATAGTTATAATCTCATTATCAGTCATAATACACAGTATACTATTAGCCGGGAAGGACCAAGTCCATGTCCCCAATCACAATGTCACCACGCCCGTCACAAGACACGTGTTTCATCTCAACATAGCACTGTGAAGTGCTAGTACGGGGTTTCAAACCCTCAGTACATTATTTACTATCACCACTCACCTCGAACCGGTAGAAGCCTCAGTCCGCCTTGCGTTTGCCTCGCAAATCAATCTCCTCGGATGCCAAACCTGCTCAAAATCAATGATAATACATCAATATATGCCGAATTCACGCAACCTATTCGAAATAACCCAATTTGCATCAAAACCCACAAGGTTGTCAAAACCCGACTATTGATGCGCTTCTCGAAAAATTACAAAAGTTACATATTCGGAACCTTCTTCTCAATACGAGTCTAGGCATATAAAATTAACCAAATTCGGACTCCATTTGCCCACTCAAATTAGTGTTTTTCCATAATTTTAGGCCTAGGGCCAAAACCCACCTTTAATCTTCCATTTTCATAGAAATAATCAATGATTTCAAGATAAAAGCGCGTAATTAAGCCACAAAACTTACCTCCGACAATATCCCGATGATCTCCCAGCTATTTCCCATCTTTTTCTCTCTCTAGGGTTCGACAATGGAGGTTTACGAAATGAAACCCGTATATGAAATGTTCTGGTTTTAAATTCACTGCCCGGGACTTTTGTTCTACGCGTTCGCGTGACTCCACTCGCGTCCGCGATTCACAGACCGGCTAACCCTTCGCGAACGCAGTGCTGTACCACTCTTTCGCGATGACCATTTTCCTCAGCCACCAGATTTTGTTCTTCGCGAACGCGACCTTGTTGACGCGAACGCGATGCCTTTCCTTCTTCTTCTACGCGAACGCGATACCTTTGGACGCGAACACGAAGCTTCCCTGCTTGCCTGCTTCCTCCTACGCGAACGTGACATCCACCCTCACGAACACGATGCCCAACTAGACTCTGCCTACACGAACGCGGGCCTTGCCCTCGCGAACGCGATGGCTTAATTTCTGCACAGTGATCTGCAATTTTCTGCAGATTTTTCATTGTTTCAAAGTGCTGGATGATGGTCCGGATTCACCCTGAGGCCCCCGGGACCCCAACGAAAACCACCAACATACTCCATAACACAATAAAAACTTGTTCCAATCGTGAAAAACACCATCCTAAACATCAAAATCACCAATTACACACGGATTCAAGCCTAAGTCTTTTCAAAACTTCCGAAACCAACATTCAATCAAAAACCTGACCAAACGACCTCCGAATGACCTGAAAATTTGTGGACATATACAATATGACATGACGAAGCTACAGGAATATTCGAAATTCCATTCCGACTCCCTGATCAAAATCTCACCTACCGATCGGATTTCGCCAAAATTCAACCTTAGCCAATTGAAGCCTAAAACTATACCGGACCTCCAAATTCACTTTCGATCGCTCTTCTAGCGCATAATTGACCTCCCAGAGCTGACCGAATCATTAGGATTTGATTCCGAGCTCTCTAACTCACAAGTCAACATCCAGTTGACTTTTCTCAACTATTTCTTCTTCTAAGAGACTATTTATCTCATTTGCAACCAAACTCGATCTTAATTGACTCAAACTCACCAAACATGCATATTTTAACATCAATAAGGATTTAACTGGGGTAACGGGGTGATAACTCACATGATGACGGGTTGGGTCATCATAAAAACACAATCTATTCCAAATGAAAAATGAAAAGGAAGAAAACTCAACTTGAAATATTTTAAAGTGTGGGGGGTGTTTAGCAAAGGTACATGTTCCTTTACCTAAAAGGGTTAAAATAGGACAAAAAATAGCGGATTGTATTTTCATTGGATATTCTACAAATAGTAAGGCATGTTGAATTTTGATTCATAAATCTGATAATCCCGAGATTCATGTTAATTCGATAATGGAATCAGATAATGCTGAATTCTTTGAAGGCATCTATTCGTAGAAAACTGAAAGGGAGTCGTTAAGTGAAAAACCTAAATTACCTCGGGAAGAACCAAAGGAAAATACTCCAAGTATAGAAGATCCAAAATGTAGCAAACCTCAAAGAACATATACGTCATTTGGACCAGATTTTGTGACATTCTTGCTTGAAAATGAGCCTCAAACTTTTAAAGCAGTTATGTCGTCTTCTGATTCAGCATTTTGGAAAAAGGCGGTCAATAGTGAGATTCAATCAATCTTGGATAATCATACATGGGAATTGGTTGATCTTCCTCCAGGAAATAAGCCTTTAGGTTCGAAATGGATCTTTAAATGGAAAATTAAAGCTGATGGCACTATTGACAAATATAAGGAAAGACTTGATGTCAAAGGTTATAGATCGTGATGACCCAAAGGGTCATCACCTATTTTTCTCACTTGTTCCGCGCTTCCGAGGCCTTGAAAAATTCATTTTATGTTGCCTCGGTTTACGTGCATAATCCGTGCATGTAGCCGGAAAGATTTTGTGCTAGAATATGTGAATTCTATGAAATATTTGAAGAAAATTGATATTAATATTGATATAGTTGACTTCGGTCAATATTTTTGGTAAACGGACCCGGACCTGAGAACGGACGGTCCCGGAAGGTCCAAGGAAAATATGGAACTCGAGCATGCATCCGGAGTCGAATTCTGAGGCCTAGAGCCCAAGATATGAATTTTTCCGTTAAATTGTTTTTGCTGAAATTATTAAATGAAAATGGATTAAACGACCATGGTATCGGGCTCGTATTTTGGTTCCGACGCCCGGTACAAGTCTTAAATATTATATAAGTGCTTTCTACAAAGTTTGGTGACATTTGGATGTCCTTTGATGTGTTTTGAACCTTCAGTTCCAAATTTGAAAGTTTATGAAGTTGAAGGAAAATAATCATGACCTTGAGGCTTGATTTGATGAAAACGATGTTATATTGGCGATTTGATCGTACGAGCAAGTTTTTAACATGTTTTTGAAGTTGTGTGCATTTTTGATTTGGAGACTAAGGGCTCGGGTAAAGATTTGATAGGTCGTTGGAGCAAATTCTGAAAAATAACACAACTGATATTTTCACCCAGCTGGTATCTTCGCAATTGCGAAGAAATACTCACAATTGCGAAGTGTGCCAGGATCATGCGTTTGCAAAAGCGAACAACTAGTCGCAAATGCGAAAAGGCCCTCAGATGGCTTGTGTTCGCAAATGCGAACAAAGGGTCGCAAATGTGATCCTGGGCAGGGAAGCCTCACTTTCGCAAATGCGAAGAATATCTCGCAAATGCGAGACTAGCATCTTCGGCCAGAGTTCGCAAATGCGAACTTTTCTTGTAAATGCGAGAGCAATAGTCCCCAATTTTCCTTCAGACCTTTATGTGTAGTATTCAGTAGTAGTTCATGAGTTGGTGACTCCACGTCTTGGGTAGTGGATTTCAGTAGCGTTTTACCTTGGTACTGCTTATTTCTATTTTGATAAGTCTTCCGCGCTTATTTCATTAATGTTATTGTTCTTGTCGATAAAAATGAGTATGAATTAATGGTAAAATCAAGTTAATGTTGAATGTAGTGGCTTGCCTAGCTACCACGAGTAGGCGCCATCACGTTCCCGATGCTGGTGGAAAATCCGGGTCGTGACAACATCTTAGTCTGATGAATTATTTCTCCTAAGATAAACATCTTAGTCTGATGAATTATTTCTCCTAAAATAAACATCTTTGTCTGATGAATTGTTTCTCCTAAAATGAAAGCATCTTAGTCTGATGAATTATTTCTCCTAAGATAAACATCTTAATCTGATGAATTATTTCTCCTAAGATGAAAGAATCTTAGTCTGATGAATTGTTTCTCCTAAGATGAAAAAATCATATTCTGATGAATTATTTCTCCTAAAATGAAAGAATCTTAGCCTGATGAATTGTTTCTCCTAAGATGAAACAATCTTAGTCTGATGAACTATTTTTCCTAAGATGAAAAATCTTAGTCTGATGAATTGTTTTTCCTAATTTAAAAAATCTTAGTCTGATAAATTATTTCTCATATGATGAAAAATCTTTAGTTTGATGAATTGCCTCTCCTAAGATGATAAACATCTCAATCTGATGATTTTATTTCAAGTTAATAAGGAGTCAGTTGGAAAGACTTAGAAAAGATAGCATTAAAAAGTAAAGGCAACAGCCGGAAAGGCCCAAATAGATAACAAAAGGGGAAATCAAGAATTGAAAAAAAATAATAATAGTTGATAGTTACAAATAATTTAATAAGAAGTAGAAAGCAATAATTAAAGGTTTTAGATAAAAACAACAAGAAGAAGGAGGCAACAATTGGAAGATTTCAAGTTAGACACAAAAATGGACCTAGTCTGATGAATTATCTCCTAGCGTCAAAATCTTAGTCTGATGATTCTTTCTCCTAAGATATCAAAATCTTAGTTCGATGAATATTTCTTCCGAGATCACACAAAAATATGCCTAGCCTGATGAATTATTTCCTAGCGTCAAAGTCTCAGTCCGATGAATCTTTCTCCTAAGATCACACAAAAATGGACCTAGTCTGATGAATTATCTCCTAGCGTCAAAATCTTAGTCTGATGAATCTTTTTTCTAAGATATCAAAATCTCAGTTCGATGAATCTTTCTTATGAGATCACACCAAAATGGATCTAGTCTGATGAATTATCTTCTAGCGTCAAAATCTCAGTCCGATAAATCTTTCTCCTGAGATCACACAAAAATGGACCCAATCTGATGAATTATCTCCTAGTGTCAAAATCTTAGTCTGGTGAATCTTTCTCCTAAGATATCAAAATCTCAGTCTGATGAATCTTTCTCCTGAGATCACAACAATTAAGACCTAGTCTGATGAATTATCTCCTAGCGTCAAAATCTTAGTCCGATGAATCTTTCTCCTAAGATATCAAAATCTTAGTTTGATGAATCTTTCTCCTAAGATCACAATGATTTAGACCTAGTCTGACGAATTATCTCCTAGCGTCAAAGTTCTTAGTCTGACGAATCTTTCTCCTAAGATATCAAATTCCAGTCCGATGAATCTTTCTCATGAGATCACACAAAAATTGGACCTAATATGATGAATTATCTCCTAAGAGTCAAAATCTTAGTCTGGTGAATTTTTCATCTAAGATAAAGCCTTCACATTTCAACTCTTGAAGTTAGTAGCCCGCTAGGAGGCGGAAGATTACAAAAAAATCCCCAGCATAAATCTAAATTCAGAAATCAGAAGGAAGGCAACAATGGTCAGAAGAAGGTAGTTCAACTTTCAAAGAACAAATAATTCGAAACTCACAAGAAAGAAACAAGAAGTTCAAGTTTGGAAATCAAAAAAGGCCGGTGAGTCAAGTCAAAAACATCAGAGGAAGCAAGCCAGTAAGAAAGCAAGATGATAAAAGCAAGCCAGTAAGAAAGCAAGATGATAAAAGCAAGCCTGAAGATCTAGATAAATCTTTGTAGTTCATAGACCATAGATTAGTATAACTTCTTTACTTTTAGCACGGTGTAATAAGGAGGCCAGTAAGCAGTAGCAGCAACAACAGTAACAGCAAGATCACAGCTTCATGGTACTCCCAGTACCGAAACTTCCCAAACTACATTGACCTGATTCCCTTTTAGTTAAGGATATGTAGGAAACCTTTTGAAGAAGAGGTTCGGTCAAATCTTTAAAAAATTGCTTCACACAAAGTACTCAAATGGATAAAAATCGCTCGTATCCGCTCACTTATCTTTGCACGAAAACTCTTCGTGTCTCCGGACGTAATTTTTGCCCTATATGAGAAATACTCCCAAATATTCAAAATAAAACAATTTTTCTTTGTGTACAATTTCTAGATATTTTGCGGAATTTTTGGATAATTATTTGTATTTGTCTGTATATATTTACTTATTAAATTAATATAAAATACAAAACATATGTCAGATGTAACGACCCGACCCGTCGTTATGGGAGTTACTGCCCCGTTTTCCCCATTTTATGCTTCTATATATTTCATTATATGTGTTTGGAGAATTTGAAGTAATTTGGATAGATATCGGTTAGAAATGAGACAATAAGTCTCTTTATGAGAATGTTAGTTTGGAAAAGTCAATCAAATGTTGACTTATGAGTTAGAAAGCTCGGAATGGATTTTCGATGATTCGACTAGTTTTGGGGGATGAATTTTGACTTAGGAGCGCAATCAGAATTGAATTTGGAGGTCAAGTATAAGATTAGGCTTGAATGGCTAAGGTTGGATTTTGGTGAATTCCGCTTGATAAATGAGATTTTGATTCGAGAGTCGGAATGAAATTCTGAGAGTTCCTGTAGCTTCAATATGTGATTTGTGATGTTTGTGCAAAATTTCAGGTCATTCGGACGTCGTTTGGTTGGGTTTTTGATCGAATGCGTGTTTCAAACGTTTTTGAAGAACTTAGGCTTGAATCCGATGTGAATTGATGATTTCAGTGTTGTTAGATATGTTTTGATGATTGGAACAAGTTTGGATGATGTTTTGGGATATGTTGGTGCCTTTGGTTGAGGTCCCGGGGGCCTCAAGTGTCTTTTGGGTTGTGATCACGCTCTTATTTGATATGTCAACGCCGTATCTTTGGACATAAAGAGGTACCATATTGAACGAATGAGCTCCGATTACTATTTTGAATGAATCATTATATCCGTATCATAATTACGGACCCGTAGAAAAAAGAATCATCAAATTTGGACATCGTATGAGGATTTTATGGCTATTTTACTAAGGTTGCCCAGATTTTATGGCGCATTAAAAACCTGCACTATTTGTAAATCTTAAAACCCACATATCTCCGTCATTATAAGGTCAAATTGAGTGATTCAAAAGCTTAAATTCATTATAATTTCACAAAGAATCCATTGGGAGTAGTAAAACGCATGAAAAATATACCTATAATGAGTAGGCCGAGTTTTCATCCAATTTTGGAACGGGAAGAAGCTTCTGAGGCGATTTTTAAGAGAGAATTCATGGGATTTAATTAGGTAAGAGTTCTTAGACTCAGATTATATTGTTATGATGTAAAAAAAATAGATTAAACACTGAAAAACCAAGGATTTAAGGGGTAAAAATGGACGTTAGGGCTTGAAACCTAAGAAGGTGAAAAGTTAGAATTTGAGGGGCCAAACGAGCTCCGATTTTGGTGTTCTTTATATGTACAGACTCGTGACGAGACGAGGAATCCGTTGGTATGATTAACAGAATTTTTCGAGTAGTTGGCCCGGGACTCGGGTTTTACCAACTTCGTGAATTATTGTACTTTTCGAGTAATGTTTATTGGGTTATGTTTCTTTGATCCATATTTATGTAATTGTTGTGGTTTTGATTAGATTCAACGCGAGAGGAGGTTGATACGAAAGGAAAAGGCATTGCGGACGAGTCTACGGCCGGTTAGAGGCGAGTAGTTGGTATATATGATGGCCAGAGGATTTGAAACCCCGGCTTATCACATTGTGACGCTATTTAGGGCGTGACTTGCATCCTATGGAAGGTGCGAGAATGGTTATGACTGGGGATTGTGACTTGGTCTATCCCGAACAAGAGTAATTCTATATTAGCGATTGATACGCACCCTGTGTTGACTATATCTGGGCTTATTTCCATGTTTGGGGCCTTGTGCCGTCCTGTAGCATCCTTAGAGGATGAATATCATTATGATAGCATGATTTGTAAAATCATTGATCTCAGTCCTGTGTTTAATCACTGTTATGAACTACTAAGTCACTTTTCCTAAAAGTAAATAATTAAAGTATATTCTTTTTAATGAATTAGAAATTGAGAAAAATAAATTGAAATTGTTATGTGACTCATATGCATATTGTGGACTGAGTATGGATCAGGCTGCACGCCACAGCGAATATTATAACTGAATATGGATCGAGATGCACGTCGCAATGAATATTGTGATTATATTGCGCTTGGGCTGAAGGAGCCCCTCCAGAGTCTGTACATACCCCCAGTAAGTGCCATCGACGTTAAATGGATCGGGCTACGCGTTGTAGCGGTCATGTGCATTGCATTGCATTGCATTCATGCATTGTTATTTATTTGTGATAACTGTTATTAGCTATTGTTACTGGTTTATAGTATGATATCAGACTGTTAGTTTTAGCTTTGCTTTGTGGAATTTCGGGGATTTCTTATCTTCAGACATTTTATATGCTTATTACTCACTGAGTACTTAGTACTCACCCCTATTCCATGCACCTTTGTGTACAGATTCATGTACACCGGAGGTTTAGCTGAGCAGTCTTTGTTCCCGATATTGTCAGAGTTATTGAGGTAGCTACTTGACGTTAGCAGGACCTGGCTTCTCTTCTTATCCCAGTTTTATTTACATATGTATTTTCAGACTTGAGTATTTCGTTCAGATATTTGTATTATCCATCTTTTGTTTAGAGGCTCGAGACTCGTGACCCCATATCTTTGGAGTATTATTATCGGTTTTCGCACTTCTTATTATTATTGTATTATTATTACTAGATCATTATTTTAAACTCTTATATTCTTCTTGAATAGTCATTTCGGGATTTATTGTTAAATATGAAATGACTGTTGATCTGGCTTGCCTAGCTTTAGGGTTGGGCGCCATCACGACCAGGTTTGGGTCGTGACAAGTTGGTATCAGAGCCTAGGTTACTAGGCCTCGCAAGTCTTGAGTCAGCTTAGTAGGCTCTCGCGGATCAGTACGTAGACGTGTGTATCTATCCTCGAGAGGCTACAGGGGAAACTTCACTTTCTTGCAATTCTTATCGTGCGTACTTGATTCAGATTGAAAAATATAACTCTTGAAATTCCTCCCACTCGTCTGTATGCGCAAGCGAGCACTCAATAGTGTATGTTCCTTGAGGGCTTGTGATTTCCCGATCGAGGGGCGAGATATAATCATGTTGGGCCAGTCTGGAGGACTTGAGGCCGAATCATTGCCTGTGGCTTGAGCACCGAAGTGCTGATTATGTGAGCAAGTGCTTTGAACTTATGTGTTTGGTAATGTCCTTATTATTTGGGATGGCGGTCTGATATCCACGTGATGAGTATGTTAGTGTTGTGAGGTGTATCTATGTGATCTTGGTAGTGACAAAGAAGTCTGTGGGATAATAGATGAGTTGATAAGTGATTCGTTTCGTATTTCGATCTGTTGTGTAGCCCCAAGTTATGGGCGCGTGAAGAATATTTTCGTATCTCCTAGTTGGAAGTTAAGTGCAATACATGCGGCGGTATGAGTTCAGACTCAGGAAGACTAAATCGGATGTATTATGTGTATGTCGGTGGGAGGTGTGCTAAAAATACTAAATTGAGGCTAAGCAGGTGGGTTATCTATTGCGAAATGTTCTCACGTGGTATGAACCCTGCGTGTGTGTTAGGATATCTCATGTGTAATTGAAAGGTGTTTTATATGTGTTATTATTCAAATAAGTGCAGCGCATGTCCCTGTATCGATTCTGATAATATAATACAGGTAGTATTGAGATTAATGTTGGTGACTTACATTGTGATGTTTTGTTAAGTTGTAGTCGTGTTGTTAGGATGGTTTTGGTGATTCTCTAGTAGGTGGATAGGCCCAATTACAGAGGAAACTCTGCCAAAATCTTTGAAAAATTTGGGACCTAGTAAAAATTTGGCCGACTAGAGAGTAGGCGTAACTGTTGCGTGAATGAATGCAAGAATTGTAAAAGTGTTAAAATTTCTAATGATCCATGTTTCCACAAGCTTGTGAAAGAGTGAGTTTAATCTCACCATGGCATTACGACAATAATAGAGTATATGTGTTGTGATATATTTGGCTTTGAGCTATGTTGGGGAGGTGGCCGTTGATTAGCTGATTGCACAATTATGTGCTATGTTGGTTCTATCTTAAGGTATACTGGCGAACCAGTTATGGTTGCAGAAATTGAGACAAGAACGGCACGAGTGAAGGAAAAATTTGACAAGACGTCAAGAGATCAGATGACCAGGAAATACGTTTCGATGGTGAAGATAAATTGGTATTGTATTTAGCATCACCTGAGAGCGGTGTTGCGTCCTGGTTAGTAATTCTTGGTCGCTTTAAAGAGTTAGTATGACTGGTGGTTTAGAGGTACACTCCAGATATTGTTGTAGTAGGTTGTGGGAGTGTGTCCCACTGGAAAAATCATATAAGTGTGGCATGTAGTCACTTGACTAGTTAAAGATGTAAACGAAGTATGAAGGTTGTGATAGTGTCGTTAAATTGAGTAATTCATTCCTGGAGGGCACTTGGCCTATTGGGTTGTGAACTAGGGAGGATTACTCCGATTATGGTGGTTGTTCTTGTGTGTTATGAGAAAAACGGAGTTATTATAGACCCTTGAAAGGTTGTCAAACTAGTTCATTGTGATTAAAATCAGCTTGAAGTTGGTGGATGGACTTAATGTGAATAATGGATATATATCAGGCCAGATGTGTGTATTTTTGTAACGCTGTCCTCATTGAGGAGTAGTTAGTATGATGCTTCATTGTCAGATATCTCGCATAGGGATGCATTCCGCCGTGTGAGTTGTGAGACAACTCGAGAAATTTCTATATGTTAAGAATCTGCGTAGGAACGACGTTATATAGCATATTGGCTCTTGAGATTCAGATTGTACATCGCACCTCAGTTGTGCTTGAGTGTTGTAGCTTATAATGCTATATGTCTCTCAGAGATATTATGTCACAACCCGGATTTTCCCCCGTCATCGGGATCGTGATGACGCCTACTCGTGGTAGCTAGGCAAGCCAATTCATTCAAGATTATCCTGTCCATATCATCATTTTTATACTCATACTTAATATCAAGAGAAATAATTATTCAATTTAATAAATGCGGAAGACATTCTAAATAGAGATAAATAATACTAAGGTAAAACACTGATGAAATCCTCTACCCAAGACGTGGAGTCACCAACTCATGAACTACTAATGAATACTACACATAATGGTCTGAAAGAAAATGATAAATATCTATCTGTCTCGGAACAATGAGACCACAACAAATAGTATAAGTAAATAGAAGTGACACCGGGCCTGCGGATGCCTGCAAGCTACCTCAGTCTCGAAATGTTCAACTCACACGAATACTCTAATGATGCTGCTCCTCCTGCTCGAAACCTGGACCTGTGCAAAAACGCACAGAAGTGCAGTATCAGCACAATCTGACCCCATGTGCTGGTAAGTGCCTGGCCTATCCCGTAGAAGTAGTGACAAGCCTAGGACCAGACACTTACATAAACATGTGCAGTTCTATATATGTACATACCACAAAATAACAGGAATACCAAGCAACAAATTAAACAAGAAGTATCATAGTAGGGGAAAACATAACAATTAGCAACATCTATTAAATCAGTAATAAAAATCAGAGTATAATGGAAACAGTTAATATCAAAATAAGGAATATCAAATAGTTGCACGGCATCACCCTTCGTGCTTTTACTCTCATCCTCACATCCATGGCATGGCATGATCCTTCGTGCATGGTTCAAATAACAATGGCACGGAATGTTCCTTTGTGCATAATCAATATCACAAGGTACGACATGATCCTTCATGCATAATCAATAACAAGGTACGACATTACCCTTCGTGCATAATCAATAAAATAAGGCAGGGCATGATCCATCGTGCATAATCAATAAAACAAGGCACGGCATCACCCTTCGTGCATTATCACTCTTCCTCACCCAAATAACAATAACAGTTAAGGGCAAAAGCATGAGAACAATAATCATGAACCGTCCCGGCAAGGGACACAATAATCATCACAGTAAAGTCCCAGCAAGGGAAACAATAATCAACTTCACAATAAAGTCCTGGCAAGGGAAAACAATGATCAACTTCACAACCCGACAAGGGTTCAAGATTTTATCTTAAGAACATCCCACAATATATGTCAACAAACGACTCACGGTCATGCTAGACGCCAGTGTATGGATGCTCGTCACCACAGCCCATACACCGCACTCGATCACATAGCAATTAGCACATTAATCCTATTCCCTCAAGCTAGGATAGATCAAACACTTACCTCTAAGCCTTGAAGTCCAATTATCCTTCAATTATAGCTTTACCTCGAATTTCAGCTTTCAACTTGCTCAATTCTAACCACAATCGGTTCAATTACATTAATAAATACTATATAAATTGGTTTGGATGCTTTAAAATGGTTTTCTCAAAGTTTAACCCAAAATTTCCCAAAACGCACCTGGTCCCATGTGGTCGAAACTCGGGGTTCAGACCAAAATCCGGTTACCCATTCCCTCACGAGTTCAAATATATGATTTGTTTCAAAATTAGACCTCAAATCGAGGTCTAATTCTCCAATTCATGAAAAACCTAGGTTCTACCCAAAAATAAGAATTTCCACCATGAAAACCTTTGATTTCTCGTGAAAAACATGTTTAATGATGTTAGGAATTGAAAGAATTAAGTAAAAAGTGACTTACACGTGTTTTGGAGTGATTTTGCTCTTGGAGAATCGTGTGTGGTGTGTTGGGTTTTGAAAGAATGAAGAAAAGAGGTGTAAAATTCGTTTAAGTATCAGATTGCACAGCTGCAGTTATGGGAATTGCGAACATTTGTTTGCAATTGCGAACATAGCAGGTTTTTGACTGTTGCTCTCGCATTTGTAAGACATAGTTCGCATTTGCGAACTCTAGCCCAGGCCAGCCATCCTCGCATTTGCAAGACTTTGTTCGCATTTGTGAACTTAGGGCGATTTCTGAATTCATCGCATTTGCGATATTATTTTCGCATTTGCGAACTGGGTTGGATGCTGTGCTCCTCGTATTTGCGAGACATAGTTCGCATTTGCGAACCCATACCAGCCCAGGCCCTTTTCGCATTTGCGACTACTTGTTCGCTCGCACTTAGCCTATTTCTGGGAGACAACGCAATTGCGAGTATTTCTTCGCAATTGCGAAGATATCAGCTGGGGAAGAAATACCAGCTGTATTATTTTTCAAAATATGCTCTAACGGCCTATCACATCTTTACCCGAGCCCTCGTGCTCCAAACCAAACATGCACACAACTTCAAAAACATATTACGAACTTGCTCGTGCGATCAAATCACCAATATAACATGGTTTTAATCAAATCAAGCCTCAAGTTCATGATTATCTTCCTTTAACTTCATAAACTTTCAAATTTGGAACTCAAGGTTCAAAACACATCAAATGACATCCAAATGTCGTCAAGCTTTGCAGAAAGCACTCATATAATATTAAAGACTTGTACTAGGCGTCAGAAGCAAAATACGAGCCCGATACCATGGTCGTTTATTCCATTCTCATTTACTAATTTCAGCAAAAATAATTTAACAAAAAAATTCATATCTTGGGCTCTAGGCCTCAGAATTTGACTCCGGACATATGCCCGAGTCCCATATTTTCCTATGGACCTTTTGGGACCGTCCGATCTCGGGTCCGGATCTGTGTACCAAAAATGTTGACCAAAGTCAAATTTACCAATATTAATATCAACTTTCTTCAAATTTTCATAGAATTCACATATTCTAGCACAAAATCTTTCCGGCAACATGCCCGGATTATGCACGTAAATCGAGAAAACATAAAAATGAGGTTTTAAGGCCTCGGAAGCGCGGAACAAGTGAGGAAACAGGTGATGACACTTTGGGTTGTCACATCCTCCACCTCTAAAACAACCGTTTGTCCTCGAACGGACAAGAGAAGGAAGTACCTTAGTCGGGGAACAAATGTGGGTAGCGGCTCCGCATATCAGACTCGGACTCCCTGGTCGATGCCTAAGGAGGTTGACCTCTCCACTGAACACGCATAGAAGGAAAAATCTTCGACCTCAACTATTGAACCTGTGGTCTAGAATGGCCACCGGCTCCTACTCGTAGTATAAATCATTGTCCAATTGGATAGTACTGAAGTCTAACACATGAGTGGGATCGCCCTGGTACCTCCGAAGCATCGATACATGAAAAACTGGATGCACGGCTGATAAGCTAGGTGGCAGAGCTAGTCTGTAAGCCACCTCTCCCACTTAGTCCAGAATCTCAAATGGACCAATATACCTAGGGCTAAGTTTGCCCTTCTTTCCGAACCTCATCACGCCCTTCATATGCGATACTCGGAGCAATACCCACTCGCCAACCATGAAATCTACATCTCGAACCTTACGATCCGCATAAGCCTTCTATCTGGACTGAGCTGAACGCAATCTCTCCTGGATAGTCTTGACCTTGTCTAACGCCTCCTGAACTAAGTCTGTACCCAAAAACCGAGCCTATCCCGCCTCAAACCATCCGACTGGAGACCGATATCACCTACCATACAACGCCTCATACGGGGCCATCCGAATGCTAGACTGGTAGCTGTTGTTGTAGGCGAACTCCGCTAATGGTAGAAACTGGTCCCACGAGCCTCCAAAATCAATGACACAGGCTCGGAGCATGTCCTCTGGGTTATGAATAGTCCTCTCGGACTGACTGTCCATCTGAGGATGGAAAGCTGTAGTCAACTGGACCTGGGTCCTAACTCCTGCTGCACCGCTCTCCAGAAATGCGACGTGAACTGCGTACCCCGATTTGAGATAATAGAAACCGGCACCCCATGAAGGCGAACAATCTCCCTAATATAAATCGCTACTAGCCTCTCCGATGAGTAAGAGGCAGATACTGGAATGAAGATTGCTGACTTGGTCAACCTATCAACAATGACCCAAATAGTATCAAATTTCCTCCGAGTCAAAGGAAGTCCAGTAATGAAGTCCATTGTGATCCGCTCCCATTTCCACTCGGGAATTTCAATTCTCTAGAATACACCACCAGGCCTCTGGTGCTCATATTTCACCTGCTGACAATGTAGACACCAAGCGACATACGCAACGATGTCCTTCTTCATCCTTTTCTACCAATAGGGCTATCGTAAATCCTGATACATCTTCGCGGCGCCCGGGTTAATAGAATATCGCGAACTGTGAGCCTCCACTAGGATCAACTCTCGAATCCCCTCGACATTGGGCACACAAACTCGTCCCTGCAACCTCAATACTCCGTCATCATATAGAGTTACCTTCGTGGCACCTCCTCACTGTACAGTATCTCTCAAGTCATGCAATTGAGGATCATCAAATTGCCTCTCACGGATTCGCTCTAATAGGGATGAACGAGAGACCGTGCAGGCTAACACTCTACTAGGCTCAAAAATGTCTAATCTCACAAACTGGTTGGCTAAGGCCTGGACATCTAGAGCAAGTGGTCTCTGACTAACCAGAATGTACGCGAGACTACCCATGCTGCCAGACTTTCTACTCAATGCATCGGCCACCACATTGGCCTTACATGGGTGATATAAGATAGTAACATCATAGTCCTTCAGCAACTCTAACCATCTCCTCTGTCGCAAATTCAACTCCTTTTGCTTGAATAAGTACCGTAGGCTTTTGTGATCCGTGTATACCTCACACGCCACACCATATAGATAATGCCTCCAGATTTTTAAGGCATGAACCACTGCTGCCAGCTCAAGATCATGAACCGGATAATTCTTCTCATGTATTTTTAACTGTCTCGAAGCGTATGTAATAAACTTACCATCCTGGATCAATACCGCTCCAAGCCGCGTACGGGGTGCATCACAGTAAACTGTATAAGGCCCTGCACCCGTAGGTAGTATCACCACTGGTGCTGCAGTCAAAGCTGTCTTGAGCTTCTGGAAGCTCGCCTGACACTCATCTGACCACTTGAACTGGGCACCCTTCTGGGTCAACCTGGTCATCGGTGCTGCAATAGAAGAGAACCCCTCTACAAATCGACGGTAGTAACCTGCTAACCCCAAGAAACTTCGGATCTTGGTGGCCGATCTTAGTCTAGGCCAATCATTGACTGCCTCCATATTCCTTGGATCGGCATGTATACGTTCTGTCGTCATAACATGGCCCAGTAATGCAACTGTACTTAGCCAGAACTCACACTCTTGAGATATCCGCATATAGCTGACTACCTTTTCCAAAGTCTGGAGAGTCACTCTGAGATGCTACGTATACTCTTCCTAACTGCGGGAGCATATCAATACGTTATCCATGGGTACTATCACGAGCCAGTTTAAGTAGGGCATGAACAACACGTACTTATACACATAGCCATGACTTTGGCCATAAGAGTCGTCCCTAAATTACAACATTGCCAATTAACTACGTGTTATCAAATACCTTATTCCAAAGCTCCTGCATTACTCAGAATGAGGTATGGAGACCTTGTGATTACTGTTTTTCGAATTAATGAGTCATATTTATCCGCACCTGGGTGCTTGTCTCAAGGGCGAACTCAACGGTTACAAAACGGAAATGGCTAAATGTGAATAGGAACTATACAAGAATTGTCAGGTAAGCCTAACAGGCATGACTCTCACTTAAAATGTAATACAAAAATTTTAATTTCATAAAAGTAGACTTTTAAACACATAAACTCTTACCATTGGGACCTTGTCCTCATATGATGTCCACCGCAGCATGAATCTCGGTTTAGAAATATTTCTCATTATGCAAAAATTTGAGGATCTCATCCTCAACTCTAAATCACAAGTACTTTCACATTGTATCATCTGAAATTTTTTATTTCCTTTCTTACTTCCTTTCAATAATTGTCCATCAAAGAAAATCATGACATAAAATGAACCCTCATACTGATAGGGCATACAATTTAACGATTAAAATTAGTTATTCCAAGAATTATATCAAACCCCACTGTAATAAGTAATATAAAGTCACTCTTAGCCTCATGGATATTTTAGTGACTAACAACTAATAATAGGGATGCCTATCCTCATGTAATATCCCAACGTGAGTATTTCCATAAGCAGATTTGATGATTAAGATGCTCGCTCATGAATGGAGCATGTTAAAAGGACTCGCCTAAATTTTCTTTCAAAAACCAAATCAAATTAAGGGAAAATTATTCTGTTCTATAACAATCTGAATTATACGTGTGATGACACCATCTGGTGTAGTGACCTCCCTCATATCATAAAAATTATATCAATGGTTGGGTCTCCACCTCTAGGATTTTTACCTCCACCTCTAACATCCTGACCTCTACATCTAGCTGACCATATAGGATAAATATTAACTGCAATGGAGCGTGTAGCCTGAGTGCTTTCCTAAAATTACATTTCTCCAAAACTCCACATTCACAGCAATTCCTTTATGGCTCAGTTAACTTGTTGCTCATAACAATATACATATTCGGACACAGTCATTGTGACCTGGTACAACCGTTCAGATCGCATATACTACATATTGCAGAGAATCTGGGGGGTGACATATTCCGAACATCTTCTTAATATAGCGTTTAGTAACTAGCATTGCATTGGCCATCTTGCCCTCTTCGTGGACTTGTCGCAACCATCGACGGCCAATTTCCTCTTTTTCTATGTTGGCTTAACACTACTGAGCTACCCCATTTACTCACATACCCTTCGTTATTTTTTGGGGCGATTCTTACCCCATGAAAGGAACCAACCTTAAATATGTATAAGTTATTTGGAGGACCTTTCCCTACCGTATATATGCATCCCAATAGTTCACAATATTTGTCCTTCACGACTCCAAGACGTCAAGGTCCGTTGAAACCCCAAACGATGCATCAGGTGATTTCCTGATATAATTGCATCTTCTGTCGGAACCAAAACTGGTGTGGTAATACATTATCTTCCCACTACTTCTGTCTCCCATCCGAAGCATAGTAAATTCAACTCCCTCACATTCGACTATTCCCACGTCCTGTAATTCCTCACAACAACGGTCAAGCACAATCATGTATGTCCTTAAAAGATGCACCGCTGAAGGTGGTAGCGAAGAGTTTGGTGAAATTTATCCTTCCTTCGTAAGACTTTTGAAGGCGTAGTTGATCTATCACCAGCCCGTGTCATTGTTCGGCTGGAGAAGCGGTACGTGACTTTGCCATTCGTGGGAAGACAAGAGTGGAAATTCAACTTAACATTTTGAAGAACGAATTCGCACGATAAGAAAGAATAAATAAGAAACTTTTTCCTTAATCAATAGGCTCTAGAGGACAAGTATAGACGTCTCCGTACCTACCCCTTAAACTCTACTAAGCTTGTTCGTGAGTGGTGAGACCTATGTAACCTAGAGCTCTGATACCAACTTTTCACGACCCGAATTTCCCCCCGTCATCGGGATCATGATGGCGCCTACTCGTGGTAGCTAGGCAAGCCAATTCATTCAATATTATCCTATTCATATCATCATTTTTATACTCATACTTAATAACAAGAGAAATAATTATTCAATTTAATAAATGCAGAAGACTTTTTAAATAGAGATAAATAATATTAAGGTAAAACACTGATGAAATCCTCTACCCAAGACGTGGAGTTACCAACTCACGAGCTACTAATGAATGCTACACATAATGGTCTGAAAGAAAATGATAAATATTTGTCTGTCTCGGAACAATGAGACCACAACAAATAGTATAAGTAAATAGAAGAGACGCCGGGCCTGCGGACGCCTGCAAGCTACCTCAGTCTTGAAATGCTCAACTCCCACGAATACTCTACTGCTGCTGCTGCTCCTGCTCGAAACCTGGACCTGTGCAAAAACACACAGAAGTGCAGTATCAACACAATCGGACCCCATGTGCTGGTAATTGCATGGCCTATCCCGTAGAAGTAGTGACAAGCCTAGGACCAGACACTTACATAAACCTGTGCAGTTCTATATATGTACATACCACAAAATAACAGGAATACCAAGCAACAAATTAAACAAGAAGTATTATAGTAGGGGAAAACACAACAATCAACAACATCTATTAAATCAATAATAAAAATCAGAGTATAATGGAAACAGTTAATATCAAAACAAGAAATATCAAATAGTTGCACGGCATCACCCTTCGTGCTTTTACTCTCATCCTCACATCCATGGCACGGCATGATCCTTCGTGCATGATTCAAATAACAATGGCACGGTATGTTTCTTCATGCATAATCAATATCACAAGGCACGGCATGATCCTTCGTGCATAGTCAATAATAAGGCACGACATTACCCTTCGTGGATAATCAATAAAGTAAGGCACAACATGATCCTTCATGCATAATCAAAAAAAGAAGGCACGGCATCACCCTTCGTGCATTATTACTCTTCCTCACCCAAATAACAATCACAGTTAAGGGCAAAAGAATGAAACAATTAATCATGAACCGTCCTGGCAAGGGACACAATAATCATCACAGTAAAGTCCCGGCAAGGGAAACAATAATCAACTTCACAATAAAGTCCCGGCAAGGGAAAACAATGATCAACTTCACAACCCGACAAGGGTTCAAGATTTTATCTTAAAAACATCCCACAATATATGTCAACAAATGACTCACGGTCATGCTAGATGCCAGTGTATGGATGCTCGTCACCACAGCCCATACACCGCACTCGATCACATAGAAATTAACACATTAATCTTATTCCCTCAAGCTAGGATAGATCAAACACTTACCTCTAAGCGTTGAAGTCCAATTATCCTTCAATTCTAGCTTTAGCTCAAATTTCAGCTTTCAACTTGCTCGAATCTAACCAAAATCGATTCAATTACATTAATAATAACTATATATATTGGTTTGGATGCTTTAAAATGGTTTCTCAAAGTTTAACCCAAAATTTCCCAAAATGTCCCTGGTCCCACGTGGTCAGAACTTGGGGTTCGGATCAAAATCCGGTTACCCATTCCCTCACGAGTTCAAATATATGATTTATTTCAAAATCAGACCTCAAATCGAGGTCTAATTCTCCAATTCATGAAAAACCTAGGTTCTACCCAAAAACAAGAATTTCCACCATGAAAACCATTGATTTCTCTTGAAAAACATGTTTAATGATGTTAGGAACTGAAAGAATTAAGTAAAAAGTGACTTACAAGTGTTTTGGAGTGATTTTGCTTTTGGAGAATCGTGTGTGGTGTGTTGGATTTTGAAAGAATGAAGAAAAGAGGTGTAAAATTCATTTAAGTATCAGATTGCGCAACTGCGGTTATGGGAACATAGCAGGTTTTTGACGGTTGCTCTCGCATTTGCGAGAAAAAGTTAGCATTTGCGAACTCTGGCCCAGGCCTGCCATCCTCGCATTTGCGAACTTAGGGCGATTTCTGAATTCATCGCATTTGCGATATTAGTTTCGCATTTGCGAATTGGGCTGGATGTTGTGCTCCTCGCATTTGCGAGACATAATTTGCATTTGCGAACCCAGACCAGCCCAGGCCCTTTTTCGCATTTGCGACTACTTGTTCGCTTTTGCGAACTTAGCCTACTTCTGGGAGACATTGCAATTGCGAGTATTTCTTCGCAATTGCGGAGATATCAGCTGGGGAAGAAATACCAGTTGTGTTATTTTTCAAAATATGCTCTAACGGCCTATCAGATCTTTACCTAAGCCCTCGGGCTCCAAACCAAACATGAACACAACTTCAAAACATATTACGAACTTGCTCGTGCGATCAAATCGCCAATATAACATTGTTTTCATCAAATCAAGCCTCAAGTTCATGATTATCTTCCTTTAACTTCATAAACTTTCAAATTTTGAACTCAAGGTTCAAAACACATCAAACGACATCCAAATGTCGTCAAGATTTGCAGAAAGCACTCATATAATATTTAAGACTTGTACCAGGCGTCGGAACCAAAATATTAGCCTGAAACCATGGTCGTTTAATCCATTCTCATTTAATAATTTCACCTTAACATACAAATTCATATCTTGGGCTCTTGGCCTCAGAATTCGACTCCGGACACATGCCCGAGTCCCATATTTTCCTACGGACCTTTCCGGACTGTCCGATCTCTGGTCCGGGTCCATTTACCAAAAATGTTGACCGAAGTCAACTATACCAATATTAATATCAACTTTCTTCTAATCTTTCATAGAATTCACATATTCTACCACAAAATCTTTCCGGCTACATGCACGGATTATGCACGTAAATCGAAGAAACATAAAAATGAGGTTTTCAAGCCTCGGAAGTGCGAAACAAGTGAGGAAATATGTTGTAAGAAAATTTGGCTTAATGGACATCTTCTTATGTGAGATTTATGTGTGGATTGGGTGGCACGCCACCACGGGTATGTTATCTGGAGTGGGTTGCATGCCACAACAGTGTAATATCGAGTATAGTTTTCTATATGCCATTTTTGTATGCCTTGTTTCCTGTTTTCCTAGGGAAGTCTGTGTTAGTGCGTAGGATTTTATAATTCCTTCTTGAGCTCATTTTCTTTAGTACCGCATTCGAACTGGTAGCCTATTGGCACATTGGGGCATCATACGACATTTAACTATGTCTGGAGTGGCTTATTGCCCGAGTAGGCATCTTGGTACTGAGTTCGTTGGCAGGCCGATACGGCTACACATTTAGCTTGAGTTAGCTTGGTTGAACCTAAGTGGTACTGTTGAGAAATAGGTTGAGTCGATCGTTATTGAGCTTGTTAGCGATCTGAGGAAAGCTATGAGTTGTTTTTTAATGTTGTAAGACATTGTGATTTGTCAATTATGGGCACACGTGATGCGATTCCTTTGAGAATTCATAGAGAAAGTCGAGCATGAAGAGCAATTGAGTGTTGCTCAGTGTATGGAGCATTGGTTATGGTCTATCGGGTTGTGTGTTGTGTGTTCTCTGTTTCACCGTGGGTGTAATGAATTGCATTAGTTTTAGACATCAAATATGCATGGTTGTTTATTTTGAGCATAGCGGCTTGAGGTGCTTTAGGTGTAATGGTTTTGGGATAGGATTGTGCATTGTAGCTAGGCTACACGAGTTATGAACTTTCAAAGTAGATTCAGGCATTCTATGATGTGAGACGGGGTCTCAGCCTTGTATTGTAACGACATTGATGAGCTTGAGATACAGCTCTTTCGATTGAGTCATTTGTTATGATTTGAGTGTGTTCAGATCGTTTGTTACTGGTGCGTGTATTATGCAAGATGTGGTTTAGACTTGTATTAAGGTATCATATCATCAGAGTGGTATTGGATTCGAGGTGATCGTTGGGTTTATCAATGAATATAGACATATTTGATCTCAGCTTGTTAGGAAGATAATATTGAGGTTTGACCCGGAAATCTATTGTGATATTAGTTAAGGGAAGTGGTTTCATGAAGGGTTGATCTGAGAGATAATTACGGTTTATAGCGTGTTTCATTCATCATTGGCAGTATAGAAAAGTATGGGAATAAGGCTTTAGCTAATAAGATGTTCTCTACCGGTAATTGGTTGTTGGGGACAACTGCTGTGAATAGAAGTTAGGGTTCCAAGTGTTTGGTTTAGGTGGTATATCATATGTTTTCATCTGAGGGTGCAAATATGGGTTATTACAGCTGGTTTGGGCTTACTCTGAGTTCAAATGTGAATTGTTGATCTTGTATATGATATTCGGAAAGTGCTGTGTGGTTCTATGGTTTGGTTTATAGATTAAATGGACTGTGAAAGTTCGGATGTATTGTGTTACCCGGTCTATCTGAGATAGGGTGACGAGGGATCACCCCGGGTATATGTTGGTAAGATCATTCAGCTACTGGTTGGCTTCTAGAAAAACTCTCGATACGCTCGAGGACGAGCGTTTGTTTAAGTTGGGGAGGATGTAACGACCTGACCCATCGTTATGGGAGTTACTGCCCCATTTTTCCCGTTTTATGCTTATATATATTTCATTATATGTGTTTGGAGAATTTTAAGTAATTCGGATAGATTTCGGTTAGAAATGAGACAATAAGTCTCTTTATGAGAATGTAAGTTTGGAAAAGTCAATCAAATGTTGACGTATGAGTTAGAAGGATCAGAATGGATTTTCGATGATTCGACTAGTTTTGGGGGAAAAATTTTGACTTAGGAGCGAAATCAGAATTGAATTTGGAGGTCAGGTGTAGGATTAGGCTTGAATTGGCTAAGGTTGGATTTTGGCGAATTCTAGTTGATAGATGAGATTTTTATTCGAGAGTCGGAATGGAATTCTGAGAGTTCCCGTAGCTCCGATATGTGATTTGTGATGTTTGTGCAAAATTTCAGGTCATTCATACGTTGTTTGGTTGGGTTTTTTATCGAATGCGTGTTTCGAAACTTTTTGATGAACTTAGGCTTGAATCTGATGTGAATTGATGATTTCAATGTTGTTAGGTATGTTTTGAATTGGAACAAGTTTGGATTATGTTTTGGGATATGTTGGTGCCTTTGTTTGAGGTCCTGGGGGCCTCGGGTGTGTTTCCGGTTGTGATATTTGTGCAAAATTTCAGGTCATTCGGACGTCGTTTGGTTGGGTTTTTGATCGAATGCGTGTTTCGAACGTTTTTGAAGAACTTAGGCTTGAATCCGATGTGAATTGATGATTTCAGTGATGTTAGATATGTTTTGATGATTGGAACAAGTTTGGATGATGTTTTGGGATATGTTGGTGCCTTTGGTTGAGGTCCCGGGGGCCTCGAGTGTCTTTCGGGTTGTGATCACGCTCTTATTTGATATGTCAACGTCGTATCTTTGGACATAAAGGGGTACCATATTGAACAAATGAGCTCCGATTACTATTTTGAATGAAGCATTAGATCCGTATCGTAATTAAGGACCCGTAGAAAAAAGAATCATCGAATTTGGACATTGTATGAGGATGTTATGGCTATTTTACTAAGGCTGCCCAGATTTTCAAATTAATGACGAAATTGCTCCTGACGTCGTATTAAAAATCTGCACTATTTGTAAATCGTAAAACCCACATATCTCCTTCATTATAAGGTCAAACTAACTGATTCAAAAGCCTAAATTCATTAGAATTTCACAAGGAATCCATTGGGAGTAGTAAAACGCGTGAACTGTATACCTATAATGAGATGAACGAGTTTTCTTCCAATTTTACAACAGGAAGAAGCTTCCGGGGCGATGTTTAAGAGAGAATTTGTGGGATTTCATCAAGTAAGAGTTCTTAGACTCGGATTATGTTGTTATGATGTAAAAACATAGATTAAACACTGAAAAACCAAGGATTTAAGGGGTAAAAATGGAGGTTAGGGCTTGAAACCTAAGAAGGTGTAAAGTTTGAATTTGAGGGGTCAAACAGACTCCGATTTTGGTGTTCGTTATATGTACGAACTCGTGGCGAGACGAAGAATCCGTTGGTGTGATTAATGAAATATTTCGAGAAGTGGGACCGGGACTCAGGTTTTAGCAACTTCGTGAATTATTGTACTTTTCGAGTAATTTTGGTTGGGTTATGTTTCTTTGATCCATGTTTATGTATTTGCTATGGTTTTGACTAGATTCGACATACAGGGAGGTTGATACGAAAGGAAAAGGCCTTGCGGACGAGTCTACGACCGGTTATAGGTGAGTAGTTGGTATATATGATGGCCTGAGGATTTGAAACCCCGACTTATCAAATTGTGACGCTATTTAGGGCGTGACTCGCATCCCATGGCAAGTGCGAGATTGGTTATGACTGGGGATTGTGACTTGGTCCATCCTGAACAAGAGTAATTCTATATTGTCGATTGATTCGCACCCAGTGATGAATATATCTGGGCTTCTTGCCATGTTTGGGGCCTTGTGCAGACCTATAGCATCCTTAGAGGATGAATGTCATTATGATAGCATGATTTTTAAATTCATTGATTTATGAACTGCTAAGTCACTTTTCCCGAAAGTAAATAATTAAAGTATATTCTTTTTAATGAATTAGAAATTGGGAAAAATAAATTGAAACAGTTATGTGACTCATATGCATATTGTGGACTGAGTATGGATCGGGCTGCACACCGCGTCGAATATTATGACTGAATATGGATTGGGCTGCACGCCACAGCGAATGTTATGACTATATTGCGCTTGGGTTGAAGGAGCCCCTCCGGAGTCTGTACACACCCCGAGTGAGCGTCGTCGACGTTAGATGGATTAAGCTACATGCCGCAGCGGTCATGTGCATTGCATTGCATTGCATTCATGCATTGTTATTTATTTGCGCTAACTGTTATTAGCTGGTGTTGCTGGTTTATAACATGATATCAGACTATTAGTTTTAGCTTTTCTTTGTGGTATTTCGTGGATTTCTTATATTCAGACATTTTATATGCTTATTACTCACAGAGTACTTAGAACTCACCCTTACTCCCTGGAACTTTGTGTGCAGATTCAGGTGCATCAGAGGCTTAGCTGAGCAGTCTTTGTTCCAGAGTTTATCAGAGTTGTTGAGGTAGCTGCTTGACGTTCATAGGATCTGGCTTCTCTTCTTATCCCAGTTTCATCTACATATATATTTTCAGACTTGAGTATTTCGTTCAGATATTCTTATTATCCAGTTTTTATTTAGAGGCTCTAGACTCGTGACCCCAGGTCTTTGGGAGTGTTATTATCGGTTTTCACACTTCTCATTATTATTATTCTATTATTTTTACTGGATCATTATTTTAAACTCTTATATTCTTCTTGAATAGTTGTTTCGAGACTTATTGTTAAATATGAAACGACTGTTGGTCTGGCTTGCCTAGCTTTAGGGTTGGGCGCCATCACGACTGGGTTTGGGTCATGACATCACATTTGCATCTAGGATATAATTCAACATTTAGGAGTAATTAAGTTTGCTTTACAAAAATAGAAAATCAAAAAAAATATGTTTTTTTTTCTTTTGTATTTTTAGCATTTAATGTCCAAATTATGCGATTTTATTTTAATTAATTCTGTGTGATAATTATTATTAGGAGTTAATTAATATTTTAAGTTAATTTTGGTTTTATTAATTTAGTTTATTATCTTTAAGTTTAATAAATAAAAATAGAGCAAAAATAGAAGGAAATTCGGATTGGGCCATTTTTTCAAACTAAACAAGCTAGGCCCAAAACATCCCTTAGCCAACCCAAAAAACCACCTAGCTCAACCCACACCCCATCTGACCAAACAACATCCCCATTGTTTTTTTACCCTAACTATACTAAAAAGATAAAACAAAAACCCTAAAAACTAACCAAGCACACCCGCCCCCCTTCTTCTTCAATCACCCAAGCTTCACAATGGCTGACCGTCGACCACCCCTTTCAGCTCGTCAACCACCAGCTCAAAACGAGCTAAAACCATCCTTGACCACCATCGAAACCCAAACAAAAACCTATTCATCGTCTAACTAAACATCCCCGTCCCCAGCATCCAATTTTCTCGCGTCCAAACTACCACCTCACGTCGACCCATGTCCAAACGAAAACCCAAAGCACCCCTTCTTGTTGCGTCGTCAACGTCTTCTCCAACTCTAGGTTTGTTCGTTGATTGTTAGTTCCGTTCGAGTTGGTCGTTGTTCCGATCCAGTTAGTTGGTTTAAGTTTCATTTATGTCCGTATTTTGTTTGATATTCTCGAATCTAAAATCAGTATATGTTTGATTATTTTCTTATTCGTTGTTTATTATTTTCTTTACTATTTCTTCAGTTTTCTTTATTCATTTGTTCTTGTTTAGTTTTAATATAGAAATGTTTTAGTTTAATCATTTGAATCCTTTATCCTGATTGCAATGTTGTTAGATTTAATTTGAAGTTCAATTGATTATTGAGTTTAGTGATTTGAATCTGTTTTATTGTTGTGTTAAGTCTAAATTTGGATCTGAGTAAATTTGAATCTGTTTGTTTGATCTGTTAAGTTTAATTTGAATCTGAGTTTAGTGATTGGAGTCTACTTGTTTGTTATGTTCAATTTTGTTATTGTTGTTGAATCTGAAAGTATGTTTTTTAGCAATGTTGTTCAAAATTCAGTTGGTTCTTTGATGTTCATCATTTAGTTTTAATTATTGATTGAATTTGATTAAGAATTGGTTATAGCTGCTATATTTTGGTTAATTTATTTAGGTGAATTGGTTATAGCTGATAGGGGTAGAATAGTAATTTTTAGTAATTTCGGGGGTATTTTTGAAATATAAAATTTAGACAATTATTTAATTTAAGTGCTCTGTCCACTAGGCTCTAATAAAAGTAAAATATTATAGTGGGGAACAAGACATTTGGTAGTGAGAATCTAATATACTTATTTACGTAGTAGTGGGAGACAAGAAATAATTATGTAATTTCACAGAAAATGGAGAGATGAATTAATATATTTATTGAATCTATCGGGACTGACGTCGAACCAGCAACTTCCGCCTTGACAGGGCGGTGCTCTGACCGATTGAACTACAATCCAAGTAAAATTTGGTGTACATCCTAAAATCAATTTAGATTCACTGTGTTGTAACAGAGACACGAATGACATACTTAGTTATTATTATTATCTAATTATGTATAATTATTATAAAAACAAAATGTAGTAGATTCATAGTGGGCTAATTCATGAATTGAATCAAATGGGGCCTTTTAATTTAACTAATTTGAACTTAATTAAACTAAAGAGTCACGCTTTTTAAACGCCCTATAAGAAAAGAAGAAGAAAGATGCTTAAGTCATCGCTTCCAATCCGATAAAGGGCTTTTTTCTTTTCCACGAAAGTCCGTCCCAACAATTGTTGCAGAGGATATAAATATGAATATGAAAAAATAACCACCTGGAGAGTAAAAGGAGGTTAATAATGAGGTCTTCTTTGACCACTGAAAAAGGGGGGACTGTGGGGTCCGTGTTGACTACTTTTTACTTAATTAAAATTAAAGGTTAAAAAGTCACATAGTTAGAGGAATATGGGCTGAAAAGTAAATAGGTAAAATGGTTAGTAATAATAGTTTAAAAGTAAAATTTAATAGTTAAAAGGATGGAGGAAATAGTCTTGCTTTGGGTATATAATAGGACTCATTTAACACTTAAAGGTGGACTGATTTTTTAGATAAATATTTTAGAACTAGAAGGAAGATAAAAAGACTTTTGAATCTTAAGAATTCTGGGAGTGTTTTGAAAGTTAGAAATTAAAGAAAAAATCTATTCTTCTTCACTCTTAACAATCAGCGTCAACTGCTATTGTTCATTGAAGCTTCAAGCTTCTTTTTCTTGAGTGTTAAATCAGAAGTTATTTTTTACAATTGGTTACTTCTCTGTTAGTCTGGTTTGGTTTCTAGTATTACTGGTATTCAAGTAGGGTTGCTTGGGTGTACTTTTGGTTGGTTTTCGAATTTGGAAGTTCTTGGTATTCTTGCCTGGTTGCAATCTCCTGGGTTTTCTGCTATTCCCGCTGTCACTGGGCTACTCCCGTATTGTTGAACTGCTGTTGTTGTTGTGTGTGTTGCTATTGTTTCCTATTGATCAATCCTGTTTCTTCTTCTTTTCCAATACCAGGTATACTTTCGAATTAACATTAATGTAGTTGTGTGATGTAAAAGTAAAATGAAATGCTATAGTGATTGACGAATTAAGTGTTGTATATAGTTTAATAAATATGTGATAAGTATTTGTAAAATCTTGTTTCATGACTCAATAAGAATGCATGGTGTAATTTTTTTGCCTAACTGAAATTTTATTTGTTTAAAATCGCAATCTGTATTCGTCAGTTGTACATGTAATATAGTTTGTTAATTAATTCGTAGAATGAACAAATAGTTGATGGATTAATTGCTTATATTTCATCTCTAGTTTTCTTTTATATTCAAGGTAGATTTAAATAGGCTGGCGTTTAATTCCATTAGGCAATATATAGGCCAGTGTTCGAATCCATGTTAATAACACTTCCTAGCCGTTAGTTCCAAGAATCTCAATCATCTAGAAATATTAGTTTAAATCAATTTTAGAAATGTTAAGTTTAAATCAAATTGGAGAATGGTTAGTTTGTTCAAATATTTTTGTCAATCTCGTATGCATATTATAATTTCAGTTTTTGTAGTTCTCTTATAGAACAAAGGACGGGACAATATTCCATTTTTACAAGTTCGAGTGTATTTTTCTGGTAGCATCTATTGTAATCTAACAACTAATAAGAGGCCCAAGCATGTAAATTAATCAGGATCTTTTCTCTTTTATTTTAGAGATGAACTTAATAGGAAAATATAGTCATTTTTGGATTTTCCTTTTAATTGAGACGAGTCTCGCCAAATAAAACACTCAAGCTGCGGGGCCCTCATAAATATATATATTAAAATACTTAGTTTTCGGGACAGACCGTTTAGCGAATTTCACGGCCTTTCCCAAAAAAAAAAATAAGGCGTTAGTCTCTTTAGGCACGTCTTTGATAAATTCATCTCCCTAAACTCGGGTGCATATTTATGTGACCTAAATCCAAATCTCAACGGAGTTGAAACGTGTCGATAACCACGGGTACATTGATTGTGACGTGATTCTAGATACGTTTTCACAAAGTTAAAAAATTTTTCATAAAATAATATATAATAATAATAATAATAATAATAATAATAATAATAATAATAATAATAATAATTAAAAAAAAAAGCGGTCAAGAGTTAAAATTTGCACATAGGGTCAACATTTATTAAAATCAGATATCAATCCAAATATGATAATTGAGCGACCGTGCTAGAACCACGGAACTCGGGAATGCCTAACACCTTCTCTCGGGTTAATAAAATTTCTTATCCGAATTTCTAGTTCGCGGACTATAATATAGAGTCAACTTTTTCCTCGATTCGTGATTCAACCGGTGACTTGGGACACCATAAATCTCCCAAGTGGAGACTCTGAATCTTAATAATAAATTCCATTTCTATTGTCCTTTAATTGGAAAAACTCCCTTTATTCCACCCCTCTGCGGGGGTGCAGTAGCCAGAAAATGGAGGTGTGACACTACTCACATGCCCTCAAACAACTGAGCGGAGTGCAATGGCTCGAAACGACCGATCGCGTCGCTACATCCTCCCCACTTAAACATCCGTTTGTCCTCGAACGTGCATAAAATTATTCTAAAGGCCATCAAATTGCTGTATAATTTCATTATGCACATACCCGAGGGTGATCCCACGTCACCCTATCCCATATAGATCTGATAAGAAAACATAGCCCATAAGCCTTAGAATACAGTTTTCATATCCGAAATTTCCTATAAGGTCAGAATTCTCGCATCCACACATTGTATAAGTTTGAACAAGTTGTCTCTAGTCATAGCCAAAACCCAAAATGAAATCACATGATATACCACATAATTCAAACACTCAGAGTGATGATTTCTAATCATAGCAGCTGCCCAAAACAACCAAACGCTGGTAATAAACCTCTTATCAAATAAAGTCTCATTCTAACACCTTCATATACTGCCAACGATGAAAGAAGCACGCAACAACTCATAACCATTTATCGGATCAGCCAGTTGTGGAACTCCCTCTCCTTCGACAAGAACTGTAGCCAATTTTCTAAGTTGATCAGCGACATTACCCCTTTAAATATACCAATCGAATTCGATATCATCCATTCTATCTCCGATGACCTTATCTTATCATATACAAGTTACTCTACTGATATTCCATATCAATACTACCTAGATCCACTAATCGTGAAATTCATACACCAATACACAACAATACAAACGTACTCAAACATAGAAAATGACTTCAATGAGAGAATCGTCCCGCAAGCTCAACCAATACCACCACAATGCAATGCTAATAATCCATCATATATTATAGAACCATAATGCAGGAATCTAACACAAGGATCATATCCCAACATAACTTCGCTACAATGCACGATCTCATCCAAACACTAGTTGACATGAAATACTGCCACCTTGCTCAAAATCAATAATCGGGATAATTTGACACCAAGTACTCAAAGTGCATTACCATAACCACGGAGAAGCAAATGACATAACACCACACAAGAACCCGAATGAACATAACCAATACGCCATCCACCAGCAATACCTAATACTCTTCCTACTCAACTTCCGCTATAAGATCGCAATAGAACCGCACCATATGTGCATATAACTAATAAATCGTAACTTCTCATAACATAGAAGGTTATCACTCAGATCATTTCAAAACATGAATAAGATAATAAACCAATGAACGTCACATGCCTCAAAAATAAAAGTTCGGAGTCAACAAATCCGACTCGATGCAGAACACACATCCATATTGGGCCTACCAAAAACAACAACAATAGCCTAGTAAAATCCTACAAGTGCGCTCTATGGAGGATAGTATGTGCGCAAACCTTACCCCTACCCCGAAGGCGTAGAGATATTGTTTTTGAAAGACCCTCAGTTTAAGATAATAAGGAAAAAGGAAGGAATATTAGTTTCACCATAGAGATCATAGAAAAAATAGGAACATAAAATGCAGAAGAAAAATACAAGGCATAAATGATGGCTATTAAATAGATCTTGCATCGAAAAGAGAAAATGTTAAGATACGACAAAGCCCCTAGCTATTTTAGACTAAAACCTTACAAGACTAGGCTTACAACTGCACAAATTAACGTGAGACACAACTACCTCCTAGCTTACAACCCTAATACTCGACCTCCGCAACTTCCTATGAAGTGTCATGCCCTTGAAAATCTGAAGCCTCGCCATATCCTGCCTGATCACCTCTCCCTAATACTTCTTAGGCCGCCCTCTACCTATTCTCATGCCCTCCACAACCAGCCACTCACACCTCCTTACCGGAGCATCTAGGCTTTTCCTCATTATATACCCAAACCATCTGAGTCTCGCTTCCCGCATCTTATTATCAATGGGAGCCACGTGCACCTTCTCCCGAACATTATCATTTCCAATCTTTTCCATCCTAGTGTGCCCGCACATCCACCTCAACATCCTCATTTCTGCTACTTTCATCTTTTGGATGTTTGATTTCTTAATAGATCAACACTCAGCCCCATACATCATGGCCGGTCTAACCATCGCTTTATAGAACTTACTTTTAAGTATCGTTGGCACTTTCTTGTCATACAAAACTCCGGATGATAAGCTCCACTTCATCGTTCTCCCATCCCCTGTAGATAACTGACCCAAGGTACTTGAAGCTGCCTCTACTTGGGATAACCTGTGATTCAAGTCTCATATCCACGCCCACTTCCCCCAGCTCAGTGCTGAAAAACACTCCAAGTATTCCGTCTTCGTTCTGCTCAGCTTGAAACCTTTAGACTAAAGATTCTGTCTCTAAACTTCCAACCTCTCATTAACACTGGTTCGTAACTCATCGATCAGAACTATTTCATCGAGAAATAGCATACACCATGGAACATCCCCTTGGATATGGTTTGTTAATGCATCTATCACCAGGGTGAATAAGAATGGACTGAGCGCAGAGCCTTGGTGTAATCCCATTTCAACCAGGAAATGTTTCTAGTCACCTCCTATTATCCTAAACCGAGTTTTAGATCCATCATACATGTCCCTAATTGCTATAATATAAGAAACTGATACACCTTTTGCCTCCATGCATCTCTAGAGAACTTCTCTAGGAACCTTGTCATACGCTTTCTCCAGGTCAATAAATACCATGTGTAGATCCTTCTTTCTCTCTCTGTACAGTTCCACCAACCTTCTAATAAGGTGTATAGCTTTTGTGGTTAAATGACCCAACATGAACCCGAACGGGTTTTCTGATATAGACACTATCATCCTCACCCTCGCTTCAACGACCCTTTCTCATACTTTCATGGAATGAATCATTAATTTGATACCTTTATAATTGTTACAACTCTAGATATCACTTTTGTTCTTATACAATGGAACCATCATGATCCACCTCCACTCATCCGACATCCTCTTAGCCTTAAAAATAACATTAAACAGCATAGTCAACCACTCCAAACCTGCTTTTCCTACACACTTCCAAAATTCCACCGGAATCTCGTCTAGTCCAGTTGCTCTACCTCTACTCATTGTACGCATAGCTCCCATGACCTCCTCAACCTTGATACGCCTATAATGTATTAAGTCACGGTGACTCTGGGAATGCTCCAATTCTCCTAGTACAATATCATATTCCCCTTTTTCATTTAGAAGTTTATGGAAGTAAGTTTGCCATCTCCTCTTAATCTAGTCATCTTCCATCGGTATCCTACCATCTTCGTCCTTGATGCATCTTGCTTGGTACGAATCCAGAGCCTTTCTCTCTCTCTAAACTTGGCCATTCGGAATAACTTCTTCTCCCCGCCCTATTCCCCCAGTTCCTCGTACATACGACCATAAGCTGCAGTCTTAGCCTCTGCGACCGACAATTTAGCTTCCTTCCTAGCTACCTTGTATCTCTCCATGCACACTCGCATGTCTACCTCACCTATGCTCCCCACTAACTTCGGGAATGACACCTTCTTCACTTCTATTATACTTTTGACTGATTCATTCCACCACAAATCTCCTTTATGCCTATGAAAGACACCAGTCAAGACCCCTAACACCTCTCTCATAGACGCCCTTATACAGTCGGTTGTTGCTGACCACATAATGTTTGCATCCCAACTGCTCCTCCAAGCTCCCATAACTGACAACCCCTACTCCAACTCTTGGGATTTATCCTTAATCAAGGCTCCCCACCTGATTCTCGGTGATCCCCAGTAGATCGTTTCCTCCTCTCTAACCTAATGCCACCGTCTATTACCAAGAGTCTATGCTGCATCACAAGTGCCTCACTCGAAATCACCTTGCAATCCTTGTAGAACCCTCTATCACACCTCATGAGGAGGAGATAGTGAATCTGAGTCTTTGCTACCGCATTCTGAAAAATAACCAAATGCTCCTTCCTCTTTGTAAATCTAGAGTTCGCAATCACCAACCCAAAAGCCTTAGCAAAGTCCAACTGCTCTAGTCCTACCAATGAAACTAAAATCACCTCTGATCCCCCACGATAGATAAATAAACCTCCTAAAGTCTACCATGACTGAATCACAACACATACTAACCCCCGACTAACCTTGGCTAAATTTTCACAGTCCCCATCAATGAAACAATCTACTCACAAGAACTCTCAGTCTCCAAGTCCATAAAAAATACAAATTACCATCTCTGATCTCAACTCCACCGCCTAAATGCCCACACTTCTCCAATTACACAGTCATCCCACGAGGAATACCTCTAGCTTTCTTCAGTGCCACAAACAAAATTTGAACTCTAATAGTCAGTCAAACAAGAGAGTACCACAATACCAATAAAGTATCCATAACTCTAACACATCGCCTCTTTTTTGAATATATACTCTCATCAAACCATACCAATTTGTAATATCATTTACCTAGTCATCTAAAACTGTCTATGCTGCCTAGGAATTTATGCCCTTCCTTTCAGAACTGAATTATGACCTTACACATGCCATTCTCAATCCTACACAACATACCGCATATACCATGCCATCCTATGATAAAGGTGAGGACTACATAATCTTCTCCAAGTCACAAGCAGTTACGCACTAGCCAAGAACTTACCATTTAATTCCATCTGGTAGAAAGTCACTATATATCACATGCTCCTTACGCCAGTAAAAATATACATCTCTAACAACGGTAGAAACCATAAAGAACTCTTTAAATCCCATTTTCACAAAACCAAACCGTCATAACTGGATCTTTTTACCTCGACAAACCTACGCAAGTCACCAAAAACCCATGAGCATTGCCACGAAACACCTGTAGAAACTCATTACCTCATAAACACCCAAAGACCTAATCATACCCATAACCATGCCGATCCAACCTACTACCAAGTTGTCCTATTTATTTGAGTTCCTCCAGAATTACCTTCAACTTGATACTTCTCTTCGATGTAACACCACAATCCTCAACCCAGATTCAGTATACGAGACTCAAGCATAAGACCATACCACCTTAAGGCTCAGAAGCCACCGAATACTTTCTTAAATGTCCTTAAAAGTACCACATTCAAAATACTTACCCTGAAAAGACTTCCTGTGAATCTAAAGCAACTACATTCAACTTCCTGATACTGATATGTAGAATCCATCATGATATAAAAGTGCCCCTAGTCTTGACACCCTCCAATGTAAACTTCAGTTTCTAGCCAAATACACATACTGAAGATCCCTAAGTGTTACATATAAATCATGAATCTATTAGAACCATTCTCGAGAGTCATCCACTCTACTCAGGTCTTAATTAAACTGATAAAACAAACTGAATGGCATGTGCCCTATTAGTACAATAATGCCTAAGGAAGTAACTCATCCATCTAAGAAGCCGAGCGATTTTCTACTCCATACACGTTACATCCCTTACAACAATAACTAAATCATCCAATGTTCCTCATATACCCATAAAGTATAACACAACTCTTATCCAAAATTCCTTTACTCGAGTCATCCTTGACCTCAACCTCTGTAAGCCACAATTGATTCACCAGTATACCTTAAACTGAAACCAATACAATACGTAACCGTGAGATCAACTGACCAATAGTAGACTCCCCCACTTGGCTCAAAGCTATAGATCAAACAACAACAACAACCCAGTATATTCCCACAAGGTGGGGTCTGGGGAGGGTAATATGTAGACATGCCTTACCTCTACCCGAGAGGGCAGAGAGGTTGTTTCCAATCGACCATCGGCGCATTGAAAAGAAAGGCAAACAAAAACAAAAACCGCATTAGTTATACCAGCACACCAGCATACATCGTAAAAAAAAATTGTCTAAACATAAGAGGCATAAATACCATCAATAAGCAGATATGCATGCAATGATATTAAAACAGTAACTACCAAAAATGACTACCACAAGAGAACACAAACTAATCCTCTATGGGCGTCCCCACCACACCTCACCCTCCCCGGGAAAAGAGTACGAAAAATCTAGAAGTCCCTATCCTACAACCCTGGTACTAGACCTCCAGACTTTCCTATCGAGGGTCATGTCCTCAGAAATCCGCATCCTGGTCATGTCCTATCTAATAACCTCTCCCCAGTATCTCTTAGGCCTCCCTCTGCCTCGCCTCACACCAACCACTGCTAGCCGCTCACAAAGCTATAGATCAAAATGCACAATAATTCATGATGCCCATATTCTATTAATGCCATAATGCCATAGTGAGATTTAGCTAAATCCTTCATAACCTCACACAACACAACCCGTCTAATATCTCAAATCATTTGAAAATCGCACATTCACTAACAGTCAAGCCAACTCCCATACGTGATCCAAACTCAAACTACTGCACATATAATTTACTAGTGAAAGAGGAATCACTACAAATCAACATAGGGATCGCACTCCCTCAAGACACTCCGCAAGAGATAACCCATATGCTTCGCCTCCAACTAACATCTCTTTATACCCTTCCACAATCATAAACCTTGCACAGTTACTTAATCTTCCTGAGTCTGAACACATCTTACGATATGAATACCTACTTCACTCATCTACTAAACAACCTGAAAAGGACCCTCCATCACACTCCTAACTTGAGCCTATATGTCAAATTAGGATGGGAATCAAGCACCAATAGTTCTTACTACACCTCAAGCAAATGCTTCTCATCACATTCAAATAATATGAACTCATCTCACGGTCACATCATACTCATCACGTATCCATTCCACAACCATTTCCACTAATAGGTACACTATTGGACATATAAATCCATAAGCACGCGCTTATACAATCAACACCTTAGTGCTCAAGCTACAGCCAAACTGGCCTCAAGACCTCTAAACTGGCCTCAAGAAATTACATCTCGCACCTTATCTAGGGAACCACAAGCCGTCGATGTACAACGGATACTGAGCGCTCATATGCGTATACGAATGCATGGGGGAATTCAAAGAGTTACACTTCAAGCTGAATCAATATCGTACGATAAAAATTTAAGAATGTAAAGTTTCATAAGGGTTCTACAGGCTCTCGAAGATAGGTACAGACATCTGCGTACCGATCCGCAAGACTCTACTAAACCTGCTGATCATGCCCAACTATGCCTTATAAAAGACAAAGCAGTCGTTCCAAATATAATCCATTTTTCAAGTCTGAAGTCGAATCCTCATGGAACTAACCTATCTATTACAACTATTCGTGATGCTAATACAAGTTCAATCATTCAAAACCTGGGTGCCTTCCATTCCCACGCGTTACCCCTGTGTTGACTGTTACTCATTAACCAAAATATCTTACCAACAATGACTGATTTCATAATGCATAAACATAACCATATGATTTATTTACTAACAAGTTCATAATTTATATTTACAACGCCCCATACATATACATAGGCCACAATCCCACAGTTTACATGTCTACAGAGCCTCTAGGATACAAAAGGGAAATACAATACTTGCCGGTAACAAGGCTCCGGCTATACCTTTCAACCAAAATGAAATCCAAACCGAGTGGCATGAACCACACAAGGCCCCGGGGAAGAAAGGGGCTCACCAAAATGGGCAGTGGAAGGAGAAGGATACTACTGCCGATGAGCTGAAGTGCCTGCTACTGATACACCTACAATCATGACACGAATGTAGCGCCCCCGGCAAAAGGGATGACGATACACTTGAATTGTACTGGTATGTATGGACAAACTTTGTCCCAAGTAAACTCAAGCCGTTAAAAATTACATCAACAATTAATTAAGCCAGCCAACCATGTTTCCACATTTTTCCTCATTTCAAATAATTCTCACACAAGGCACTTTCTACAACCAACCAATTTAGCAATAACCAATCAATCACGTAAAGCACAAGTAGTCAAACAAAGGGGCAATCAGTGCCCCACAGGTTGCAAACTCTCCTGTTGTCTCCTTTCACAATTTCACATTATTGATTTATGTATCAATTTTTAATAGCGATTTCGATCGCTTTCCATCCTTATTGCCCCTGACCACCCTTATTACCTCGGCCACCCTTATCACCCCAACCCAAACCTTATTTCACCACGTCGCGGCGCGCGACACGACCCCGCCTTACAGTTGAAAACACAACAATTTCAAACAACAGATAAGGTACTACACACAATTTCAACAAGTTCAAATAAGCAACTTGCACATTGTTTCATGTTCTCAATTACTTCTCAAGCCAATATCACAACCAAGTTACAATGTTTCCAAATTCAAGAATATTCACACATGTATATTCAACAATTTTCCATAATTCAAGTGTTTCATCTCTTTCCACAATAAACCAATTCTCAAGTGTTTCGATTTCTTTTCCACAAGGTGCCATATAGGCCATCATAATCATTATTCACAAATTCTTTACCCAATTCAACTCTCATTTACCTTTCGGTTCATATTTCTTACCACAACACTCATAGTTCAACAACAACTTTGAATATCCAACAACAACATCAATTAATCACATACAATTTCTCAAATCAACACATGCCAAACAATTTTACACATAAGGGCGATTTCACAAGAATCAAAATTAGCCATACATACCTGGTGGTGAGTTTTCTCCCGTTAACTTTCTACTTTATGCTTACCCAAGATGTCCTATTCTTGCCAACCTTGTTCTTGAAGACTCTTACTTCTACTTACTTCTTTTGTTTTACTAAAAATCAAGATCAATAATCATGCATGAGTATAAAATTCCATTTTCCAAAAGCTATTATATACAAACCTCTCTTTACCCAATTAAAACTGAAAATCAAAGAAAATAGTTAGGGTTTTTACCTTGAAAATATTGGGGAAGTGGAATCCTTGCCCTAGAATCCCTTGGAATTAAATGGTTGGAACAATCTTTCAAGATGAAGAACTTCTCTCTCTAAAAACCCTCTCTTCTCTCTCTAATTTTTGGTGAGATGACATGATAAAAATGAAGAAGAGGTGTGTTATATTAAAGAAGAGATCGGGTCAAAATGTTACAAAAACTGGGCCGGGGTCAATTATGCGGTCACTATGCGACCGCAGAACACACATGCGGTCCGTAAAGTGACCGCAAAATGGCCTCAAAAATTACAAGTTTCTGTTAAGGAATGCGGCCGGAATGCGGTCCGCATGTTTGATCTGCGGTCGCAAAATGCACCGCAGATTTGACATGCGATCGCATATCGACCGCACATTTGACGGATTTTGAGAAACTCTCTGGAACGATTTGCGGTCAGAATGCGGTCCGCATGTCAGGTTTGCGGTCGCATTCTTGACCGCACATTTGACACTTTTTCGGAAAAATTATTTCTCTACATTTTTGAAACTTAAATCATTACCAAGGGTTCGAACCGCGGCTCGCAAGCTCGCCGCGAAGAATTCTACGCATTCCTAACACATTATTCGGACCATGACACCACAGCTACTAGGTTTTATGCACAAAAATTTTACGGGGCCTTACATCCTCCCCCCCTTAAGATCATTCGTCCTCGAATGAGGATTTTGAAATAAATGAGTTGGTTTTGAAAGACATGATATGCAACCCTCAAAATTTTGACTAACTCTTATATTTTAGAAAAATTTCGCTAGAGTTTCCTTTGTATTATGGACCTATCCACCTGTCAGAGGGCCCCCGAAACACATTACCAAACAACAATATACAGCTACAACACTTTTCACAACTTGTATACACTTTCTTACCTCAACGAATGCACATATTCTATCACATTGTTACAATTGCACATAAACTAGTCACTTCAATGAATTCTTACCTTATTTAACCATTTTAACACACCATGTACACTTAACAAACCATTACCAATCTAAACTTACTATTAGTCGCTTACTTAACACATAACTCTTTACAAAATGGAGGAGGCTTTTACTAACACTAAGAGGGAAACAACTTGGACAAGATGACAATTACTAGAAGTAGAAGGATCGCCTAATTTCTTCTAAGCTTGATCAAACAAATGGGGGTACTTTTCCTTCATCTCTTTCTCTGCTTCCCATGTGGCCTCCTCAACTTGTTGACTTCGCCAGAATACTTTAATAGAGGCAACTTCCTTATTTCTTAACTTACGGACTTGCCTATCAAGAATGGCAACTAGAACTTCTTCATATGACAAATCTTCATTAACCTCAATAGCCTCGACTGACATGATTGCGGATGGATTTCCAATCACTTTCTTCAACATGGACACATGGAATACCGAGTGCACCGATGACATCTCAAGAGGCAATTCTAGCCTATAAGCAACTTGACCAATCCTTTGAACGATCCGATATGGCCCGACATACCTAGGACTCAATTTCCCTTTCTTTCCGAATCGCATGACTCCCTTAATAGGAGATACCCTCAAGAACACCCAATCATCGACTTGAAACTCCAAATCCCTTCGATGAACGTCTGCATAGGACTTTTGACGACTCTGTGCTGTTTTCATTCTCTCCTGAATAACCTTGACCTTTTCCATAGCTTCGTACACCATATCTGGCCCTAGCAATTCCGCTT
>JASVEL010005502.1:0-199981 GCA_032618575.1 Nicotiana noctiflora
AGGCGGGCTCGGCCTGTACTGCGTCCGAGTCGGCCGTACATACATACGTACTCGTCTCATCTTACGTCCGATTCGCCCCCATACAACCACAAATATTATAATCCCATACAACCACAAATATTATAATCCCTTAAACTTTTAAGACATAAATTTTAAAAAAAAATTCTTCTTACTACGTCATTAAAATTGAAACGCAGCTAATGAACAAAGCTTAAGGTAAAAGTGAGCCGAGCCGAGTTGATTAGAAGCCGTGGCATGAGTCAGCTTGACATCGTTCCATGGTCTTAGGATTATGTGGAGATATTTTACTGACAAAGGTTAGCAGTCCGTAGAAGATATTTTGTACATATGATGTGGTCTCTACAATTAGGCACGAGTGAGATGACGTGTCATGGATTACCTAAAACTAAACACTAATATATCCGGTCCAAAATAAGTGAATTTTTTTGAGATGTTTTTACTTATATTAAGAAAATCATCTTTTAGCATTAATTAGCAATAAAATTGACCATTTTAACCTTACTATCTCATATAAATACTCCTAAGACATATTCCAATACTATTTACTCGAAGGACAATGTAGGAAAAATATAATTAAGTTATTCTTTAAATCCGAAAAAATCACTTATTTTGGACTACAAAAAAAAATTAAAAAAATCACTTATTTTGAACCGGAGGAAGTATTCATTTCAAAAGATTATTCTATTCTACCCTACGCATGATTTAATTTCTTAGTTAAAATTCAAAAGCCACTCAAGCAATCAAAATAAAAAAAATGGTCAATAATAATTTCTAATAAACCTAAAAATTCACTATATTATATAGTAAAAACAAAACAAAATTAAGAGGGAGAAAAAGTGCAGACAAACTGGACCCCAACGCATACTTTGAGAGTCTGAGACCATATGTTCACATCTCAATAAGATGGCTTTTAACATGAGAATGAGAATAATAATTGGCTTTAATATTCTTTTTCCTTTTCACTTTTTTTCTCTCATCTTTTGTTCATTACTTTCTGCTTTTCTCCTTCAGCTAGGAAACATATATACTACGAATTATGAATCCATGTACTATGTTCTAGTCTCTTCAAATTCTGTCCTTACTGCCGGTGAGTCATTTTTTAAGTTGTGTAGCTCAAGCTTCTGTCTTTTGACTTTCCTTTCATAATTATTTCCAAATATGGTTTCTTTAGATGGATTTTTCTTGGTTTCTTTTGGTATTCTTGTTTTAGAACTTGAATCATGGTTAGTACTTGAATTTTGTAGCAATTTAAGTTTTCTGTTGTTGCATTTTGAAACTGTTTTAGCTGACAGTTATTTGTGGTTGTTAGTATGTATGTTTTCTCTAAAGAATATTTTGGGTGTTTAGATTTTGTCAACCTAGAGATGTATTGATCAAAATTGGATCTTTAGAAGTTGAAGTGATAATTTGTTCAATATGCAATTGGTCAGATTTGATGCCTCTATTTTTTCTTTTGATAGTTGTGTTATAAATATATCTAGTACTTTTTATTTTTGTATTATATTGGTCTGAGAGAGCTTAAATAGAGCGACATGGTCAGTGAGGATTCATATAGTTAACCCTTACTTCCTTGGGATTGAGGCGTAGTTGTTGTTATCGTTGTTGTTAATGTTGTTGTTGTATTATAATTGTCTTTCCATTGGAAGTGAGTATTAGCACTATAATCTTTTCTATTTCTTTTTCTTTTTTGATAAGAACTATAATCTTCACTAGCATCTTACTAACAACAGTGAAAAGCATTATGTGCTTAGTATTATCTGATCTAGGGCTGTTTTAATTCTCTTTCCTAGGTAAAGGAGACAACCTCTTGATGAAATACTGAAGGAAAACTACTATTCTAGTAAGATCTAGAGCCAATTTGCAATGTCCGATCGTGTTACACAACCGTACTTGGATTGTGATGGAAGAGCTGGGAAGTCTATGCATTCAGTTCAATCTGTTTGGATGGCGCATTGGACCAGAACAAGCTACAATGCTACAGCAGAAACACACAATCACGTGCCTAGTGGTAGCGCAAACAAGGAAAATGATCAAGATTCTAAGCTTCCCCGGTCAATTGTTAAACTGGAGACAGTGTCTAGGCTCTCTAAGTCCATCAAAAGATTAAGAGAGTTTGAAACTCCAGCATTTGAAGTCGTTAATGAGACGCTCAGAACAAGTTCAAGAACCATTGCAAATGAAACTCTAGGTTGTCGCAGCATTGTTGCATCGAAACCTATCCAGTATATAACTAGAGAAGGAGAAAAGACACAGAATCCATTCATAAGATCATTTCTAGCTGCAAAAGATGAAGTGCCAAGATTGGGAATGTTAGAGCCTGAACATTATAATTATCACAATAATTCAGCATCTTTGGTCTGTGAAGAGAAACTGAATGATCAACAAAAGTTACCACATCCTTTGCATGATATAGAGACAATGAAAATAAGCAATACTACGGACCCTATAATGGGACTGGCTGGATATTATCCCCGCATTTCTCAGACAACTCATAGTTTGTTAATCACAAAAAGAACAGATGCTAATCTGTTGGAAGGAAACAAAGTCGTTCGGAATTCAAGGATATGGAGTGAATTCAATGGGAAGAATGTATCGTTAAGTGATAATGATAGCCCATCTAAATCTTTTGGTCATTATAAGGGAGGAATGAAGCTTCAACTTTTAGACTGCTCCAAAGGCAGTGAAGCAACAGAAAATATTGAAGACAGTAAACGTTCTAAAGTTGTGCTAAAGAATGAATCTTCAGCTGAAACTGATACTATGGACATGGATGTGTTTCAGCAGAAGAACCAGCTTTGTGGTATGTATTGTCTTTAGATCTTGAATTCTCGGTTAAAGCTACCTTGCATATCACTTCACTTATATAACTGGCTTAAATCTTCTTTAGATTTTATTTCAATCATCATCTTACTAAGGTGTTAACTGATCAAAGATTTCTAATGCTTACTCAGAGTGATGGTTATCCTAAAAGAAAAAAAGAGGCTTATAGCATGTTTGGCCAAGTTTCTCCAAGCAAAAAGCACTTCTTTTGAAAGCTTTTCCTGAAGTTAAAGTGTTTGGCCAAGCTTTTTGATGAAAAAAAAGTGCTTTTGAGTATAAGCAGGAGAATCAGGAAAAAGTAGTTTCTAAAGCACTTATGAGAAAAGAAGTTTTTAAAAGCGTGGCCAAATACTACTTGCTTTCTCAGAAGTACTTTTCAAATAAATTAGCTAAACACAAACTGCTTCTCACCGGAAGTACTTTTCAAATAAATTAGTCAAACACAAACTGCTTCTCACCAGAACTACTTTTCAAAAAAATAATTCTCGAAATAAGCTGATTTTACCAGCTTGGTCAAATAGGCTATTAATCTGAGAGATACCTTTTAAATGTATCCATATTTTTTACTTGTTTAATGAATCTGTCTTTCTTTCCTTTGAATGTTGCAGGTCCGAGTTCTTCCATAGTAAAGAAGGTAATCAAGAGATTTCTTTAAATCTTCATAACTTCCCATCTTTTAATCAAGTTTTCAAGAGTGCATTTGCTTTATTGTTAGGTTCATAGTGCTAACTGCTCTTGTATTTCTCTTCCTACAAATTCAGGGAAATCAAGTAATAAAGTTAGTTCCAGACACCCGGTCATTGTATGATAAGTTTAAACCCAAACAAGTTCTTCAGTAAATAAGAATTGTTCTTGCTTGTGTTGCCGGTCTCAACCCCCTAAAAAAGTCAGAAACTGAGCAAATTTCCTGTAATCTTATAAGTGTATCTTGCACTTATAATATTACTGATGAGCACATATTTGCTTGTTTGACCTATAATCTAGAATCTTGATTCTGATAGCACGTTTTAGGGTTAAGTCTCTAGAGCAAGAAGCAGTATACCTCAATTTTGACCATTTGATATATCCTTGCAGGCGAATAAAATGGACCAAATTTCACCTCGGTCTGCAACCGACTGCTCCAGGAAAGAAGCTGGACGCAAACGGCTCTACTTGGATATGAACTTGGAGCTGCCCGCTCCAACTGATAATGCGGAGCCAAGTTCTTCCAGAACTGAAAGTTTGGACTTGGATTTAATACTCGCCCATGCTGAACGGCCCACTTCATCAAGAACTGATTTCTGTCCTGAAGGGCTTTTTGGACAGGACCCTAGTAGTAGATGGGTTAAACGCCTGAAAGTGGGCGCTTCTGGTTCTTTGGCTTTTGGTACTAAAAGCTCCAGCTTAATAGGGGAGTCATCGCATGAGAAAGCACACAAGCTCCGTATCAAAATGACTAAAGCAACCATGACTAGCTCCCAACCAACATCTAGTAAACTTCACGGTAAAGAATTGATGGCTCACGAGAACTCTAGTCCCTCTTCTATGAACAGTATCAAGAAAGATCTGGAGTTTTTGACTTCACACTCTTGGATTCAAAGGTTGCTTCGTGATAGGGCTACCGCTGCACAAAAGAGTCGGGCCCAACCAGTGGTGGTTTGTGAGCCTCAAAGCTCAAAGTTGGAGATTGATGATTTCCAGAAGAAGCAGCTTCCGAGTCTTGGCGCCATGGCACTCATGGGAAAGGCAATGAATGGTTTTCAGCCATGTGAATTTCACAGAAGAGGCCCTTTAGTTGTTTGGAACACAGGGAGTTTCTGAAAACTACCTAAACAGATACCAGAGTGCTCTGGCATTCATGTGCTCGGGTGACCAGGTGCATTTTGGAGCTTCATGTAAATAGTTGGTGCTAGTAAGTACTTTGTCGTTTTTATTTTTATTTGGCTTCTGTAATTGCTTAGAAAGTGTTACTTTATATTCAAACATAATGATGAAAGCACCAGACATCTTGTTTCTTGAACAGGATACTCGCCTGGCTGCTTTCATCTGCGTGTATACAAACTAGTCCTGCAGTAATTACATGCCAAAGAGGTTTGGAGTTTTCTGTTACCGTGATTGGATTATGTGCAATCTTGATTGTTGTGGCTGAAACCGAGTTCTTGGGACAGTTGAACTATGCCAACTTTACTTTCCGGAGAACGCCAGTGGCTGATAGCTTGACGAGTGCTCCTCTATTGAGCTCGGACAAAGTATTTTGAGATTGAGGATTAACCTATAGGAAACATAATCCGTCTGACTCTTGTTAAAGATCTGACTTTTCCTTTGTTTCCTTGTTCACCTGGTTTTGCAATGCATTTCTTGTATCTGTATTTCACAGTCCAGGGGATGAGGAAGACCTCATTGGTAAATGACCCCCGGTAATTTGGCTTTTGGAAAGAAAAAAAAGGACAGCTTGATACACCAAGCTCCCTCTATGTGTAGGGTCCGGGAAGTATCGAATCACAAGGGTCTATTGTACGCAACCTTATCCGCATTTTTAGTTCCACGGCTCGAACTCAAACCTGTGACCTCCTGGTAATTTGGCTTTTGGAAAATCGGAATAAATCCTAATTACATCACAATGGCCAACAAATATACTATGATACATATTACACTGTCATTATGGTTCAGAAGTACAATTTCAAGAAATGGCAAAACTATTCACTGGCGGTTCACATTTTGAAAGACCGGAATGAATCCTAATTACATTAGGTTGGTTAACAGATATGCAATACAAAGATGAACAAGGTATATTTTGCCACTATTACTACAAAATTATCGATTCAATATCTAAAGATTACAGTAAGCTTTCTATTAAGTTCATAGAAGAAAAAGTTTCACGTATGTTCTTTGAATGATTATGCGGTAGAGCATCCATCACTTTTTTTTCTGCTACTCAATGTAAAAGTACATAAAATTTAAAGATGGGGTAAGAACAAGAAGTTCCAAATGCTTCGAGAATAGGTACACGATAAGAGATGAGTACATCATAAGATATTCTTTTAACGTAGAGTTTTTTTTTACAGTAGTAGAAGTCTAGGTTTGAGTAATAACCATTATTCTTTAAAATACTACACCTATTACAGTGATCTTACATATATTTGACTCTTACAACATGAACTAGGTATCTAGAGGTGCAGCTTCAGTTTTATTTTAGACGAGTGCCTCGATTATACTTTCCTCTTTTTACATGAGCACAGAAATCTTCCTTCAGTGAGTCAGCTGCTGAATTTGGTTGGTTGTGTTGGGAAATAGGTCACCCTTGTTCTTCTTCAGGTCCAGATTTTGATTTCCATGAATCTCTAGTAGACCAACAAGAGATGCTTCTCATATTCATATGAGAGTTCCATCTTTAATTGTAGCTTTTTCTGCTACAATTGTTAATCCTGCCCTTATGTAGAATCCTTCCTCCGGTCTATCTGCTTCTTGAACATCCTGAGTTTCAAAGTAAACAGCAGCAGTGAGAGTGTAACTCTAAAAATATCGCTCAATCAATCAATTATGCCTCAATACACCAACTAGTTGGCTTCAGGGATATAAGCCCTCTATTTATTCTGCTCTATAACTCCAATAATATCTCTACTAGTTGAAATTTGAGTATTAAGATACATAAAATCTATGCTGCTCGGTCTCATTATTTTTAGCATACTTTGAAAGAATCTACACCCTTTCACGCCCTTTAGACATGGGTATTGTGAAGACAAATGAAGGATCCGCGCAGCATAGCATAAAAGGTCCAAGGAGGACAGGAAAAAGCTTACATCTTTGTTCATGATCACAACATCCTTTCCTATCTTTGCATTCTTGTCAATGATACAATTTCTGTATAAGGAAAACCATGATCAAATTGTAAGAATTTTTGAGTGTCATGTCAGTCTCGTGAAATAATTAGTGTTGAATTCAATGTCCATTTACCTTATTTTTGTGTTTTCTCCAATTCCAATTGGTACCTTCCCCTCTGCTAGCAGGGACGCAATTTCAGATTCTGTTTGGTAATAGTCTGCTCCCATCATTAGAGTATCCTGAAATGGGAGTAAAACCGGTGTTTGAGGTCTATACTGTACAAGAAAGAAGGGTGCATTTTGCACGAATGAGAGAAAATAAATGCATGTGTTAAGGTACATGCAAACCTTCAGTTCAACACCACAATCTAAGCGCGATCTTTCACCCACTATGGAGTGATCAACTGAACATTCGCGCAAGAAACACCCATGAGAGATTATGGCATCCTTAATCTGAAAACCAGCAAAAGAAACGTATCAGAATCTGTAAAAGAACTGTTAATGCAAAACACATGCTCTATTTATCCACTTACTTTGCAATTGTCGATCTTGGTTGGTGGAAGGAACCTAGGAGATGTGTAAAAAGGTGTTTTTGGATCGTAAAATTGGAACTTTGGAGACTGCAATGCAATAGAAAACCAATCAGTTGGATTATGCACTGATGTAAAATCACCTAAGATAAATTTCTGAAAGATGAGGACAAGTTCAGCATATGATGAGTAGCAGAAAGGGAAATCTCCAACATGCCTCTGCAGTGAGGGCCAAGTTTGCATCATAAAAGGATTTAATTGTTCCAATGTCCTCCCAGTAGTCTCTAAATATGTATGCCTGAAAAGTTAGCATGAATTAGATAAAACTACAGCTAATTTTTCAGTTGAGTAACCAATGTATTCATAGAAACAAATTATTTCAATGGGAAGATCCACGATTCTTTACTTGAACATTGTGCTCATTTATAGCTGCTGGTATAATTTCAGAGCCAAAATCATTAGCTGTAGGATATCTCAATTTCAGCAGCTTCAACAATACATCTGTCTTGAATACATAAACACCCATTGATGCGATATAAGGGGATCTCTTCGCTTCTTGTGGAGATAATCCAATGAGAGTAGTATCTACTTGCTGCAGCGCGAAAAAAGAAAAAAGAACAGTAATCAGGTCAAGTCTCATGAACAGTATATGAATTGAATTATGTAGGAGAACTAGTCTGAATGTTGATTTAGATAACTTGGCATCACTAAATTGTATTATCCATTCTTTTGTTTTCTAATCTCTCATTGATCACAAAGGAAGGGTTTAGGTTCTAAGAAATCGGTCATAATTCATATCCTGCTATACTTTATATAGCTGGTTGATTTAACTCTGACATGTAAATAGGAAATAGGAATCAGAACACGTCACGGAAGAAAGAGTTCAACTACACCTACCATTGCTTTTAGATCAAAACCTTTTGGTTTTTCAGCAAATTGGACAACTCTGCCTCTACTGTCAATTTTGACCAGCCCGAAATCTGATGCTCGACTGAAAAACATAAAGCTTATTAACACAATCACAATAAGGTATAAAGGAAAGATATGTCTTTATTTTAATGTATATTGTATCAACACGAATATTAAAGGAAGAGCATTGTTTCTCTCTCTTATTCTGATCACTCAATTCAGAAACCTGAAAGAACCATCGCTAGTTGCTTCGTAGTAATGAAGAAATATCAAGAATATAAACAAACCTGTCACCAGCTGGTGCACATGAAAGAGTAATATCAGAATTCCGGTCAATATGGTTCTGTTTGAAGATTGGAGACAGTCAGAAACTTATTTTAAAACAAAGGATGAGAAGGGAATAGGTAGTTAAAATGGACATACCTGCACCAAGTCCATATAATCCATCCTATAAAGATGATCCCCAGATAATATAAGGATATTATCGACATCTTTGTTCTTGGCATCCTGCAAAGAAGTGGTTGCAATCGTAATCACAAAAGTACTGTACTATTCAAGAAAAAAGTAACAAATAAAATTTCATAAATTATATCAGGTCAACATAAGAGTAGTGGTGGATTAATGTCCTCAATGTTTTAGAGACTAACCTCAAAAACCCATATAAATTGTCTAACAGCATCTGCAGTTCCTTGAAACCAGTTTTTCCCAGTTTCCCCAGGTGTCTGAGTTGCAGCCAACACCTGTTTTATGAAGGAATTCATTTCCAGTCAATAAAACAAACCAAGAAAACAGAAAAAACAAAAGAACAAATCATCCGGAATTGTTACATCGCTGCAAATTTTGTTTGAACAAATCAGTTGAAGGAAAAGAAGCTCAATTGTGATATATAGAAAACCTAAAAAACAAACATGGAACTCTAATACAGGTTATTTCAGGAATTTCATAAATACAGTCTCCAACCTCCACAAATCCATCTCCAAAGCTCACACCATTGCCAAAATATGTTCGAGCAATATGACGATTCAAGGGAGCGGAATTGTACTGGGTCAGCACAAATATTTTGTTAATACCACTGTTGATACAGTTGCTCATTGGGATATCTATTAGCCTGTAGCATCCTCCAACCGGTACCTGATGTCATGTGGCACAAAATATCAGAATCTTTAAGAGAATGACCGATACAGATAACACCAACTTGCGATCTTGTACAACTATTCTCCATCTATTTCTAATCGATCCGTTTAAGATATAAATCAACAAATAATATAACATGAAAAATCCTAGCACGTCCTAAGAACAATAAAAACATGAAATATATACAGATGGTCCAATTTATATTTTAGAACAATAAATTCAACACAAGAGAGAGACAACTAGGAAGAAATATCAGAGATTTTACCAGGACATTAAGTCATCTAAAATATAAGTAAATTGATGGCTGCAAATATAGATATCTTACAGCAGGGGTTGCAGTTCTACTAGTAAGCGGGAATAACTTGGTCCCTGCACCTCCTCCTAGTATCACTGAAGCCACGTTCTTGGGATTTGCCCGTCGTCTGTCAAAACGTGGTGCCTCTACAGTCTACACAGATCCAGCAAACATTCACAACCATAGGCTGATGGAGCTTATATATTGTAGGCTCAACTGAACACAGTATTTTCAACATGAACCAAAATATATCGTAAAAAACTAGTACTAAAACTTCAACAAATACATAGTTTTAAAAGTGCAGTGAGTTCAACGACTAAAAATCTTAAATGTTGGACCAACTCCATTCACAACACGTATTTATATCACATATATCAACTTGTTTCAACATGAAACCCAAATATATAGCAAAAAACTACTAAAATTTCAGCAAATATTAAATAAATTTGGAACCCATTTAAATCTTGGATCCACCCTCATTCACAAGACATGTCCCAAAGACCTATCTCAACTTATTCACCAAATCTACAACACTACTGTGGCATTAGTTGAAGCAAGACATGTCCCAAAGAATAAAAAGAAATGATTGTTACCAGAGTCTCTTTGTCATTGTCAGTAGTGATAACAGAGAAAGCAACCCCAGGTTTGATCTTGCTTTCCTTCTTCTCAAGTTTCAAACTTTTCGAAAAAGTATCAACCCTGAGATTATTGTTGTTTAAACTCCCTCTAATCAGCTCCCCCAAAAACTCCTTGTCACCATTTTCAAAGCCACCTTTGCTCACTCTCCCCAAATGGGCAGTTGATTTCAAAGCCATACAGCAAGTATCCATATCAGTTGATTACACTTCTGCACCAAATCAAGAAAATCAGCAACCCCCCAAAAAATATGATTATCAATGGGATCCAAATCAAGTAGAACTATTCTAATCCCAATAAAGTGGGAGTGTAGCTAATTTTTAAGCAACCAAGAAAAGTATAAAATACATAAAGAAAATATCACTAATTAAAAAAATGGCCAGTGACCCAAAGCCCAAGTTAGCTATAATAATATCCTTAATACTAGTACTTCAAAGCATTCCATTAACATTTCAATAATATGAACATTTATTATCCTCCATTAGCACCCCATTAAGTTCCATGATATAACATTAAAAGCTTAAAAAATAAAAGTAAAATGAAAAAGACTAGACTTTGAACCTGGACACTGATGATACTGGATATTGCAGGATTAAAGGGTTAAGACAAAGAGTGTCAGAGAAGCTCAGATCATAAAAGTAACCAAACACCAAAAGGAAAAATGAAAATTCCTAGTTGAATCTTGAAAAGTAAGAAGAAAGTTAGCAAATGGGAAGTTGAAGAAGATCTAGAAGTGAAGAAATAGAGGAAGCATTTGGAATCACAAGTTGGAGTGATGGCGTAATGGCAATGGCGGTCAGCTTTATTGAGCTCTCACGAGAAACCTTGCAATCTTTCTATTTATACTACTTTCCTTAAATATTTATGTATAATTTATGTATAGAATGTGAATAAATCAGTGTATATTCTATGTATACCATCTATAAATAGTAAACAATAAAATTGTCCGGCTAGTTGTGAGAAGATATCCAATACATATTATTTTTAATACATCATACTAAATAATTATTAAAAATAATTTTTATCATAATTAATCCATATATTATTAATATCTACAATTCAAGACACCATATTCAGTACTATTCTTACATATCCTACCAAATGACTCTTTAGTGTCTAAAAGATATCTATACCAATTAATGTTATCATACTATAAATGTGTATGTAACATATATATATACTAATAAAGTATAAAGTATTTATATTATCAATGCAATTTAATTTGTTATAGTATGTTACTATTTTATTTTTCATATTACTATATTAGACTGATATGAAAAGTTACCCTATTTATTGTTATAAGTTAACTTCATCAGCTAATATAAAAACTATTATACTACAAGTGTACGGTACTTAAAACTTTATAAATTTATACGTAATAATCTCATAATAACATGATTATGTCAAATTTTGTAAGACTATATGAGTACATTGAACTTAGACTATTTTAAAATAATTCACTCAAAATTAGACTTGAAAAGTAGTGCATATGTGAACTTTCAAGATTCTTTTTTGGGTTTCGATCCGGTGTCCGCTATTCACATTGTAACCAGATTATATTCGAATTCGTACCGGATAAAACTCTATTCGGGAGTATCATTTCCTATCAAGAATTTTCTACACCCAAAATTTACATCGAAAGCTTTGGATTAAGCGGGAGCAGCCTCATATATTGCATCACATCCTTCATCGAACTTCCAAGATTATTTGGCAGGAGACCATCGTACATGTGTATACGCACTACCAAATCTGGACAATAGAGACCCATTACAACCCAAACACTTGTCTTTTCAATGCTATTGCTAAATCACTATATGAGTTGCAACAAATAGTAAAATATGCACATGAAATCTGCACATATGTTTGTCTTTTGGTTAGGAAAAAGTAAGTTGATTTTCCACCTACGGCTGAGATCTTTGTTATCAAAATATTGGTGGGGTCCAAGTTAAACATTATTCAGTTGCAGATTAGCTGACAATCCTAGCTCAGAATCTTCAGCAACTTGTGTTGATAATGCTATTCTTTATTGTCTAGATTTTCGTCTGCATAGAAAGTAAATTGACATTAATGTCGTTTCCTAATTGAAATATATCAATATGGAGAACCTCAAAATCTTTTCTTTCTTGCACAAATCTTACATTTTAGGACAAAATATTGGTTGCCCTATTAACTCGATTTTTTTCTTACAAAGATTGGGTGTTTAATTTTTGCACTTACATACGCTTAATTGTCAATGAAGCATGTGAAAATAATTAAATAAAATAATGTCTAAGCCTTGATATAAGATAGTAGATATGCAGTGGAATCACCTAGATGCATCCTAGGTTGACTCGAACCACCGTTAAAGAAAGGAATTAAAAAAGGAAACTAGGTATTTGTTGAATTAGAAGCCATTAAAAAGAAACACCAACAACAACAATAACAATTCGGTGTAATCTTACAAGTGGAATTTAAGAAATATAATGTGTACGCAGACCTTACCTCTACCCTGATGAGGTAGAGAAATAGTTTTTCATAGACCATCGACTCAAGAAGATGAAAAGATAAAAAGAGGCAATATATTAGTACCATCAAAAAAATTATAGAAATGATAACAACACATAAACTAGTGAGTAAATAGAAAACAAAAATGATAACCAGTAAATAAGACCTAACACTATAAAAACGGAAGAGTAGTGTAAAACACAACACTGACCACTAGCAGTCTAAGACTAAATCCAATCAGCCTAGCCTCACACTAATAGATTAAATATGCTCAACTACCTACTAACCTACAACCGTAATGCTCGACCTCCATATCTTCCTATCGAGTGCCATGTCCTCGGAGATATGAAGACTCACTATATCTCGCCTGATCACCTCTCCCCAATACTTCTTAGGCCGCCCTCTACCTCTCCTCGAACCCACCAACGCCAACCGCTCGCACCTCCTTACGGGGGCATCCAAGCTCCTCTATATGTGCCCGAACCATTTGAGTCTCACTTCCCGCATCTTGTCATCAATAGGAGCCACACCCACCTTCTTCTGAAATCTCCATTCCTAATCATATCCATCTTAGTGTGCCAGCACATCCACCTCAACATCATCATTTCTGCTACTTTCATCTTCTGGATATGTGAATTCTTAACTGGCCAATACCCAGCCCCATAAAATATGACCGGCCTAACCACCTCTCTACAAAACTTACCTTCGAATAGCGGAGGCACTTTCTTGTCACATAAGACTCCTGATGCTAACCTCTATTTCATCCACCCTACCCCTATATGGTGTGTGACATCCTCGTCGATCTCCCCATCACCCTGAATAACTAACCCAAGGTACTTGAAACTGCCTCTCTTGGGAATGACCTGCTATCCAAGCCTCCATGCCCCCTTTCCTCGGCTCGGCAGTAAACTCGCACTCAAGATATCGTCTTCCTCTTGCTCAACTTGAAACTCTTACACTCAAAGGCCTATCATCGAACCTCCAGCCTCTCGTTAACGTCACTCCACGTTTCATCAATCAGAATAATATCATTAGCGAGTCAAAAATCAAAAATATTAAGATTGCAAGCACTAAAGATTAAGTAGGAGAGGTTTGTCGAGGAGGCAGTGAGACAGTCCATGTTACAGGTTAGTTACATAATTGAAGGTTTAATTGTAAAAATGTGCTTGTCTTCTTTCATAATTTGGGAGATTCCATCATTGTCCTCATGGTTTTCATATTTATGTGTCTTGTCACTTATGCAATATTCATAAAAGCTCGTCAACTAAATAGAGTACTTTTTGGTACTCCTGCTACTTAGAAGTAAAGTGAGTCCTCTACGTAAAGGAGTGGAGTATTTACCTTAGTCACTTACACTGCTTGGTCGAATTTTTTTACTAAAATAATGATTATATAATTAAAAGACAGAAACAAATACGAATACATAAAATAAAGTGATACTGCTTATGCTATCCGACGGGCTTGACCAGGAAGATATTAAGGGATAATCGATCCCAGGTCATCTGTATGGATGAACGCCTCCAAACCAATCGAGCCATCTCCAAAGGGATTTTTAGTATTATTTCTAACGATGTTAATTTTGAATATTACTCAAAAAACAAAACTCATTGAAAACAATTGTTATATTTGAGCTATATTTTATAATTAATATGATTCGAATTGTATTTTTTTAATATATATATGATGTTGTTACTAGTGTTTTGTTTATTTATTCGCGATTAAGGTGTAATATCGCTCACGAAAAATTTGGAGTACGCCAATACTCAACATAGGAGCTAACTAGAATGAGAGACTTTTTGGGCTTAGCCAATGCCAATTCAAATTTACTCAAACGCGATTCTGATATTAAATATCGAGTGGAAAATAAAAAAGAAAGCTAATTTTTGTCATCATATCATTTATAAGAGCTACCAATGCCATCAACGCGTACATACTATTGCAGGGCCCGTATGATATATTCACGAGAAACATATGTTCACACCCTTCCTAACAATTTGAATATACCTAAAAACAAAACTCAATTCATTCTTTTCATATTTACTCCATGGGACTTCTTGTTCATATGCGAAATTTTTCCCAACAGCATACTATGTACTATGTAGTAATTAAATTGTCAGTTGGTTCTCCAGTGTAAGAAAGAATAATCACAGCATAAAATTTCGCTTAACTAATGCAATATTTAGTTTGTAGCATAAAATTCTCGATTATTAAATAATATCTGCACGACTATATACAACACTCTATTTTAATAGCATATGAAGTAAGAAGACTTCTTATTTGCAATATCCGCACAAGTAAAGGAGACGACCTACATTACCCGATACGACCGATTATTTTATAAAATTTATATCATATCAATTTTTCGGTTATTTTATTATGTATAATCAACATTAGACTTTTTTAAACCATTCCAATCATGTTGGTTCTCTTTGGTATCAGTACAGTTCGGTTAATTTTCGGTATATTTTCTGTGTCATGTAAATGTCACTAGTAGAAGTTAGAATGCAGTTGTAGACATCAAAATTCTAAGGGATAAAGCCAAATCCTGAATTAAAGATACTACAGGACACTAGAAATCATAGGAGTCTATTAGGGTTTCTTGGAGGCTACTCTACCCTAAACTCTAACTCACACCCGCATCATTTTATCAATAAAATTATGTTTCTTCATATTTATTTTGTGATTGCAATTTATTTTTGTATCACATATAATTTGTTGCAAACAAATTGGCACGTCCAGTGTGACTAGTTCTGCCCTTCATCTCTTCCTCGTGTAAATCAAAAACTTCAAGTTTCAAAAGTATTTGTTCTGATTGTCGAGTACTTCAAGTCTCGTCTAAAGTTCATACACCCCGACAAACCTTGAAGTAGGGGACATTTGTAGACATCAAAATTTTAAGGGATAAAGCCAAATCCTAAATTAAAGATGCTATATGACTCTAAAAATCATAAGAGTCTATTAGGGTTTCTTGGAGGCTACTATACCCTAAACATTAACTCACGCCTATATAAAAGGATGCATATACCCTTGAAGAGGCTTCTAAAAAATCTCATAAACTCATGGGATACTCACAAAGAGACCAAAATATGGCCGGGTATTTCTTTACAATGAAATAGTTCAAGGATCTGGAGATCAAATACATCCAGGAGGTCTGCATCATCCTTACATTCGAGAAATACGCTGCTTCAGCCCTCGAATCACGGAGATAATCAGGAGAGAAGAATCAAGGGGATAAACAAAATCGCACCAGCGTCTTTTTATAAATACAATTGTGTTTCTCCATATTTATATTGTGGTTGCAATTTATTTTTGTATCACATATAATTTGTTGCAAACAGCAGTAACACACGTGCTTTTATAGGACTCAACGAATCTTTTTAGAAATTTTGGCTGTTTAAAGGGTGATGAATTAGGAAAACATGAAAGATAGCCAGAGTATATATCCATCAACTATTCTAGAATATCATAAAAGAAACGACGCAAAGACGAAAAAAAAATATAAATCACACGAGTGGAAAGATATTAACCAAGTTGGAACTCAAGAATAAAGTTTATAGAATAAATATTAATCAAACATATTCAATAGATTGTAATTTTGTACTCATAATCGCTAAAATAATTTATGTCTTAATAGTGAATATGCCAGAAATAATTTAGTTTCAGTAGAAACAACATAATAAGTTTGGGAATTAGAATTTTGAGTTTAATTATTGATTGGCTTGTAATAGTTTCATAATTTCAATGCGCAAGGTAAAATTTAATGTTTTATTATCTTTAAACTTATTATATAAATATATTTTTACATGTGAATTTATGTATTTTTTCGGTTTATTTTTCTAAAATAAAAAACCTATCCTAATTATCTACATTGTTATAAATTTATATAAAAATATATAGTTCTATAAAAGGAAATCAAAAAATCAATGCGATACAATAAGGTTCAATCGATTTTTAAATATTTATCGACGACCCTGCTGCTAAGAGCCTAATACCATCTAGACTTTTATTTATTTATTGCAAAAACATCTCAGCGTCTACCAAAGATAAGACATATATATCATATCTTTGATATCTAGTACTTTGGACGAAAACAAAAAACCAAATTATATTGCAGATGAATCAAACAACGATCGATATTGAATATTGGAGTTAAGAATTATCACATGCCTATCATCTGTAGAAAGAGAGAAGCGTCAACGGCTGAAAATTGATTTGTACAATCTTAACATTCATTACCTAACTGGAAACCTATGAACCGTTCACATAAAAGAAGCCCATTGATGAGTCCCTATCATTTGGAACTCTTTTAAAAAAAAATTCCCGTTGGTACTCAATACCCGTATTGGTGTCCAATTAAATTTAAATATATGCCGGAAGGTTGCACAATAGCAGGGTAAGCGCTCATACTAAAGGCGATATTATATTTAGGACTCGAATTCAAAATATCTCGTTAAAAAAAATATATATATAATATATATATATTTATTACTTCACCACAATTCTTATCGAACTATCATTTGAAACTTGCAAAACCATTTTTACAATTTATTGGTGCCCCTCTATTTGTCAATAAACCAATCCCAGTCCCCTCCCAGGTGTCAGCCCATTTCATCGTTATCAATGAACTATAATTCATCCTCTCTTTTTTTTTTCTTTATTACTTATTTTTTCTTTCAAACATCAACTCCAATTTAAAAAAATATATAATATATATATATATATATATATATATATATATATATATATATATATATATATATATATATATATATATATATACTATATTAAAAGCACGAAGGCCCTTACCGAAATGTTGTTCGTTTTTTTACCCTATAAATATAATGTTCTTACTCGACAATATAGTAATTTTAATATTTTTCTAATATGTAGGAATGAGCATTTAATTGTTTTCCTAATTACCAGAATATCAGAATTCACTATAATTCTGAATATTTATTTTTTCCATATTTAGGATTTTACAAGCAATTAAAATTTATTTCATATAGATTTCCTTATTTAAATCCCATTAATATTATAGTCAAACTATAATATATATTTTTTCATTCCAAACTTAAAAATTGTGTTTGCACTGCCTTTTTCTCGTCCAATTAGCACTACTATGAAGCTACTAAGAATATGCACACATAAACTATACTAGTGGGAATGGCCCGTGTTGAGCCCGAGCCCAATTTTCATAAGTTAGCAACTGGTATATTTTTTGATGAAAATAATAAATAACTTTTTTGATAGAGAATAATTTATATTGTAGTAAAATGCAGATTTGAAACAAGGCGTCAATTAGTAGAACTATTCTGTAAGAATTTCAAAAGCAAAGATCTGGCTATAAAGACTATTAATCAGTAGGTAATGAATATATATGCATTAGAAGTAGTCATTGCAAATTGCTTGTTTCTTATACCTTTGTTTCTATTTAGAAACTTCGATAGATCATAAAATGAAGAAAACAAATTCAAGCCAAAAGGATCATATTTACTAGTAAATCGTTTAGCAAGCACTATTTACATAAGTTACAGGACTGTTATGTTTCACTAGCTAGCTTAAAGCAGAAATGTACATGCCAGTAAGTTGCGCAAAGTGAAGCGCATTGTCCATATTTTCTGCATTGTTGGAAAATAAAAGGATATCAGTAATGGCATGTGACACATTAATTAGGTACATTAAAAAGGTAGTAGGCCGTATTTGTGGTACCTGTAGCACATAAGCTGGCGGGTTTAAAACACATATGTACATAGCTCCAAAAGATGTCTATACGCGCAAGCTGCAGAGAAAAGGGTAAATGTATGAGTGAAAGAGAAATATTCCCGTATTGGAAGCTCATGCTAGCGAAGCACGACAAGTTTAGAAGTATATGCAAATATATATAGAGAAATTCGTCAAAAAAATTATCTCTTTCTTTCTCACACTATCCGTGTCATATTAACATGGAAAGTATGTACGTAACAATAGTAAGTCTTAATGGAAAGATAAGTTTAGATAGCTAATATGTAACGTAAAGTTTCCACCGGGTGTTTTATATATTTGTACCCTTCGGAAGCATATAAAGTCCGTTCGAAGGATTATTTCAATTCTTTATTGAGAATCAAATAATGTTGAAGCATATTATGTAGCAAGAGAAAATTTAGAACATAAGTACGGCATATGGCCTTTTTAGAATGGCATTGTAAGCAACTGCTTCTTAGGTATAAAAATGTACCAGTAATTACTCTATAGTAACGTACGGGCTCAACGAAGTCTTTTTTGACGCATAATCAGTGGAATATTATACTGAAAAATGGTGTGCTCTAAATTTATCCAGAAGAGGGCCTTCTTTGGAAGAATCTTATAGAAAAAATAATAACTTTACATGCATGGAGGAAAAATTTGGTAAGCTTATTTACTATTTTTTTGGACATATGAATTGGACCATACGTATTAAGTATACAACCAAGTACTATCAATACAACATATACACAGTTTATAAGAGCTGATTAACAATAAAATGAAATGCTAGAGATTCATAAAAAGTAATATTATTCTGACTAATTCTAATAGGAGGAAAAAGAACTATGCCCCTTGTTGTTAATGAGAAAACAATAAAAGGGTTGAGCTAATTGGACAACTATTTTTTGATTATAAAGACAACACAAAAGCCACATATCACGAAAAAAAACTGAAGAATCTAACGATTTTAGGGATATCAAGTTCCAAAAAGTAATAAATTTTTTGTTTACTCACCAAATTCATTCTGCTTGTTCTTATGATTCTCTTTATACTTTTAGTTTTCAGCTTGTACATTTTCATTTCTCCTGTACTATTGAGAACAGAAGCCGAGTAAGTGGATGAAGTTTTGAATTTTCAAACAGTACTGTTAATTGCTGTTGTAATAGGTGGTGCAGTAGTTGCTCTTGCTGGGATTTTACTATAGTTCTTTAAAGAGTATGTTAACGAGCAAAATAAGAAATTTTCTAATTTTTCCTCACCTTTGTCGGGTGCTTCCATCATTGTTATGTGTATTTTTCATTTAGTTTTGATTGAGTTAGTTATTCTGTATATTAAAAGGAGTAATGATAAAGTAGAGATAGAGTTTATTAACCTTCATTTTTTCGTGGGGGGCTCTCCAGTTCAGTTTGTTGCCTCTTGGTAGAAGAACTCTCTTCTGTAGTTAACTCATTCTTCAGCTCTTCTCTAGGTGACATTCTTCTATATTCGAGTGGCTGCTTTCTCTGCTTTCTAACTTGTGATGACCTGGTCCGTCATCACATGAGTTATCGTCCCGTTTTCCTCTCTTTAAGCTGTTTCATGTTGCTATATCTGTGTTAGAGTCTATCAAGTGGATTCAGATTAATATTGGTTGAAAATAAGGCATATAGCCTTTTAGAGTGAAGCTTGTTTATAAAAAGTCAACTTGAAGTTGACTATATGGTTAGAGGGCTCAGAATCGAATTTTGGTGATTCTGTTAGCTTCGGGAGGTGATCTGTGACTTAGGAGAGCGATCGGAATTGAATTTGGAGTTTCGGTGTAGAAATAGGCTTGAATTGGCTAAGTTGGAATTTTGGCGGAATCCCATCGATAGGTGAGATTTTGATCCGGGAGTCGGAATGGAATTCCGACAGTTGCAGTAGCTTTGTTAGGTGATTTTGGATATGTCTGCAAATTTTTAGGTCATTCGGACATCGTTAGATCGGGTTTTTGATTGAATGTTGGTTTCAGAAGTTATAGTTGAAACTTAGGCTTGAATCCGTCATGATTTGATGATTTTTGTGTTTAGGGCCGTATTTTTATGATTGGAACAAGTTTGTATGGTGTTATGGGATATGTTGGCATGTTTGGTTGAGTTCCCGAGGGCCTCGGGGTAATTGGGTGTTCAAACGGATCATTTTGGTTAAGCTAGGACATCAGATTTTTGCTGTCATAAAGTTGCAGGTTTTTGTTCAACGCGATTGCGGGGGTGCAGTTGCGATCGCATAGAAGGTTTGTGGGAGGCTGTGATTTTGTTCCATGCGATCGCGGTCAGTAGTGTGCGATCGCATAGTTGGAGAAATTTATCTTCTGCGATTGCATGAGTGGTTGTGCGATCGCATAGAATGTTGGCCAGGGTTCCGAGGTCCTGATTATTGTTCTGTGCGATCGCAGGACTTAGAATGCGATCGCGTAGTGTTAATTTATGAAGCAATGCGATCGTGGGGTGATGAGTGCGATCGCATAAGCCATTTTTGGAGGGGTGGAAAATTTGTTCTATGCGATCGCAGGCCTGGTGATGCGATCGCATAATGAAAAATATAGACGGGCATAATCAACTAAAAATCATATCGGTCGCGAGGGTTTCATTATTTCCCCCATTTTTGCACTACATTGAGAGCTAATTGACAGAATTCGAAGGGGATTTCATCGGGAAGTGATTGGAGGTAAGTCTCGTGGTCATATACGTCATTTTATCAAAGAATCTTCTATTAATCCTCTGAATTTGGGTAAGAAATTAAGAAAATTAGGGCTTTGGGCAAAAACCTTAAAATGGAGATTTGAAGGACCATTTGTGGTCAGAATTAGGAGTTATTTATATGTATGGACTCGTGTTGAGATAAGGATTCTGAAAATATAACTTTTAAATTTTTTGAGAAGCGGTCCTGGGGCTCGGGTTTGCTAGTTTCGAGATTTTTCATGTATTTTGATTGTTTTCGATTGGGTGTTGTTCCATTAGCCTATTTTGATATATTTGTACTGATTTTGGCTAGTTTTGACGTGCGTGGATGCCGGTTCGAGGAGATAAGGCGTCGCGGGCTTGCGTTTTCGCCGGATCGAGGTGGGTAATACTTGTAAATGATGTCTTGAGGGTTAGTAAACCCCGAACTTGCACATCCTAGTGTTGTATTGAGGTGACTTGCACGTCGGATAACGGGCGTGGGGTAGAGCACCATCAGGGATTGTGACTTGGTCCGTCCCGCTTAATAAATAATAACACCTAATTGCTTGAAATTGAATTAACACCCTAATAAAGATATTAATTATCAGGAATTGGACTGATTATCATGTTTTGGGCTTCGTGTTGATTATCTGAATCCTTCAGGGATTGGTATTACTGTCTTGATAATACTGTGCATATTTTTATCTCAATCTAATGTATTAAAAAGGTATTTTGCTACTCAACAATTTTATAAGATTTGAAAAACTTGAACAAGATCTTGATGACATTTTTAGCTGTGAGCTAATATGATACTATTGCCCGAGAGGCTTTTTGATTACTCGTTGGACCGATTGGGGCCGAGGGCCATATATGAGGGCATGACGGTTTATATGAGGAGGCTTTCAAGCCTCGAGTGATATGTGAGCATATACATATACATGCATGGATCGGACTACACGCCGCAGTAGTATATGGATCGGGCTGCACGTCGCAGCAGAAATGATATTTATATTGCGCTTGGGTTGTAGGAGCCCCTCCGAAGTCTGAACCCCCACAGTGAGCGCGGGCACCTTTGCATGGATCGGGCTGTACGCCACAGCGTCATATGCATTGCATGGCATACATATATTGGTTTACTTGTACTACGTGGCATAATATTTAGCACTCATACATTACTGGTATACATGCATTATTTTCCTTATTGACCAGATCCCCTGGTGGAAAATTTTAAGGAGTGCTGAGCCCAAGGGGCTGATTTGAGTGCAGACTTGCACTGTCTAAGGTTGTACCAGGTATTGATCTGTCATAATGAAAGGAAAAGACGTTAAAAAGAGAATTCTAAGTAATCTACTCATATATTCTAAAAAGGGATAAAATGATAGAGTATTGTAGTTTAAAGACAATTTTGTATTATATAACATGAGATAGTGCTTTGTGTGGTTTTCTTTTACTCAGCATTATTTACTTTTATTACCGCTGAGTTGGAAGTACTCACACTCGACTCCCTGCACCTTGTGTGCAGATCCAGATATATCACAGCAGAGGTGAGACCACATCTGCTCGGAAAGCTTTAGTTGGACAGTCGAGGTAGCTGCCAGCGTCCGCAGGACCTGACTCTCCAGTCTTTCTATATTTTCTTAGTCTAATCTACACTTGCGCATAGTTGTATACACTATCACAGCTTTATATTCTGGTAGGGGCTCATGACTTATGACTCCTAATTCGGTGGGAGGTTTATACTGGTTTTTGGGATGTCTAATCCCAATTTGTTGGATATTATTTTCATTATATTTTCATTATTTATGCTTAAAAAGAGTAAAGTGTGAGATGATAGCTCTGAGTTATAGTTGATTGGTCAGGCTGGCCTAGCAATGTGCTAGGCGCCATCACGTCCGGGTTTTGGGGTCGTGACTAGTTGGTATCAGAGCCTAGGTTACTAGGCCTCATGAGTCATGAGTCGGTTGGTAGAGTCTCATGGATCGGTACGGGGACGCATATGCTTATCCTCGGGAGGCTGCAAACCTTTTAGGAAACACTTCACAATCTTGGAATTCTTATCGTGCGTACTTGACTCAGCTTGAGATGTAATTCTTGAAATTCCTTCCACACGTCTGTATGCGCACTCGAGCGCTCAGTAATATAATTGCCTTGATGGCTTGTGACTTCCTGATTGAGGGGCGAGATATGATCTCCGTGAGTTTATGTTGGGCCAGTCGGGAGGACTTGAGGCCAGATATTTTTCTATGGCTTGAGCACCAAGGTGCTGATTCTGCGAGCTGGTATTATGAAATTTATATGACCAGTATTGTCCCAAATTGTGGAAATGGCAGCTTGATAATGGATGAGCTGTTAGGCATTAGACTCTTATTGTGATCCGTTGTGTAGCCCCTAGCTATGGGCGTAATGAATATGTTCATGTCTCTTAGTGGAAAGGTAAAATGCATTACGTGTGGTAGTATGAGTTCAGACTCAGAAAGATCGAATGTGTTGTGCTATGTGCATTGTGATGTTTTGTCAAATTGCCGAAGTATTGTTAGGATGGATTTGGTGATTCTCTGGCAGGTGGATAGACCAAATTACAAAGGAAACTCTGCCGAAATTTTTGGAACAATTAGGGACTTAGAAAAGGTTTTGTCACCTAAAGAGTGTGCTTAACGGTTGTGTGTGCATAAATGCAAGAACTGCAGAAGAGTTAAGGCTTCTGATGATTCGAGTCTCTACCAAGCTTGTAAATGACTCGAGTTTAATCTCATTGTAACATTGTGGCATTATTTGAGCAAGAATGCTATGAGTGATTAAAAGTGCTTTAATGTATGGCTTCGAGCCAAGTTGGGGAGGTTGCCATTGATTAATTGCACTGTTGTATGCTGTGTTGGTTCTGTCTCTAAGTATGTTGGGAAATTTTGCCGACGGTTATATGGTGTTTCGTTGATATGAAGAAATACCAGGATGTTTTGAACTGCTGTTGATAAAGAATGCTCGGCGTATAGAAAATAATGATAGCTATTTGTATCTGTATGTAATCATGTTCTGCTGTGTCATAGTTCTGACAAAGCACGAGCGGTTCTATTCAATAAGGGTGAATAACGCCCTAGAATGGTTTTGCGGTGTTCAAGATTTTGCTTGTAACAGTCATGTGTCTTAAGATTGCGTGTGTGGCTAAAGACCGTGGTTTCGTTAGAAGAAATTGAGACTTGTGGTATGTTATGTTAAGTATGGGATTCTATGTATCCATATTAGAAGGTAATGATAACGAATTTCAAATCGCATAAAGTTCTTCAAAATAAAGTATTGTATAATGTGGAACTTCTAGGAAATATCTGAGAAAGTATTCAGTGGCCTATGGGTCCTAGACCTTGTGGTTTTATGTATGAGTCTTTTGTGGTAACCTGAGTTGAGGTATTGTGGCGTTACAGTAAGGGTTAAAAATAAATTAAAGATGAATCGGAAGGAAATTGGGTAAATGGAATAGTTTGATCACTGAGACAGTATGATAAAGATACAAGTAATTCCTGGTATGTGTTTGAAGTAATGGGTCTTGCAGGTATTGTGCAGCAAAGCTCTTGAATGATGGCAGTTGCGTAGCTTGATGTGGGTAGAAGGATTCAGTCCTGGCGGTTTAGTTGGTGCAATGGAATTGGGAGAAAGAGTTCGTGATGTGTTTTACCATGGGCTGAACATGAGTATATCTTATGTTGGTATGCGAAGCTTGGAATGTGTAATGATTTTCTTCTATATGGGTGAATGTCCTTGACTAGTTGAGTGCATCGATGTTTGCGGCGTAGGAGAGGGATAGAAGTTTCCATGTATCTTAGTGTGGTATGGTATTGCGATATTCTCTTGTTGGGTCGACTGTAATGATCGAGTTGTTAATGGCATAGAGAAATTTCTGAATGGCTTTCGTGGTATGTATGGAAGCTGGATATGTGTTATGTACTCGTATGGAGGAGTGTGGAATCAGGCATAGTGATTCATGTGCTATATATGTGTTGGAGACTAGGAGTTCTCATAAATCCGCCTACGCGGTAGTTGTATATCGTGTGTATCGACACTGTTTAGTAGTTGTTGGAAATTGGAAGCACCAATGGCTCTCTCTTTGCTTGATATGATGAATTTGCGCTAGGATATTTGTTTGCAGACTGGTTGTCATAAGTCGGGTTGTCTAGCCTAATGTGATATGAACTATGTCAGAAAATACCACAAATTGCGTAGCAGAGTGCATCATATTGTGTTCCAGCAGGGTAGTTGTCCCCCAGGGCCAGCGGACGGCTGGTAGGTATTTCTTTGTTAGTTGGGCCTTCATGGCGGATGTCAGTGTAGATGTATCTACCATTGATTCAGTTCCGGTATTGAGGAACTTTGTCCGATGCGTTTCTTGTGGCCGAGCTTGAGGCTATACATGTTTATTGTAATGAGCAACTTGACTCGATGTGCATTTATTTTGCGAGGGTTTTATGTAGATCAGGTGGCATGCCGCTACATGTATGGTTATTTGGATCGGGTGGCACGCCACCACAGGTATGGTATCTGGATTGGGTGGCACGCCGCCACGGGTATGTCATTGGAGCGGGTTGCACGCTGCAACAGTGTAATGTGTAAATAGACTTAGTTATATGTTACCTTGTATACAATACTTCCTGGCTTCTGAGGCTAAGTCCGTATTGGGTATCGCTCAGCGAAGAGCACATCGGTTATGTCCTTTCACGATTTGATAGCATATATTAATTGTTTCACCGTGGGTGAGATTGATTACTTGAGTTCAGACCTAGATCTGTGCGTGGCTGACCGTTTTGAGCATGGTGCCTTGAGGTGCTTCATGAGTAATAGTGTTTGGATAGAATTATGAATCGTGGCAAGGCCACGTGATGTTATGACCTCTCGAGGAGGATTCAGGTACTCTATGATGTGAGACGGGATCTCAGTTCTCTGTTATGATGGTACAGAGAAATTAAATTACAGCTCTTTTGTTGGAGTCAGTTGTGATGATTTGAGTATGTTCAGACGTTTCTTATTGGAGCCTGTGTTGTGCTTGTCGCGACTTAGACTGGTGTTGAGGTGTCATATCACCACTGCGGTGTGTGATAATCGAAATGATCGTTGGAGTCATTAATGAGTGAGAGCATATGTGATTTCAGTTGGTTAGAAAGGTAATATTGAGTTTTGGCCCCGAAATCTATTGTGGTATCAGTTAAAAGGGAAATGGATTCATGAACGGTTGACCTGAGAGATGGATTCGATATATCGCGTGTTCGGTTGCCTTGGGCAGTATGTGAAGGTGTTGGAATAAACCTTAGCTAATGAGATAGGTTTTTTGTTAGTATTTGGTTATTGTGGCAAATTTTGTGATTAGAGGCCATCGTCTCGAGTGATTAGGTTGTTTGATACATCATATGATCTCACCCGGAGTGGCGAGTATGGGTTATTGCAGTGGGTTCGGGTCTATCCCAAGTATAGGCATGGGATTAGTATTTGGTATATGATTTCAGAAAGTGCAATGTGGTCTATGGTTCAGATAGACTGTGGAAATTCAACCATATTGTGTTATCGGACTTATGATAGATAGGGTGAAGTGGTATTATCACGACCCAATTTCCATACCCGGTCGTGATGGCGCCTCTCGAGAAGACAAGGCCAGCCAACAACCCCAAATCCTTTTTATTACGGCTATCTAACATAAATAAATAGAAATTTCAACTTATTGACATTTAAATCTATTAATATCATCCCAATACAACCCGACCGGGGGTGTCACAAGTCATGAGCAACTAGAGAATAAGGGCGCTACTACTGGCCAACAAAGTTTAGATAAATACAAGATAAAAACTGGAATACAAAATAAAGTACGGTGCCGCGAACGCTAGCGGTCACCTGGCTCAGCTACCACCATAGAGTCTTCTGCCCTGCTAATAACCGCTATCGGGTGAACAATACCTGCAACCTCACGCAAGGTGCAGGGAGTAAAGTGAGTACTTCCAACTTAGTGGTAATAAAAGAGAATAATATCTGAGCAATAAGAAAACACGTATAGGCACACCAAAATGCTATACAAGACACTACAATCCCTTTGAGAAAATTGTAATACGGTAAAAATTCTTTTGGAAAATTTCAAGATCAGTTAAAAATATCACTTTGAAAATATCTTTTACAAATATCCCTTTTTCTTTTTCAATAGCCAGCATATGAATACTATATCAGATAGAGCAGTCGACTCACAATTCGGCCCCTTGGGCACAGCACTCCTCAACATGTAACACCAGGGTATCTAGTCAATAAGGCAAATGACAGTATGTATGCCAATGATATATGAGTGCTAATGTCATGCCACGTAGTACAAACAAGAGTGAATTTAATGCAATGCAATCAATGCATATGACCGTTGCGGCGTGCAACCCGATCCATTTGGGTACCCGCGCTCCCTGTGGGGGTTGAGACTCTGGAGGGGCTTCTATAGCCCAAGCGCAACTGCGGCGTGCATTCCGATCCATATACTACTGCGATGTGTAGTTCGATCCATATACTACTGCGGCGTGCAGTCCGATCCGTGCAATATGCTATTGCGACGTGCGGTCCGATCCATACATGTATATGCATATGCACACATAACACTCGAGGCCTGAAAGCCTCCTCAAATCACTCCTCTTACCCTCACATATGGCCCTCGGCCCCAATCAGTCCAAGAATAGTCAAAAAGCCCCTCGGGCATCAGTAAAAACAATAATACTCAGCTCAAATGATAGTTCAAATATTGCTTAAAACTCCAAGTTTGAGAAAAATATAGCTGAGTTCAAAATAGTGTAAATCACACGGACTGAGTTCAAATCATATTTCAAATAGTGAGGGAAACAGTGATGACATTTCATGTTCATAAAGAGTTAAAACAGTCGGCAATAAGCCTCAAGTATGGCAATGAGCCCAAATCATAATTATAACAACAAATTGTTTGCAAATACGCGGTAAAAACCAACATCCGGGACGGACCAAGTCACGATCTCCAATGGTGCTCTACCCCATGCTCTGGTCCAGCGTGCAATTCACCTCGATATAGCACTAAGATGTGCAAATCCGGGGGTTCAAAGCCTCAGGATATCATTCCCAAGTATTACTCACCTCGAACCGGCGAAAACTCAAGCCCGCGACGCCTTTTCTCCTCAAACCAGCCTCCACACACGTTGAAACTAGCCAAAATCAGTACAAATATATCATAATAGGCTAATGTGACATAACCCAATCGAAAGAACTCGAAAAATACAAAAAATAACAAAATTGGCAAAACCCGAGCCCCGGGCCCACATCTCAAAAAAATTCCACATTCACATTTTTGGAATCGTCATCTCGCCGCGAGTCCGTACATACCAAGAACTCCCAAATCGGACCACAAATGGCCCCTCAAATCCCAAATTTAAAGTTTTTGCTCCAAGCCCTAATTTCTTGATTTTTAGCCATTAAATCATGAATTCCATGGATGAATCTTGTATAAAAACATATATTTAACTCATAAAACTTACCTCCAATGATTCCCCGTCGAAATCCCTTCAATTCCCGTCCAAAAGCTCTCAAGAATGACAAAAAATGGGTTGATTTCGCGACTGAAATGTTTTTAAAATTCTGTCCGGGTACTGTAGCTAACACTATGCGATCGCATTAGAGCATTGCAATCGCATAGAATAAAATTTCCGGGAACTGTAGCTCAGTCTATGCGATTGCATAGAGCAAAAATCCTGGTACTGTAGCTAACACTATGCGATCGCATAGAACAAAATTTCATGCACTGTAGCTAAGTCTATGCGATTGCATAGAACAAAATCCTCGGTACTGTAGCTAACACTATGTGATCGCATTAGGGCATTGCAATTGCATAGAACAAAATTCTCTGCAATTTGTTTGCTGTATTTTTCAACTCAAAAATTCCCGTTAGCCATCCGAAATCACCCCGAGGCCCCCGGGACCTCAACCAAAAATACTAATACATCCTATAACATTATTCAAACTTGTTCCAATCGTCAAAACACATTCAACGACACTAAAATCATTAAATTACCATGGATTAAAGCCTAAATTTATCAAATTCTTCCAAAACTCACATTCGATCCGAAACCCAACCAAACGACTCCCGAATGACCTGAAATTTTGCAGACAAGTCCAAAATCACCTAATGAAGCTACTAAAACTCTCGGAATTCCATTCCGACTCACGAATCAAAATATCACCTATCAACCGGAATCCAACAAAATTCAAACTTCGCCAAAATAGGATAACTTCTTCACCAGACCTCCAAATTACTTCCGATCGCGCTCCTAAGCCTTAAATCATCACTCGGAGCTAACTGAATTATCGAAATTCAATTCTGAGCCCTCTAACTCAGAAGTCAACATTCGGTTGACTTTTCCAACTTAAGTCTTCTTAAAAGAGACTAACTGTCTCATTTCTTATCAAAGTACTCCAAATCAATTCTAACATACCCAATACTGGTAATAAAACAAAAAGAGGCAGAAAATGGGAAGATCGGGGTAGTTACTCACGATACAACGGGTCGGGTCATCACATTCTCCACAACTTAAATAAACGCTCGTCCTCGAGCGGACCCAGAGTTGTTCTAGAAATTCACCAATAGATGAATAATTTTATCGTGCATATAACTCGGGGTGATCTCATGTCACCCTATCTCATATAGGTCCGACCACACAATATAGCTGAATTTTCACAATCCATCTAGTCCATAAACCATAGAACTACATTTCACCTTCTGAGATCTTACACAAGATGAGAACCTCACATTTATACTCAGAATAAACCTGATAATAGGTGAATTTGACTATAATTATACCCTAAATAATCACACTTTATTGTTGAATTGATATTGTTTATGATGACAAAATGCTTTTATTAGTTTTTTTTTATGTGTTATAGGTACACATGAGCCATTGAAGACTAAAAGAGCTATTTTGGAGTCATAAGATGGTAAAAAGGCCAAGTGAAGAGGTAAAGTGAAGTTGGCATAAAAATTTGAAGGGAGATTCCGGAACACTGTTCATTCGCGATCCATTCGCGACCGCGAATGAACCGCGAAAAAATAGGCTCGCAGAACATATTGAGATCCAGAGGCACTGTCTGTTTGCGATTCGTTCGCGATCGCGAACGAACCACGAAAGCTGCCGCAAGTTTGAAGGCCAATTTTGTAAAAACTCAATTTTTAAGACCTAAACCCTCTATATAAGACTAGATTTCTCCCAAGAGAGGCAAGCATTGTATTATTACCTACTTTTGCAAGATTATTAGTAAGAGAGAACTCTCTCAACTTATTTCTTTCTTTTATATTGATTCTTGGTTTATGAATTTAATTATTACTCTTGTTTCTTTGATCATGAGTAGCTAATTTCTTATCTAAGGTTTTGATGGAACCTATTGAGTGATGAACTTCTCGTTTATGTGATTACAAATTGTTTGCTAGATTTCTATTTGTTCAACTTCGTTTTTATTGTAGTTAATTGGTAGGATCCCCAATTAGCTGTGCCTATTTAGTATGCATAACTTGGAAAAGAGTGCATATTTAGGTATATTGTTGAACAATACCACACCTAGGTTATTGGAGGAATCTATAACTTTAGGCCTAAAGGCGGGATTAGGAATAACGAAGCCTTGGGTGCAATCTAAAGTGAACTATTCAAATTAAAGCTAGCTAGGGTAGCCCGGGAGAGTGCACTAGTAAATTATTGTAATTGTTCGGGAGAGAATTATGGTAAAAATAACGTTCATGATTGATAGAATAATATTGACAATTTGTATGATCATAAACAGAAGAGATTCCATCAATAGGGTAAATCAATACCTTAGCCTTTCTCTTCATTCTTTACCCTTCATTCAATTCTTTTATTCAAGTCTTTAATTCTTGCAAAAGTTAGTTGTTAGAGAACCTCCACAAAAATATACTCAAACTTTGGGAAGCTGCTTCAGAAGTGTTCTTGGGTTGTGAAAGTTGTAGTTGGTAGGTTAATTCCCCATGAGATCGACTCTGGACTTAATTAACCGGATTATATTGACTACGACCGTTGCTTGGACGTGAATCAATTTTGGCGCCGTTGCCGGGGAATTAACGGAATTATCAATTGCTATTGACAGAACTACAAGATTCTTGTGTCGTCAAGTTCTTTCTACACTTTACATTGAAATTTTTGATGGTTGTTGAATTGGGTACTCAGGTGCATGCCTAGAAAATCTGCAAGGACTGGAGAACTAATTGAAGGACTCTCAGACCCCGAGCAAACTTTCCGGGCACGTAACAGGGCAATCAAACAAATTCAGCAATCTCAATAATCAATCAAACTAGATTTCTACATGGGAGACGTGAACGACCCAAACCAGCAAGCTGGGTTGAACATGCAAGAGGCGCAGGAGGCGCAAGAAGGTGCACTATTTGATTGGGCACAACCAACAATGGATAATTTGGCAACTGCCATCATTGTGCCAGCGACTCAAGCTGAGTCTTTCCAGATTACTAACAACATGCTACACTTGTTGCAAAACAAGGGATTATTCTATGGGTCTCAGGTTGAAGATCCACATCAGCACCTGAAGAACTTTCTCTCAATATGCAAGACACAGAGGCAACCGAATGTGACTCCGGAAGCCATCAGACTATGCTATTTCCGTTCTCAGTTACAGGGGCTGCGCAGGTATGGCTAATCTCACTCCCCATAAACTCTATTGCAACTTGGGATAAGTTTGTCAAGCAATTCCACAACAAGTTTCATCCACCTAACAAGACAGCTCAGCAAATTGATGAGATATTGAGCTTATAGCAGAAACCAATGGAGACACTACATGAAACTTGGGGCCGATTCAAAGGTATGCTTGTTATGTGTCCTCACCATGGGATTCCTGAGAAGATGTTGGGTCAAAGATTCTACATGGGGCTTTCAGATAGTATGAAGAATATTGTAGATGCTTCAGCAGGTGGGGCTTTACGAGCAAAACTTGGAGAGAAGGCCAAAATTTGCTTGACAAGATGGCTCAAAACTCTGGGTGGACGACTAGGAATGCTCCTATCACTCTAGTGGTACACTCTGTACCTCTGAATCCTTCCAACACTCTGGAGGAGAACGTGGCTACTATATTGACACAAATGAACATCCTAACAAAGAAGGTGGAAGAATCAGGGGTCAAGCAGCAGGTTCATATTGTAGACACTACCAATGGTGGTTTATGCACATCTTGCATTAGCCAACCCATAGGTAATGTGACGACCCAAAGTGTCATCACTTGTTTTATTAATCATTCCGAGCTTTTGAGGTCTTGAAAACCTCATTTATAGTTGCCTCGATTTGCGTGCACAGTCCGGGCACAAAGCTGGAAAAGGTTTATGTTGAAAAATGTGAAATATGTGAAAAAGTTGAAGAATTTTGATATTAATATTGATATGGTTGACTTTGGTCAACATTTTTGGTAAACGGACCCGGATCCGTGATTTGACTATTTCAGAAAATCCGTAGAAAAATATGGAACTTGGGCATATGTCCGAAATTGAAATCCGAGGTCTAGAACCCCGGTAAAAGAATTTTTCTGTTAAATTGTTTTCTGAAAATGTTTAAGGAAAATGAAACTGAATTTTTATTAAAAAGTACTGGTATCGGGCTCGTATTTTGGTTCCGACGCCCGATACAGGTCATATATATTGGTTAAGCGCTTCCGTAAAGTTTGGTTGAAAACGGACGTCGTTTGACGTGTTTCGGCCTTAAATTGGAAATTTTGAAAGTTATGAAAATTTGGAAGGATTCTTGAGTTTTAAGGCTCAATTCATGGATTTTGATGTTATTTTAGCGATTTGATCGCGCGAGCGAGTTCGTATGATGTTTTTAAGTTAGTGTGCATATTTGGTTTGGAGCCCCGAGGGCTCGGGAGTGTTTCGGAGGTGGTTCGGGGTGTTTTTGAACTTAAGAAAAACTGCAGAAATCTGCAACAGTCAATTCTTCATCGCGTTCGCGACCAGGCGGTCGCGTTCACGATGGCCAACTTCTTCCATTCATCGCGTTCGCGACAATAGGATCGCGTTCGCGTACAACAAATTTGGACCCAGCCATTTTCCTCTACGCGTTCGCGTGCAGGCTCCCGCGTTCGCGGAGCCTGGCCTGCCTCCTCTACGCGTTCGCGTAAGGGGCCACGCGTTCGCGATGCATTTCAGTCCAACCCTTCACGTTCGCGACTATGTCCACGCGAACGCGATGCCCATTTTGCCCAACCCTTCGCGAACGCGACACTGTCCACGCGAACGCGAAGGGCAAAATTTTGCCCAGTCATTTTAATCCCAAAACAGAACAGAAACGGGATAACAAATCCCATTTCTGTTCAACCCCTTCTTCACAACCCCTTGGACGATTTTTGAGCTATTCTTCACCAAACTTCTTGGGTAAGTGATTCTTAACTCGTTTTCTTCATTTTCCATCAATATTATTTGAATTCCTAAGCCTAAATAGGTGTAAATGGGTAGAAAAATTGAGAATTTAGTATAGTAAGGGTTTTCAATGAATTTACGATCTAGACTTCGTTTTGGAGTCGAACTTAAGAACAAATTGTAAATTTGAACTCATGGAGGATTGGGTGAACTTATTTTGGTTCGAAACTTGAGTTTCGACTATGTGGGCCCGGGGTCGATTTTTACTATTCCGGGCAGAATGTTGTAAAAATCATATTTAGCAATATGAACTAGTTTGTTAAGTAGAATTGATGATATTGAATCAATTGTGCATAGATACGATTGGATTGGAGTCAAATTCGAAAGGAAAAGGCATTGCTACAAATTGAATCGTTCGTAAACTTTCGAGGTAAGTGTTTGTTCTATCCTAGTTTGTAGGAATATGAATTTAGTTATGAATAAATTGTTGAATAAGAGTTATTGGTGTTATACCGGTAATGAAGGTAAATTGTTGAAATTATTATAAATTATTGGTTTAAAACCGGTAATTATAAATATATATATATTTTTTTAATTGGGATCGTGTGGTACGCCGACCACAAAGTGACTTAAAATCTTGGCATTGGCCATAGTTGCCGGTAGCCGATTGATATATTTGGGAGCGGGTGGTACGCCTACCACAAGATATGATTATTGATATATTTGGGAGCGGGTGGTACGCCTACCACAAGATATAATTATTGATATATTGGGAGCGGGTGGTACGCCTACCACAAGATATAATTACTGATATATTGGGAGCGGGTGGTACGCCTACCACAAGATATAATTACTGTGATAGTTGGGAGCGGGTGGTACGCCTACCACGAGATATGAAATGAGAGAGGAATTGAGACATGAAAGTAAGATTTATTATGTTGATTAGATTATTCTGGATATCGTGAGTTATTGACTGTTATTTCAGAGCAGAGTATTTTCTTATAATGTATTATATATATATATGCCTATATTGCAACTGTACAGGTTTAGGTGGGTGACTGGCCTTAGCCTTGTCACTAGTTCGCTGGGATAGGCCAGGCACTTACCAGCACATGGGGTCGGTTGTGCTGATACTACACTCTGCGCTCTTTTTGCGCAGATACAGGTTACGGACAGCAGCAGCGGCAGTAGCGACTTGCGGATTTTTCGAATACTAAGACTACGAGGTAGCCTTGCAGGCGTCCGCAGGACCCGTTGTCTCTTCTATCTATGCTTTTCATTCTGTTATCTCATGTAATCGAGATAAAAAAGCTTGTATTTTCTTTCGAACAATTATGTGTATTATTCTTAGAAGTTCGTGAGTATTGTGACACCAATCTTGGGTAGTGTATCAGATTTGGATTTTCTTTATCATATTTGACTAAGTCTTCCGCTAATTTTGATTATTCCGTTGTAATTTTTATGTTGTTAATAAGAAATTGGTAATTAATGGAGATGTAATTAATATTTGGCTTGCCTAGCTTCCATTTAGTAGGCGCCATCATGACCCCGATGGTGGGAAATCCGGGTCGTGACAGGTAATCCATGGGCTGCAGACTAAGAACATCAGCACCAGCATGAAGACATGAACTATGTGGCTAATTATGGAGGGCGGCAACAGGGTAACTAGAGTTGGGGACAGTAGGCTCCACAGCAGTACAAGCCTCTTAAGCCATAATACAATGCAGCAGGTATGAGGCCACCAAACAACGTGGGTCCATATCCTAGACCTCAAAATTTCAACAAGGGTATCATCCACCTCCACCACAGCATAGGGGTCGACATGACGATGGGTTCGTAAGGTTGGAAGCTATGATGAAACAGGTAATTGGGTCAAATGCCAAATCCAATGAAAGGATGGATGCACATGACGCAACTATCAAGAATATGGAAGTGCAGATGGGCCAGATTGCTATGTCACTTAACAATCGTCCTAAAGGGACATTGCCTGCAGACACACAAACAAACCCGAAGGATCAAATCCCAAAGCAGCTGATGGCAGTTAATCTGAGAAGTGGTAGAGATCTTGATGCTGAGCAGGAAAGAGAGAGAAGCAACGTACAAGCCGAGACACTCAATCCAGTTCCCATTGAACTGGTTGAGTCCAGCGGGTTGACAGAAGTTACCGTCCAGCCAATAGCTGAAAACAGAGATGTGCAGCAGAGAACAGAAAAGGTAGCTGAATAGGTAGAGCAGCAGGTTGAGAAGAAAGTGATAGAAAAAGAAAAGTCCCAAGTGATTGGGAAGAAGAGGCCTCCAGCACCATTCCCCCAAAGGTTGTCCAAGCCCCAGAAAGAAGAGCAATATAAAAGGTTCTTTGATATGCTCAAGCAAATCCAGGTAAACATTCCTTTAATTGAAGCTTTGAAAGAAATGTCTGGGTATGCTAAGATGATGAAAGACTTGATGTCGCGGAAATTTGATTTCCAAGACTTGGCCACCATGACTCTTACTCAGACTTGTAGTGCAGTGGTTTCTAGACCCATTGCTGAGAAGTTATCTGACCCAGGTAGCTTCACCATTCCATACACTATAGGAAACTTTGCCTTTGCAAAGGCATTGTGTGATTTGGGGGCAAGCATAAATCTTATGCCCTTGGTGATTTATAAGAGGCTAGGCATTGGGAGAGCCAGGCCTATTTCTATGTTATTACAGCTTGCTGACAGGACGGTTAAGCGTCCATTTGGTATATTTGATGATGTGCTTATCCAGGTGGGGAAGTTCGTGTTTCCCGCTGATTTTGTGAATCTTGACTGCGGTGGACGAGGAAATTCCTATAATCTTAGGAAGACCATTCCTAGCCACGGGGAGAACATTAATTGATTGTGAGACTGGGGACCTCAAGATGAGGCTAAATGATGAGGAGATCATATTCAATGTACAAAATCCATGAGGCGCCCTAGTGAGTTCATGAATTTCTCTCTCATTGATGCAGTAGATGTGATAGTGGAGACAAATGAGGTATAATTGACAGCTGAAGATCCACTTCAGGCATGCCTGATGAACTCAGAAGAGGTAAATGGTGAAAGCCTAACAGAGTGGGTGCTATCTCTGGAAGGTAAGGGGTTTTGGGATAGAGAGTTGGAGTTTGAACGTCTACAATTAGAAAAGAGAGAGATCCCTCCAGCAAAACCATCCATTGAGGAGCCACCAAAGCTGGAACTTAAGCCACTTCCAGCACATCTCAGGTATGAATTTCTAGACCCTAACTCCACTTTACCTGTTATTATCTCATCTGGTTTGCTAGATGTGCATGCTCAAAAGCTATTATAGGTACTCAAAGAATGTAGAACTTCCATTGGTTGGACTATGGCAGACATAAAGGGGATCAGCCCCGCATACTGCATGCATAAGATTCTCCTAGAAGAGGGACACAAACCCTCCAGGAAACACAAAAGAAGCTGAATCCGAATATGAAGGATATAGTGAAAAAGAAAGTGATAAAGTTGCTAGACACGGGGTAGGTCCCAGGTAAGTTTTTGTGACGACCCAAAGGGTCATCACTTGTTTTATTAATCATTCCGAGCTTTTGATGTCTTGAAAACCTCAATTATAGTTGCCTCGATTTGCGTGCACAGTCCGGGCACAAAGCTGGAAAATATTTATGTTGAAATATGTGAAAAAGTTGAAGAATTTTGATATTAATATTGATATGGTTGACTTTGGTCAACATTTTTGGTAAACGGACCCGGATTCGTGATTTGACGGTCTCAGAAAATCCGTAGAAAAATATGGAACTTGGGCGTATACCCGGAATTGAAATCCGAGGTCTAGAACCCCGGTAAAAGAATTTTTCTGTTAAATTGTTTTCTGAAAATGTTTAAGGAAAATGAAACTGAATTTTTATTAAAAAGTACTGGTATCGGGCTTGTATTTTGGTTTCGACGCCCGGTACAGGTCATATATATTGGTTAAGCGCTTCCTATAAAGTTTGGTTGAAAACGGACGTCGTTTGACGTGTTTCAGCCTTAAATTGGAAATTTTGGAAATTATGAAAATTAAAAGAATTCTTGAGTTTTAAGGCTCAATTCATTGATTTTGATGTTATTTTAGCGATTTGATCGCGCGAGCAAGTTCGTATGATATTTTTGAGTTAGTGTGCATATTTGGTTTGGAGCCGGGGAGCTCGGGTAAAGATTTGATAGGCCGTTGGATGAAATTCTGAGTTTTTGCACTGCTGGGTTTTTCACCCAGCTGTTGTCTTCGCAATTGCGAAGTATTTCTCGCAATTGCGAAGGTGGCAGGTCAAGGCAGGGTTCGCAAATGCGAACCCTTGGTCGCAAATGCGAAGGTGCCCAAGACCGTTTGGGTTCGCAAATGCGAACCAAACCTCGCAATTGCGAGGCCTCCAGTGAAAAGGCCTGCTTCGCAAATGCGAAGGTCCCTCAGCCCAGCCTCGTTTGCAAATGCGAACGAACATTCTCAAATGCGAAAGTCCCTGGAAGCAGCCTAGTTCGCAATTGCGAACATATGTTCGCAAATGCGAAGCCCCCACATTTGCCTTGGCTTCGCAAATGCGAACAAAAGTTCGCAAATGCGAACTTCCCAGCCTTAGCTTATTTTTCAAACTCCAGAAATTGGTCGGGGTTCGCAATTGCGAACCCATGTTCGCAAATGCGAACACAGAGACTTGTAAAACACGATTTTCAGTTCATTTCTTCACTTTTTACAAAACAAAAACACCCATTTGCGATTCTTCACAGATTCCTTCTTCATCAAAACAATTGTAAGTCAGTTTTTACTTAATTCTTTCAATTCCTAACATCATTAAACATGTTTTTCAATAGAAATCAAAGGTTTTCATGGTAGAATTTCTTGTTTTTGTTAAAATATAGGGTTTTTCGTAAATTGGGAAATTGGACCTCGAATTGAGGTCCGATTTTGAAAAAAATCATATACATGAACTCGTGGGGGGATGGGTAAACGAATTTTGGTCCTAACCCCGAGTTCCGACCATGTGGGCCCGGGGTCGAAAATTACTATTCCGGGCAGAATGTTGTAAAAGTTGTAATTGGTCTTAGGAATTAGTTTGTTGAGTAGTATTGATGATATTAAATCAATTGTCTATAGATACGATTGGATTGGAGTCAAATTCGAAAGGAAAAGGCATTGCTACGGATTGAATCGTTCGTAAACTTTCGAGGTAAGTGTTTGTTCTATCCTAGCTCGAAGGAATAGGAATTTAGTTATGAATAAATTGTTGATTAAGAGTTATTGGTGTTATACCGGTAATGGAGATAAATTGTTGAAATTATTATCAATTATTGGTTTAAAACCGGTAATTATAAATATTGTTGATGCAAAGATTATTGGCTAAATGCCGGTAATATATATATTTATGAATTGGGATCGTGTGGCGCGCCGACCACTTATATATATATATATATATATATATATATATATATATATATATATATATATATATATATATATATATATATATATATATATATTTATGGATTGGAATCGTGTGGCGCGCCGACCAATTATATTATAAGAAATGGGATCGTGTGGCACGCCGACCACAAAATGATTTAAATCTTGGCATTGGCCATAGTTGCCGGTAGCCTATTGATATAGTTGGGAGCGGGTGGTACGCCTACCACAAGATGTAGTTATTGATATAGTTGGGAGAGGGTGGTACGCCTACCACAAGATGTAGTTACTGTGATAGTTGGGAGCGGGTGGTATGCCTACCACGAGATATGAAATGAGAAAGGAAGTGAGACATGAAAGTAAGATTTATTCTGTTGATTATATTAGTCTGGATATCACGAGTTATTGACTATTATTTCAGAGCATAGTCTTTCCTTATAAATGTATTGTATATATATGTATATTGCAACTGTACAGGTTTATGTGGGTGACTGGCCTTAGCCTTGTCACTAGTTCGTTGGGATAGGCCAGGCACTTACCAGCACATGGGGTCGGTTGTGCTGATACTACACTCTGCGCTCTTTTTGCGCAGATACAGGTTACGGACAGCAGCAGCGGCAGTAGCGACTTGTGGATTTTCCGACTACTGAGACTACGAGGTAGCCTTGCAGGCGTCCGCGGGACCCGTTGTCTCTTCTATCTATGCTTTTCATTCTGTTATCTCATGTAATCGAGATAAACAGCTTGTATTTTCTTTCAGACAATTATGTGTATTATTCTTAGAAGTTCGTGAGTATTGTGACACCAGTCTTGGGTAGTGTATCATGTTTGGGTTTTCTTTGACATATTTGACTAAGTCTTCCGCTAATTTTGATTATTCCGCTGTAATATATATGTTTTAATAATAAGTCTTAATAAGAATTTGGTAATTAATAGAGGTGTAATTAATATTTGGCTTGCCTAGCTTCCATTTAGTAGGCGCCATTATGACCCCCGATGGTGGGAAATCCGGGTCGTGACAAGTTGGTATCAGAGCACTAGGTTGCACATGTCTCACAACTCACGAACAACCTTAGTAGAGTTTGAAAGATCGGTACGGAGACGTCTGTATTTATCCTCCAGAGGCTACAGAGTTAGGAAAATATTCCCTTTATTCTTTCCAGTCGTGCGACTCGATCTTTTAAATGTTAATTGAACTTCTACTCTGTTCTTCCGCAGATGGTAAGGACACGTGCATCCTCATCTACCGACCAGCAGCCCGAGGTCCCAGCAGCGGCAGCTCCTGCTAGGGGTAGAGGCCGAGGTCGAGGTCGTCCTAGAGGACAAGGTAGGGGCAGAGCTCAGCCCCGAGCAGCAGTACGAGTGGCAGAACCTCAGGTTCATATCGAGGAGGAAGTTCCAGCCCCAGCAGCTCCAGTAGGCCCAGCTCAGGTCCCGGGAGGAGCTTTGTTTTCACCGGATCTTCAGGATGCTTTGGTCCGGATAGCAGGTTTTATGGATCATATCACCGGAGCAGGTTTATTACCGGTAGCACCAGCCACTTCTCAGGCTGGAGGAGGTAATCAGACTCCTGCTACGTGCACTCCGGAGCCAGTAATTCCCCAGGCTCAAGTTCCTGTGATTCAGCCAGTTGAGGCAGCTCGGCCTATTATTGTGACTCCGTCTAATGATGGTGCAGCCATGTCCGCCGACGCGTTATGGAGATTGGACAGGTTTACCAAGTTGTTCACTACCACATTCAGTGGCACTCCTTTAAAGGATCCACATGATTTCCTATACAGCTGCCACGAAGTTCTCCGTACTATGGGTATTGTGGAGACTAATGGTGTGGACTTTGCTACTTTTCGGTTATCCGGTTCCGCCAAGACTTGGTGGAGAGATTATTGTCTATCCAGGCCAGCGGGATCGTCATCTTTGACTTGGGAGCAGTTTGCAGAATTATTCTTGGAGAAGTTCCTTCCAGCAACTCAGCGGGAGGTTATGCGCAGACAATTTGAGCGTCTTCATCAGGGTTCTATGTCTGTCACACAGTATGAGACTAGGTTCGTGGACTTGGCTCGTCATGCTATTGTCATACTTCCCACAGATCGGGAGAGGGTGAGGAGGTTTATGGATGGCTTGAATCAGCCAATTCGGCTACAGATGGCTATGGGGGCAGGAACTGAAATCACTTTTCAGAAGGCGGCTAATGCAGCCCGCCGGATCGAGTTGGCTCTGTCACGGGGAGCGAGACATGGATCAGATAAGAGATCTCGTAATTCGGGTAGATTCAGTGGTACCTCGTCTGGAGATAGAGATCTTCATGATAGAGGCCATCCTCGTAGGCCTTATCAGTCAGCTCTTCAGGTTTCTCACGATGCTTCTGGTGATCGTAATTCTCGGCCACGCTACTCTGATCAGCAGCCTATCAGTGCACCACCACTTCGCTATTTTCAGCAGCCGAGGGCTTGTTTTACGTGCGGTGATCTTAGGCACATTGCAAGGTATTGCCCTCGAGCTTCTGACAGATCTCACCAGCAGGGTTCTCGTGCCATGATTCAGGCCCCAGTTCCCTCACAGCCTGCCCAGCCGGCTAGAGGCGGAGGTAGATGACATAGAGGTGGAGGTAGAGGTCATAGAGGTGGAGCTCAGACCGATAGAGGTAGAGACCAGCCAGCAGTTGATCGTCCTAGAGATACTGCTCAGGGTGGTGGGGCACAGTCCCGATGTTATGCACTTCCCGCCAGACCAGAGGGTGAGTCTTCCGATGCCGTCATTACAAGTATTATTTTGGTTTGTGATAGAAAGGCATCAGCATTATTTGACCTCTGGGTCTACATATTCGTATGTGTCTTCCTATTTTGCACCATACTTGGTTCAACACAGTGATCCACTGAGTGTTCTTGTTCATGTGTCTACACCAGTAGGCGATTCCATTGTGGTTGATCGAGTTCATCGGTCATGTATCATAGTAATTGAGGGTCTCGAGACCCGTGCCGATTTATTACTCCTAAATATGGTGGACTTTGATATTATACTAGGCATGGACTGGCTATCTCCGTATCATGCTATTTTAGATTGCCATGCCAAGACTGTGACTTTAGCCCTGCCGAATTCGCCTCGTATAGAGTGGAAAGGAATTTCAGGTCATACTAGCCGTAATGTTATTTCTTATGTTAAAGCTCGGCGTATGGTTGGAAAGGGATGCTTGGCTTATTTGGCCTATGTCCGTGATTCTAGTGCTGAGGTTCCTTCTATTGACTATGTGCCTGTGGTTCGCGAATTTCCTGAAGTATTTCCTTCAGACTTACCAGGTATGCCGCCCGATAGGGACATTGATTTTTGCATTGATTTGGCTCCAGGCACTCAGCCCATTTCCATTCCCCCATATCGTATGGCTCCGCCAGAGTTAAAAGAATTGAAGGAACAGTTGCAGGATTTACTTGAAAAGGGTTTCATTAGGCCCAGTGTTTCGCCGTGGGGTGCACCCGTATTATTTGTAAAGAAGAAAGATGGTTCGATGAGAATGTGCATTGACTATCGACAGTTAAACAAGGTGACTATCAAAAATAAATATCCACTTCCGCGAATTGATGATTTATTTGACCGGCTTCAGGGTGCCAAGGTATTTTCAAAGATAGATTTGAGATCTGGCTATCATCAGCTGAAGATTAGGGCATCTGATGTCCCTAAGACAGCGTTCCGCACTCGGTATGGACATTATGAATTTCCGGTCATGTCTTTTGGGTTGACAAATGCTCCAGCAGCTTTTATGGAATTAATGAATCGGGTGTTCCGGCCTTATTTAGACTTGTTTGTAATAGTCTTCATTGATGACATATTAATATATTCCCGCGGTCAGGAGGAGCATGCGCAACATCTCAGAGTGGCCTTACAGACTCTGAGAGATAGCCAAGCTATATACAAAATTTTCAAAGTGTGAATTTTGGCTAAGTTCAGTTGCATTCCTGGGTCATATTGTGACGACAGCAGGTATTCAGGTTGATCCGAAGAAAATCGAGGCAGTCAAGAGCTGGCCTAGACCGACATCAGCCACAGATATTCGCAGTTTCTTGGGGTTAGCGGGTTATATTCGCCGATTCGTAGAAGGATTTTCGTCTATTGAAACCCCACTGACCAGATTGACCCAGAAGGGTGTTCAATTTGAATGGTCCGATGAATGTGAGGCGAGCTTTCAAAAGCTCAAGACAACCTTGACCACGACACCGGTATTGGTTTTACCCACAGGTACGGGACCTTATACTGTTTATTGTGATGCTTCTCGTATTGGGCTTGGTGCAGTGTTAATGCAGGATGGCAAGGTTATTGCCTATGCTTCGAGGCAGTTGAAGATTCATGAGAAGAACTATCCAGTGCATGATCTGGAATTGGCGGCGATTATTCACGCATTGAAGATCTGGAGGCATTATTTATATGGTGTAGCATGTGAAGTATACACCGACCATAAGAGTCTTCAGTATTAGTTTAAGCAGAAAGAGTTGAATATGAGGCAGATAAGGTGGCTAGAGTTGCTAAAAGACTATGATGTTACTATTTTATATCACCCAGGTAAGGCCAATGTGGTGGCCGATGCATTGAGTAGAAAGTCTGCCAGCATGGGTAGTCTTGCATATATTCCGGTCAGTCAGAGACCATTTGCTCTAGACGTCCGGGCATTAGCCAACCGGTTCGTGAGATTGGACATTTCTGAGCCTAGCAGGGTGTTAGCCTGCACGGTCGCTCGTTCTTCCTTATTAGAGCGTATCCGTGAGAGGCAATTTGATGATCCTCATTTACGTGAGTTGAGAGATACGGTACAGCGGGGAGGTGCCACACAGGTAAACCTAGATGATGATGGGGTATTGAAATTGCAGGGTCGAGTTTGTGTGCCCAATGTCGAAGGGATTCGAGAGTTGATCTTAGCGGAGGCCCACAGTTTGCGGTATTCTATTCACTCGGGTGTCGCGAAGATGTATCAGGATCTACGACAGCTCTATTGGTGGTGCAAGATGAAGAAAGATATCGTTGCGTATGTCGCTCGGTGTCTAAATTGTCAGCAGGTGAAATATGAGCACCAGAGGCCTGGTGGTGTATTCCAGAGAATCGAGATTCCCGAGTGGAAATGGGAGCGGATCACTATGGATTTCGTTATACTGGACTTCCTTTGACTCGGAGGAAATTTGATGCTATTTGGGTCATTGTTGATAGGCTTACCAAGTCGGCACACTTTATTCCAGTATCTGTCTCCTACTCGTCGGAGAGGTTAGCGGAGGTTTACATTAGGGAGATTGTTCGTCTCCATGGGGTGCCAGTATCTATTATCTCTGATCGGGGTACGCAGTTTACCTCGCGGTTCTGGAGAGCGGTCTAGCAGGAGTTAGGCACCCAGGTTCAGTTGAGTACAGCATTTCATCCTCAGACGGATGGCCAGTCCGAGAGGACTATTCAGATTCTAGAGGACATGCTTCGAGCCCGTGTTATTGATTTCGGAGGCTCGTGGGACCAGTTTCTGCCATTAGCAGAGTTCGCCTACAATAACAGTTACCAATCTAGCATCCAGATGGCTCCGTATGAGGCGTTGTATGGTAGGCGATGTCGATCACCAATTGGATGGTTTGAACCGGGAGAGGCTCGGTTGTTAGGTACAGACTTAGTTCAGGAGGCCTTGGATAAGGTCAAGACTATTCGAGAGAGATTGCGTTCAGCTCAGTCCAGGCAGAAGACTTATGCGGATCGTAAGGTTCGAGATGTAGATTTCATGGTTGGCAAACGAGTATTGCTCCGAGTGTCGCCTATGAAGGGCGTGATGAGGTTCGGGAAGAAGGGCAAGCTCAGCCCTAGGTATATTGGTCCATTTGAGATTCTAGACAGAGTGGGAGGGGTGGCTTACGGATTAGCTTTGCCGCCTAGCTTATCAGCCGTGCATCCAGTTTTTCATGTATCTATGCTTCGGAGATACCACGGCGATCCCACACATGTGTTAGACTTCAGTACTGTCCAATTGGACAATGATCTATCCTATGAGGAGGAGCCGGTGGCCATTCTAAACCGGCAGGTTCGACAGTTAAGGTCGAAGAGTTATACTTTTGTGCGTGTTCAGTGGAGAGGTCAGCCTCCTGAGGCATCGACCCGGGAGTCCGAGTCCGATATGCGGAGCCGCTACCCTCATTTGTTCCCCAACTCAGGTACTTCCTTCTCTTTGCCAGTTCGAGGACGAACGGTTGTTTTAGAGGTGGAGATTGTGATGACCCAAAGGGTCATCACTTGTTTTATTAATCATTCCGAGCTTCGAGGTCTTGAAAACCTCATTTATAGTTGCCTCGATTTGCGTGCACAGTCCGGGCACAAAGCTAGAAAATGTTTATGTTGAAATATGTGAAAAAGTTGAAGAATTTTGATATTAATATTGATATGGTTGACTTTGGTCAACATTTTTTGTAAACGGACCCGGATCCGTGATTTGACGGTCTCAGAAAATCCATAGAAAAATATGGAACTTTGGCGTATACCCGGAATTGAAATCCGAGGTCTAGAACCCCGGTAAAAGAATTTTTCTGTTAAATTATTTTCTGAAAATGTTTAAGGAAAATAAAACTGAATTTTTATTCAAAAGTACTGGTATCGGGCTCGTATTTTGGTTCCGATGCCCGGTACAGGTCATATATATTGGTTAAGCGCTTCATGTAAAGTTTGGTTGAAAACGGACGTCGTTTGACGTGTTTCGGCCTTAAATTGGAAATTTTGGAAATTATGAAAATTGAAAGAATTCTTGAGTTTTAAGGCTCAATTCATTTATTTTGATGTTATTTTAGCGATTTGATCGCGCGAGCAAGTTCGTATGATGTTTTTGAGTTAGTGTGCATATTTGGTTTGGAGCCGGGGAGCTCGGGTAAAGATTTGATAGGCCGTTGGATGAAATTCTGAGATTTTGCACTGCTGGTTTTTCACCCAGCTGTTGTCTTCGCAATTGCGAAGTATTTCTCGCAATTGCGAAGCTGGCAGGTCAAGGCAGGGTTCGCAAATGCGAACCCTTGGTCGCAAATGCGAAGGTGCCCACGACCGTTTGGGTTCGCAAATGCGAACCAAACCTCGCAATTGCGAGGCCTCCAGTGAAAAGGCCTGCTTCGCAAATGCGAAGCATTCTTCGCAAATGCGAAGGTCCCTCAGCCTAGCCTCGTTCGCAAATGCGAACGAACATTCGCAAATGCGAAAGTCCCTGGAAGCAGCCTAGTTCGCAATTGCGAACATATGTTCGCAATTGCGAAGCCCCCCAGATTTGCCTTGGCTTCGCAAATGCGAACAAAAGTTCGCAAATGCGAACTTCCCAGCCTTAGCTTATTTTTCAAACTCCAGAAATTGGTCGGGGTTCGCAATTGCGAACTCATGTTCGCAAATGCGAACACAGAGACCTGTAAAACACGATTTTCAGTTCATTTCTTCACTTTTTACAAAACAAAAACTCCCATTTGCGATTCTTCACGGATTCCTTCTTCATCAAAACAATTGTAAGTCACTTTTTACTTAATTCTTTCAATTCCTAACATCATTAAACATGTTTTTCAATAGAAATCAAAGGTTTTCATGGTAGAATTTCTTGTTTTTGTTAAAATATAGGGTTTTTCGTAAATTGGGAAATTGGACCTCGAATTGAGGTCCGATTTTGAAACAAATCATATACATGAACTCGTGGGGGAATGGGTAACCGAATTTTGGTCCTAACCCCGAGTTCCGACCATGTGGGCCCGGGGTCGAAAATTACTATTCCGGGCAGAATGTTGTAAAAGTTGTAATTGGTCTTAGGAATTAGTTTGTTGAGTAGTATTGATGATATTAAATCAATTGTCTATAGATACGATTGGATTGGAGTCAAATTCGAAAGGAAAAGGCATTGCTACGGATTGAATCGTTCGTAAACTTTCGAGGTAAGTGTTTGTTCTATCCTAGCTCGAAGGAATAGGAATTTAGTTATGAATAAATTGTTGATTAAGAGTTATTGGTGTTATACCGGTAATGGAGATAAATTGTTGAAATTATTATCAATTATTGGTTTAAAACCGGTAATTATAAATATTGTTGATGCAAAGATTATTGGCTAAATGCCGGTAATATATATATATTTATGAATTGGGATCGTGTGGCGCGCCGACCACTTATATATATATATATATATATATTTATGAATTGGGATCGTGTGGCGCGCCGATATATATATATATATGTATGGATTGGGATCGTGTGGCGCGCCGACCACTTATATAATAAGAAATGGGATCGTGTGGCACGCCGATCACAAAATGATTTAAATCTTGGCATTGGCCATAGTTGCCGGTAGCCTATTGATATAGTTGGGAGCGGGTGGTACGCCTACCACAAGATGTAGTTATTGATATAGTTGGGAGCGGGTGGTACGCCTACCACAAGATGTAGTTACTGTGATAGTTGGGAGCGGGTGGTACGCCTACCACGAGATATGAAATGAGAAAGGAAGTGAGACATGAAAGTAAGATTTATTCTGTTGATTATATTAGTCTGGATATCACGAGTTATTGACTATTATTTCAGAGCATAGTCTTTCCTTATAAATGTATTGTATATATATGTATATTGCAACTGTACAGGTTTATGTGGGTGACTGGCCTTAGCCTTGTCACTAGTTCGCTGGGATAGGCCAGGCACTTACCAGCACATGGGGTCGGTTGTGCTGATACTACACTCTGCGCTCTTTTTGCGCAGATACAGGTTACGGACAGCAGCAGCGGCAGTAGCGATTTGTGGATTTTCCGACTACTGAGACTACGAGGTAGCCTTGCAGGCGTCTGCAAAACCCGTTGTCTCTTCTACCTATGCTTTTCATTCTGTTATCTCATGTAATCGAGATAAACAACTTGTATTTTCTTTCAGACAATTATGTGTATTATTCTTAGAAGTTCGTGAGTATTGTGACACTAGTCTTGGGTAGTGTATCATGTTTGGGTTTTCTTTATCATATTTGACTAAGTCTTCCGCTAATTTTAATTATTCCGCTGTAATTTATATGTTTTAATAATAAGTCTTAATAAGAATTTGGTAATTAATGGAGGTGTAATTAATATTTGGCTTGCCTAGCTTCCATTTAGTAGGCGCCATCATGACCCCCGATGGTGGGAAATCCGGGTCGTGACAGTTTTCTCACCCTTCTGTGTTGTACATTGATTATTATGCCATGAGGACATGGCATGATTTTAAGTGTGGGGTGGAAAACTTATCTTGTATATATTGTATATAGTAGATATAGCTGTAAATTATATTAGCTGGCTTGGCCCGATGATGGACACTTGGCGACGGGTTTCTTAAGAGTCTAAGTCGGAATAAAAAAAACACAAGATAAAAAAATCTAAAATTTGAAAAATCCAAAAATATGAGTAGAGGGCTCTTCCTGATGACGGAATATTTGGACAAATACTCTTGAGGGAAGTAGTCCATGTAGGAATGTTTCTTGCTTTTATTTTCTTTTTATAGGTAGTGTATCACCTCCCCCTTGGTTTTTCTTTTGACCACGGTTCTTTTCCAAGGGTTTTTATTGAATCGGGTTAGGTAGAATTTTTTTATTTTTAGGATTAGAGGGCAAAGGTTAACATGTAACCCCAAGTATGCACATCAGCAAAACATAATTGAACTTGAGAATGTATTATCTAAGTTTGACTGTAGATTCTACGATATGCCTTAAATTGCACAATACAACTTGCTTGAACATTGATAAGACTTTGTAGATGAATCGGATTTTAAATGAGTTGCATGCTATGTGTGTGTGAGATTTTACTTACATTATATGTTTTACATGATACCTAGAACTTTCCCTGTGTGTTTACAAAGCGAAATAGAAGTTGTTTCGTTGTAGAGATGATAGAGGCATTTCTTTGTGTAACCCCATAAATCAATAAGACATGAATTCACCTGTACATATTATCATAATTAACCCCTTTGAGCTTAAAGCCTATTCTTTGATAACCCTTGAATGTTCATGAAAAATCCAAATCATATATTGTTCTACTTTACCTCTTAGAAGCACTTATATTGTGATGAATATGCAAAAGTCTAAGTGTGGGGTGAAGGGAAGTTGAAAAAGACGAAAAATCAAGAATGAATGGTAGAAAATAGTGAACTGGCAAAATAATGTAACTGCGTTGCAAAGCAATGATAAAAAAAATCAATATATATATGTAAATTAGAAAGGCCAGTTACACCAATAAAAGTAAATTGGGGATTAAAAGCAAATAAAAGTGAAGGAATATTTAGGGGAGACATAAGGAAGAAAACAAAAAGGAAAGTTGTGAAAAAGAAAGAAATGTGCTTAGGGAGGTTAGCCACTATACCCAAAAGTATCCTACCCGTCCCGTAACCAACATTACAACCCTTAAAGACCTCTTGATATATGATTGAATAACTCGATTAGTGGAGTATTACACTAGGGGCAAGCCTATGGTGTGTCTGTATGCATATGAATGTTCTTGTTGAGAGTGAGTGAATTTTTCTTATATCTATAAGTTCCATGTTCTAAATTGCTTATGTGTGGGAACTTTCCTCAATGTAATTGTGTGAGGGCATGTAACTCAGGAAGAAAAAAGTAAATTTGCAAGTCTGTGATAATAACTAGAGTAAGCAATAATGTGCGGGCATTTGAGTTTTCGGTTAGGTAAGGATTGTGCATGTCTTAGGCTAATCATGAAAGATAGCTTTTGTGACATATTTTGGGGGAGGCATTAATAAAATTGGCCTAAAGTGTGATTGAGTTTGCTCGAGGACGAGCAAAGTTTTAAGTGTGAGGTATTGATAATAGGTGAATTTGACTATAATTATGCTCTAAATAATCTCACTTTATTGTTGAATTGATATTGTTTATGATGACAAAATGCTTTTATTAGTGTTTTTGATGTGTTATAGGTACACATGAGCCATTGAAGACTAAAAGAGCTATTTTGGAGTCATAAGATGGTAAAAAGGCCAAGTGAAGAGCTAAAGTGAAGTTGGCATAAATATTTGAAGGAAGATTCCGGAACACTGTTCATTCGGGGTCCATTCGCGATCGCGAATGAATCGCGAAAAAACAGGCTCACGGAACATGTTGAGATTCAGAGGCGCTCTCTGTTCACGGTCCGTTCGCGACCACGAACGAACCACGAAAGCTGCCGCAAGTTTGAAGGCCAATTTTGTAAAAACTCAATTTTTAAGACCTAAACCCTCTATATAAGCCTAGATTTTGCCCAAGAGAGACAAGCATTGTATTATTACCTACTTTTGCAAGATTATTAGTAAGAGAGAACTCTCTCAACTTATTTTTTCTTTTATATTGATTCTTTGATTATGAATTCAATTATTATTCTTGTTTCTTTGATCATGGGTAGCTAATTTCTTATCTAAGGTTTTGACGGAACCTATTGAGTGATGAACTTCTTGTTTATGTGATTACAAATTGTTAGCTAGATTTCTATTTGTTCAACTTCGTTCTTGTTGTAGTTAATTGGTAGGATCCCCAATTAGCTGTGCCTATTTAGTATGTATAACTTTGAAAAGAGTGCATATTTAGGTATATTGTTGAACAACACCACACCTAGTTTATTGGAGGAATCTATAACTTTAGGCATAAAGGCGGGATTAGGAATAACGAAGCCTTGGGTGCAATCTAAAGTGAACTATTCAAATTAAAGCTAGCTAGGGTAGCTCGGGAGAGTGCACTAGTAAATTATTGTAATTGCTCGGGAGAGAATTACGGTAAAAATAGCGTTCATGATTGATAGAATAATATTGACAATTTGTATGAGCACAAACAGAAGGGATTCCATCAATAGGGGAAATCAATACCTTAGACTTTCTCTTCATTCTTTACCCAACATTCAATTCTTTTATTCAAGTCTTTAATTCTTGCAAAAGTTAATTGTTAGAGAACCTCCACAAAAATATACTCAAACTTTGGGAAGCTGCTTCAGAAGTGTTCTTGGGTTGTGAAAGTTGCAGTTGGTAGGTTAATTCCCTGTGGGATCGACTCTGGACTTATTTGACGGATTATATTGACTACGACCGTTGCTTGGACGTGAATCAAAACCCGAACAAGTTATATTAACCCATAGCTACAACCTCAGCCGCAATTATATGATATATCACATAACTCCAACATACACAACGATAACTTCCATCCACAACAGTTGCCCACGGCAACCAAATATCGATAGAAAACCCTTTTATTAGCTAGAGTCTTATTCCAACACTTTTAATATTGCCCATGGTAAATAAATCACGCGTTACACCATATCCATTCCTCAGGTCACCCATACACGAAGCCACTTTCTTCTTAAATAATACCACAACATATTCCCGGGCCAAACATCAATATCAACTCTCTAGTCAGTTAAAATCATATCTGTTCGCATTTATTAATGACTCCTACAATTATCTCGAATCCAACGCACCACTCTGGTGATATAGCACCTCATCACATGATTAAGCCACAACTTTCCTAATCCACGCACCAGTAAGGAACAAATGACTCAAACGGAAGAGCTTTACCTTAAGCTCATCAATACCATTACAACACAAGACCGAGACCACATCTCACATTATAGAAATAGATCACCTAAATCTATCTCGAAAGGTCATAATCAATTCTCCATTTACCGAGAAACACTCAATTACTCTTCCCGCTCGACTTTTTGCTACGAGTACTCAATAGAAGCGTACCACATGTACCTATGTACAACAATTCATGACATCTCACAGCACAGAAAACCAGTTCATATCTCTCCCCAAATCATTAACAAGTCCAAAAGCAATCGAATCAACCTATCCCTCAATAATACAACTCGGGACTAACCAAGCTAACTCAAGTTAAATACGTGGTCAATCAGCTTATCAACTAACTCATTATCAAGAAGCCTGAAGTTGCTCTTTCCACTACTATAACTCATGGCAGAGTTGTACGATACGGTGTCCGGTACAAGAGAAATACCAAAATCCATAATTTTGTCTGGCGACATGCCCGACCACAAGGAACGCATCTGAAAAGTCCCTCAATACCGGAATTGAATCAATGGTAGAAAACTTCTATGCTAACATCCGCCTTAAGGCCCAATTTAAGAAAGGCAATTATTCCCAGCTATCCGCTGGTCTGTGGAACACAAGCATTCAGCTAGAACATAGTCTGATGCACCTAACCACGCAACTTGTGGCATTTTTGGCATAGCCCCTAATGTAATAGTTCAAAATCACCCAACACTAAGGCAACCAGTCTGAATTCCAACATCACAACATAGCCTATATATCAGAACTCCATATAACACATAAATCATTATACGTGATCCCAGTTTCCGCCGTGCGAATACATGCACACATTTGATACCCAATCATTCCACAATAGATACTCAAAATTTATCATACCATACTCGAATAACATAAGAACTTTTATATCCCTTATGCACCGTAGACATCGACACACTCAACTAGTCAAGAACTTTCATTGATCCCATCTAGAAGAAAAATCATTACACACCCCATGCTCTGCATGACATACATAGGTCGTGTTCATTTTCTTACAATACTGACACGATGGATGAGACCTGTACACATTCATAACTACTGCCGAAAAAACAATTCATTAGTTCTATACTCTTGATAAGAACTATCACCTCATTCTGAGCCAAACAATGGTCTTAGCTCTTTAATTTTACTTCATATACTTATATTGCACTGATCTCAAATTCAATGATCTCGTCTTACCTAGTACAAACTGTTTGGGCAATAAGCCACTCCATACATAATTTTAAGTCGCATATGATGCCCCAACATGCCAATAGGCTACCAATTCGAACGCAATACAAAAGATAATGAACTCTGGAAGGAATTATCAATCCCACACATTAATATAGACTTCCCTGGGAACGCAGGAAGCAAGTCATACAAGGATAGCATATAGAAACTATAGTCGATTTCACACTGTTGCGACGTGCAACCCGATCCAGATAACATACCCATGGTGGCGTACCACCCGATCCACATATAGATCTCATATAAGGAGATGCACATCGAGCCAAATCTGCCCATTACAACATAATACCGAATATCGGTCATAAGCATGCTAAGTGCATCATAACATCTCTGAGGGTATATAGAGTTATAGCTACAAAAATCAAGCACAACTAAGGTGCGATGTACAATTTGAATTTCAAGAGCCAAGATGCTCATATAACGTCATTCCTACGCGGATTCTCAACACATAGCAATTTCTCAAGCTGTCTCACAACTCAACATCGTAATGCATCACTACACAAAATATCTGACAATGAAACATCAACCTAACTACTCCTCCATGAGGGCCACATTACAAAAATGCACACATCTGGCCTGATATAGAGCCATTATTCACATTAAATATATCCATCGACTTCAAGCTGATTCCGATCACACTAAACTAGTCTGATAACCTTTCAAAGTTCCATAATAACTCCCATCTTCCTCATAACACACAAGAACAACCATCACAATCGGGGTAATCCTCCCCAGTTCGCAACTCAATCAGCCAAGTACCCTTCCGGCATGAATCTTCAATTTAACGACACTATTACAACCTTCATACTTGATTTGCATCATTAATCAATCAAGTAATCATATGTCACACTTATATAATATTTCCGTGGGACACACTCCCACAACCTACTACAATAATATCTGGAGTATACCTCCAAACCACCGGTCGCCTTAAGGCTAAAAAGCGATCAAGAATAATTAACCAGGGCGCAAAGCCCTTTCTGCGCAACATGTTCTCAAGTGATGCTGAAGACAATACCAATTTACTTTAGCAATTGAAACTTCTTTCCTGCTCATCCGATTTCATGACATCTTTGTCAAAATTTTCCTTCGCTCGTGCCATTCTCGGCCTAATTTTAGCAACAAAAACTGATTTTCCAGTATACCTTAAGACCAAACCAACATAGCACATAACCGTGCAGCTAACTAATCAGTAGCAACATCCCCAACTTAGCTCTAATCCATCTATCAGGACACATTCAATAACACAAAATACTTTTACTCTAATGATGCCGCAATATTATAGTGAGATTAAAGTCACTCTTTCACAAGCTTGTGGAGACACAAATCATCAGAAATTTTAACTCTTCTGCAATTCTTGCGTTCATTCACACAACAATTAAGCCCACTCCTTAGGTGACAAATTTTTTAACTAAGTCCCAAATTTTTCAAAATTTTTGGCAGAGTATCCTTTATAATTGGGCTTATCCACCTGACAGAGAATCACCAAACCATCCTAACAAAACATCCACAACTTGGAAAAGCATCACAATATATATCAATTATGTAAATCTCAATACTACATGCATTATACTATCAAAATTGATACATGGACATGCTTTCCACCTATTTGAATCATAACACATAGGAAATACCTTTCAACCCTCAATTATCTGGGCTATTCCACTAAGTAAGAACATTTTCTATCCTTAATAATTTTTGTATACCTTCCATTGCCATACACATTGCACAGTACCAACATACTCTTTACATAGCTATCCAGTTGCGATCTCGGCTAATAGGGACCATATTGAAAATATAAGTTCAAATCATTTGTTCACACAATCAGCACCTCAGTGCTCAAGCCATAGGTAAAGATCTGAGCTCAAGTCCTCCAAACTGGCCCAACATCAAACTCACGGAGATTACATCTCGCCTCAATCAGGGAATAACAAGCCATCAAGGCACATATATTGTTAAGCACTCGCATGCGCATACTGATGTGTGGAAGGAATTTCAAGAGGTATATCTCTAGCTGAATCAAGTACGCACGATAAGAATTCCAAGAAAGTGAAGTTTTTCCTAAAGGTTCTGCAGCCTCTCAAGGATAAATACAGACGTCTCCGTACCGATCTGCGAGACTCTACTAAACCTGCTCATGACTCGTGAGACCTTGTAACCTAGGCTCTGATACTAACTTGTCACGACCCAATTTCCAAACCCGGTCGTGATGGCGCCTCTCGAGAAGACAAGGCCAGCCAACAAACCCAAATCCTTTTTATTACAGCTATCAAACATAAATAAATAGAAATAATCGACTTATTAACATTTAAATCTATTAATATCATACCAATACAACCCGACCGGGGGTGTCACAAGTCATGAGCAACTAGAGAGTAAGGGCGCTACTAATGGCCAACAAAGTATAGATAAATACAATATAAAAACTGGAATACAAAATAAAGTACGGTGCCGCGAACGCTAGCGGTCACCTGGCTCAACTAACACCATAAAGTCTTCTGCCCTGCTAATACCCCCTATCGGGTGAACAATACTTGCAACTGCACGCAAGGTGCAGGGAGTAAAGTGAGTACTTCCAACTCAGTGGTAATAAAAGAGAATAATATCTGAGCGATAAGAAAACACTTATGGGCATACCAAAATGCTATACAAGACAGTACAATCTTTTTGAGAAAATTGTAATACGGTAAAAATTCTTTTGGAAAATCTCAAGATGAGTTGAAAATATCACTTTGAAAATCTCTTATACAAATATCCCTTTTTCTTTTTCAATAGCCAGCATATGAATACTATATCAGATAGAGCAGTCGGCTCACAAGTCGGCCCCTTGGGCATAACACTCCTCAACATGTAACACTAGGGTATCTGGTCAATAAGGCAAATAACAGTATGTATGACAATGATATATAAGTGCTAATGTCATGCTACGTAGTACAAACACGAGTGAATTCAATGCAATGTAATGCAATCAATGCATATGACCGTTGCGGTGTGCAACCCGATCTATTTGGGTACCCGCACTCACTGTGGGGGTTCAGACTCCGGAGGGGCTCCTACAGCCCAAGCGCAAAAATACTGCGGCGTGCAGTCCGATCCACATACATATTACTGCGGCGTGCACTCCGATCCATATAATATACTAATGCGGCGTGTAGTCCGATCCATGCAATATGCTACTGCGGCGTGCAGTCCGATCCATGCATATATATGCATATGAACACATAACACTCGAGGCCTGAAAGCCTCCTCAAATAACTCCTCTTGCCCTCACATATGGCCCTCGACCCCAAACAGTCCAAGAATGGTCAAAAAGCCCCTCGGGCATCAGTGAAAATAATAATACTCAGCTCAAATGCTAGTTCAAATATCGTTTAAAACTCCAAGTTTGAGAAAAATATAGCTGAGTTCAAAATAGTATAAATCACATGGACTGAGTTAAAATCATATTTCAAATAGTGATGGAAATAGTGATGACATTTCATGTTCACAAAGAGTTCAAACAGTCGGCAATAAGCCTCAAGTATGGCAATGAGCCCAAATCATAATGATAACAACAATTTTTTTGCAAATATGCGGTAAAAACCAACATTCGGGACGGACCAAGTCACGATACCCAATGGTGCTCTACCCCACGCTCAGGTCCAGCATGCAAGTCACCTCAATACAGCACTAAGATGTGCAAATCCGGGATTTCAAACCCTCAAGATATGATTCCCAAGTATTACTCACCTCGAACCGGCAAAAACTCAACCCCGCGACGCCTTTGCTCCTCAAACCGGCCTCCACGCGCATCGAAACTAGCCAAAATCAGTACAAATATATCATAATAGGCTAATGGAACATAACCCAATCGAAAGAACTCGAAATATACCAAAAATCACGAAATTGGCAAAACTCGAGCCCCGGGCCCACATCTCAATAAATTTCGAAATTCACATTTTTGGAATCTTCGTCTCGCCGCGAGTCCGTACATACCAAGAACTCCCAAATCGGACCACAAATGACCCCTCAAATCCCAAATTTAAAGTTTTTGCTCCAAGCCATATTTTCTTGATTTTTAGCCATTAAATCATGATTCCATGGATTATTCTTGTATAAAAACATGTATTTAACTCATAAAACTTACCTCCAATGATTCCCCATCGAAATCCCTTCAATTCCCGTCCAAAAGCTCTCAAGAATGACCAAAAATGGTGGAAAAATGGGTTGATTTCGCGACTGAAATGTTTTTAACATTCTGTCCAGGTACTGTAGCTAACACTAAGCGATCACATTAGAGCATTGCAATCGCATAGAATAAAATTTCCGGGCACTGTGGCTCAGTCTATGTGATTGCATAGAGCAAAAATCCTGGTACTGTAGCTAACACTATGCGATCGCATATAACAAAATTTCGGGCACTGTAGCTAAGTCTATGCGATTGCATAGAACAAAATCCTGGGTACTGTAGCTAACACTATGCGATCGCATAGAACAAAATTCTCTACAATTTTTCTGCTGTATTTTTCAACTCAAAAATTCCTGTTAGCCATCCGAAATCACCTCGAGTCCCCCGAGACCTCAACCAAAAATACCAATACATCCTATAACGTTATTCAAACTTGTTCCAATCTTCGAAACACATTCAACAACACTAAAATCATTAAATTACCACAGATTGAAGCCTAGATTTATCAAATTCTTCCAAACTCACATTCGATCCGAAACCCAACCAAACAACTTCCGAATGACCTGAAATTTTGCACACAAGTCCAAAATCACCTAATGAAGCTACTGCAACTCTCGGAATTCTACTCCGACTCTCGGATCAAAATATCACCTATCAACTGGAATCCGTCAAAATTTAAACTTCGTCAAAATAGGATAACTTCTCCACCAGACCTCCAAAATTACTTCTGATCGCGCTCCTAAGCCTTAAATCATCACCCGGATCTAACCGAATCATTGAAATTCATTTCTGAGCCCTCTAACTCACAAGTCAATATCCGGTTGACTTTTCCAACTTAAGTCTTCTTAAAAGAGACTAAGTGTCTCATTTCTTATCAAAGTACTCCAAATTAATTCTAACACAACCAATACCGGTAATGAAACATAAGGAGGTAGAAAATGGGAAGATCGGGGTAGTAACTCATGATACAATGGGTCGGGTCGTCACAGGTATCACCCCGAGTATATGCTTGGTAAGGTCATTTAACTCTGGTACGCTCGAGGGCGAGCATTTGTTTAAGTTGGGGAGAATGTGACGACCTGGTCTGTTGTCACGTAAGTTACCACCCTGTTTTCCCCTTATTAAGCTGTTTCATGTTGCTATATCTATCTTTGAGTCTATCGAGTGGATTCAGATTAATTCTGGTTGAAAATAAGGCATATAGCCTTTTAGAGTGAAACTTGTTTATGAAAAGTCAACCTGAAGTTTGCTATATAGTTAGAGGGCTCGGAATTGAATTCCAGTGATTCGGTTAGCTTCGGGAGGTGATCTGTGACTTAGGAGAGAGCGATCGGAATTGAATTTGGAGGTCCGGTGTAGAAATAGGCTTGAATTGGCTAAGTTGGAATTTTGGTGGAATCTGATCGATAGGTGAGATTTTGATCCGGGCGTCGGAATGGAATTTTTACAGTTGCAGTAGCTTCGTTAGGTGATTTTGGATATGTCTGCAAATTTTAAGGTCATTCGGACATCGTTAGATTGGGTTTTTGATTGAATGTTGGTTTCGGAAGTTATAGTTGAAACTTAGGCTTGAATCCGTCATGACTTGATGATTTTTGTGTTTAAGGCCATGTTTTTATGATTGGAACAAGTTTGTATAGTGTTATGGGATATGTTGGCTTGTTTGGTTGAGGTCCCGAGGGCCTCGGGGTGATTTTGGGTGTTCAAACGGATCATTTTGGTTAAGCTAGGACATCAGATTTTTGCTGTCATAAAGTTGCAGGTTTTTGTTCAACGCGGTCGCACGGGTGCAATTGCGATCGCATAGAAGGTTTGTGGGAGGCTGTGATTTTGTTCAATGCAATCACGATCAGTGGTGTGTGATCGCATAGTTGGAGAAATTTGTCTCCTGCGATCACATAAGTGGTTGTGCGATCGCATTGAGTGTTGGCCAGGGTTCCCAGGTCCTGATTATTGTTCTGTGCGATTGCAGGACTTAGAATGCAATCGCGTAATGTTAATTTATGAAGCAATGCGATCGCGGGGTGATGAGTGCGATCGCATAAGCCATTTTTGGTGGGGTGGAAAATTTGTTCTATGCGATCGCAGGTCTGGTGATGCGATTGCATAGTGAAAAATATAGACGGGCAAAATCAGTTAAAAATCATATCAGTCGCGAGGGTTTCATAATTTCCCCCATTTTTGCACTATATTGAGAGCTAATTGACATAATTCGAAGGTGATTTCATCGGGAAGTGATTGGAGGTAAGTCTCATGGTCTTAATACGTCATTTTATTAAAGAATCTTCCATTAATCCTCTGAATTTGAGTAAGAAATCAAGAAAATATGTCTTTGAGCAAAAACCTTAAAATGGAGATTTGAAGGACCATTTGTGGTCCGAATTGGGAGTTCTTTATATGTATGGACTCGTGTTGAGATAAGGATTGTGAAAATGTAACTTTTGAATTTTTTTGAGAAGCGGTCCCGGAGCTCGGGTTTTGCTTGTTTTGAGAATTTTCATGTATTTTGATTATTTTCAATTGGGTGTTGTTCTATTAGCTTATTTTGATATATTTGTACTCATTTTGGCTAGTTTTAACGTGCGTGGATGCCGGTTCGAGGAGCTAAGGTGTCGCGGGCTTGAGTTTTCGCCGGATCGAGGTGGGTAATACTTGTAAATGATGTCCTGAGGGTTAGTAAACCCCGGACATGCACATCCTAATGCTTTATTGAGTTGACTTGCACGTCGGATAACGGGCGTGGGGTAAAGCACCATCGGATATTGTGACTTGGTCCGTCCCGCTTAATAAATAATAACACCTAATTTCTTGAAATTGAATTGACACCCTAATAAAGATATTAATTATCAGGAATTGGACTAATTATCATGTTTTGGGCTTCGTGCCGATTATCTAAATCTTTCAGGGATTGGTATTACTATCTTGATAATACTGTGCATATTTTTATCTCAATCTAAGGTTTTAAAAAGGTATTTTGCTACTCAGCATTTTTATAAGATTTGAAAACCTTGAACAAGGTCTTGATGACATTTTTAGCTGTGAGCTAATATGATACTGTTGCCCGAGGGGCTTTTTGATTACTCGTTGGACCGATTGGGGCTGAGGGCCATATGTGAGGGCATGATGGTTTATGTGAAGAGGCTTTCAAGCCATGACAATTTATGTGAGCATATGCATATACATGCATGGATCGGACCGCACGCACGCCGAGTATATCGATCGGGCTGCACGCCGCAACATGAGTGATGTTGATATTGCGCTTGGGATGTAGGAGCCCCTCCGGAGTCTGAACCCCCACAGTGAGCGCGGACGCCTTTGCATAGATCGGGCTGTACGCTACAACGTCATATGCATTGCATGGCATACATATATTGGTTTACTTGTACTACGTGGCATAATATTTAGCACTCATACATTACTGGCATACATGCATTATTTGCTTTATTGACCAGATCCCTTGGTGAAAACTATTAAGGAGTGCTGAGCCCAAGGGGCTGATTTGAGTGCAGACTTGCACTGTCTGAGGTTGTACCAGATATTGAGCTATCATAATGAAAGGAAAATACGTTAAAAAGAGAATTCTAAGTAATCTACTCATATATGCTGAAAAGGAATAAAATGATAGTGTATTGTAGTTTAAAGATAGTTATGTATTATATAGCATGAGATAGTGCTTTGTGTGGTTTTCTTTTCCTCAGCATTATTTACTTTTATTACCGCCGAGTTGGAAGTACTCACACTCGACTCCCTGCACCTTGTGTGCAGATCTAGGTACATCACAGCAGAGCTGATTCTATAGCTGCTCGGGAGTGGCATTTTGGACAGTCGAGGTAGCTGCCAGCGTCTGCAGGACCTGACTCTCCAGTCTATCTTTACTTTCTTAGTCTATTCTACACTTGCACACATTTGTATACACTATCACAACTTTATATTCCGGTAGAGGCTCATGACTTATGACTCCTGATTCGGTGGGAGGTTTATACTGGTTTTGGGATGTCTAATCTCGATGTGTTGGATATTATTTTCATTATATTCTCATTATTTATGCTTAAAAAGGGTAATGTGTGAGCTGATAGCTCTGAGTTATAGTTGATTGGTCAAGCTGGCCTAGCAATGTGTTGGGCGCTATCACGTCCAGGTTTTGGGGTCGTGACATAACTCTTTCTTCAGCTCATTCCCTATTGCAACATTTTCCAATTTAGTGTTGCTGCTTTCTCCAATTTCCTCAAAGGCAACTGGTGCGGGCAGCTGAAACAAATCTTCCTTGACAAAGTAGGACACAACGAACAACCGCATATCAGAAGTTCTAGAAAATGTTTTTCGCACTTGTATGTTGAAGAGTCTATGGGTAAGACGTTGTCGAACATGTTCAAGAGGTAGTAGTTGTTTCTGCAAGAGAGAAAACATGAATTTAACATACAGTATTGGTGGTCAAAAGTAATAATATTTCTTTTTAGCCTATAAAGTACCTGGGATGCATAAGAAATTAAAATACACCTTACTTTTTAGTTCATTCAAAGTAAAGGTTTTACCAACCTGTGTCTAATTTTAGTATTACTGAAAGGCAGATATTAAGGAAGACATAATAGAAAGAACTAAGAGTACACTTGCTTTCACAGTATCATAATTGTAACAAAATTTCTCCAATTGCCATCAACAACATACCTTTACGGAGATTATTTCATAGATATCCGCGGCGGTCATATCAAGAAATTTCTCTCCTAGTTCACCTATTAATGTCGCAACAGCTGATCCACTGTTGTATGTCATGACAACCTCAAAGCATGCTCTAATAGCAAAAAAAAATGAAAAACACAATTAATACCAAGAACCCCACAAGATAAATAGTTGTTAGCAACAATCGACTTGCTTGGTCTCTTAGAAAACAATGAAAAGGCTCTCACTGAACAAAAAAAAAAACGAAGTTGTAGATACATGAAACTGTTCAGTTCTCTCTTTTTTATGTTCTGGAGTGTAACAAATTTTCAAGAGAATAAAGCTTTTTAACATGAAATAGCAAATCTGCCATATTGAGTTTTACAAGTAGAGGCTTTCATAAGTAAATGATTCATGATGTACTATCAAAGCTAGTGTGTATGATTTTCTTAGTCTACAATTGCATTGACTATGTCTTGTGGTTTAATTTGAAAAGTAGAAGGATGGTCATACACTCAAATATACTTAGGCAACATGCCACCTTATTAACTGAAACACTTGAACTTGTACAAAGATGAGAAATAGAGTCGAACTTACACTGTAGCTAAGATGTCACAAATTTCCTTCTGGAAGAATAATCCTTGTTATTATGATAGTTTAGAAAATAATAGAAACTGAATTTCAGAACTTAATTAGTTCTGGGGGTTTTCTCAGTTGCAACATAAATTAAATAACATATTTTTCTTTTATAGAGAATATGATTTAAGCATCAAGTAAATTAACTGTGATCTATTTGATATACGTTATTTGATTTTCATGATGTCAATGATATAATACCTTTTTTTTGTTTGAAGATGTCGAATGATCATATTTTATTAAGTTTGGACTCGAAGTTGCAATACCTGGGTGTTAACATTGCATGTTGTTTGCAGCTTGCACAATAGATAATTTTAGGTGAATGAGTTATGTACTGCTGCCCGCAGCGTGAGCACAATAATTCATAGAAATCTTGATCATCATTTGGCAGTGATAATTTACCTTCCACTTCAAAGAACTGTATCTGTGAAAGAGGGGGAATAAGTAGATTTATTGAGTTGGGGTGAAAATACTAAAGTACTTTATATGTATGCATATTAGAATGCGTGAAATACACATACATGTCATTGTGATGGAATATCAACAATTGGCACAACATCTGCCGCAAGCACAAACGACAAATTAGTTTGCTGACTGTATCTCATCAACGTTCGTCTGTTGTCTCTAACCCTGTACGTGTGTGGAGAATTTCAGTGCCAACAAATGTCAAATAAATTCAAAATTATACAGAAATGTTGTGGAAAGCTTTAGAAATGTAGGAAAAAGTTAGAATACATTGTTTCAATGAGATGTTCAGTAAATTCTTTTAATGACAAAATTTGCATATAAGCTCAAACATTTTAAACTCATAAAGTTATATTGTAAAATGAGATGCAATGTAGCTGAGGAGCATTTCAATGACGACACAAGATACCAAATTTGTATAAATCAGTAATTGACTGAAATTTGTTTTTTGAATATATAGCTCGCTAAATATTTCCTTTGTTTTTGATAAGAACGAAAATACGATAGCACGATAGAGAATTGCATAAGCTTGATCATCTAGTTTTACCGCACATGTTTAGTTTCCATGAATTAAAGATCAAAATATAAAATTTGGTTACATAAATATTTCCATACCAGTTTAGAAGCCCCCCCAACCTGAGGATATGGTAGATTTATTAGTATGACCGAGTTGTACCTTGTTGATAATGATAATCCTATATGATACATTATATTAGTAAAGAATTCATAACAAATCCCTTGTAGCATGGAGAAAAGTGTAAGTTTTTGCATACCAGCATAGTTGGTTCGGTTAATTCGTTTTGCTACAATTATTGGGTATTCAACAACCTGTGCAGCTAGGACACTTCCACCAGCATCGGGAAAGTCTTCCCACAACATAAGAATAATAGGCCTCACACTACAATAGAAGGAATAGACAGTAAATAATAGTATCTCCCAATAAATGCCTATAGTAATAATGTCACCAAGAATAATAAAGAAGAGAATGTACACTTGAAAATAACAGGGATAATTCAATAAGGTTGTTATTCAAAAAATGCGAAATGAATTAAGTAAAATGTTCAGGAAAGAGAGTGAAGGCTGGAAAAATGGTTGAGGTATCGTGAATGCTGATAACTAGGAATTTTGCATGCTTTTAAACCCCTTCTTGCCTGAGCTTTGTGCATAAAATGTGTTAAACTGGCCTTGCATTGCTTACAAGTGCGCTATTTTGCAGGTTTGAGCGACAAAAGGATGAATACCGTCAAATCGGCTAAAAAAGGAGTGAATCCGGCTAAGCGTCAAAGGAAGAAGTAGACGGACTCAAACGAAGCCTGTGCGGACCGCACTGTTTTGGTGTGCGGCCGCACAGGTCGATTCAGAGAACAGATCAGGTGAAACTTCTACTGCGCGGACCGCACTGATTTGGTGTGCGGCCGCGCAGAATGTTCAGAGAAGGCCCAGTTCAAAAGCAGATCCACGCAGACTGCATCCACTTTCATGCGGTCTGCAATGATGAAGATCAGAGAGAGAACTGTTCAAGGCAAAGTCCCCACACGGCCGCATACCAAAACAGTGTGGCCTGCGTGGGTGAAGAGTCAAAGAGTTCACAGTCAGAGGATTTACACAGTGCTGTCGCATTCCATTTCTACGCGGTCCGCGCTACTGTACCTACGCGACCGCCTGACATAAGTGTGTGGTCCGCATGACTTGTTCCAGTGCCAGAGAATCTGAAGCTCAAATGCCCTACGCGGTCGCACGTCAAAAGTGTGCGGTCCGCGTGAGACCCTTAGGGGTATTTTTGTCCGAAAATTACTGTGTAGTATAAATAGCTTCTTTTACTTCTTTAAGTTATGTCAGATATTAGATAGCAGCAGCTGAGCTCGTGAAAACACATTTTACGCCTATTTTGGGAAATTTCTTAGTCTTTTATCATTAGATTTAATTTGTAACCAATTACTATGTCAATTTCATCTTTAATTTCATTAGTTTCTTCAATTTCCATGGCTAGCTAAACCCATAGCTAGGGTTGTAGCTCAACCCTAGTGTCGGTAATTAATGGGTTAGATTATTAAATACTTAGATGATTGTGGGTGTTAGGATTTGGGTTGATTGAATGTTTTCATTGGGATTTTGTGGTTGCAAACACTAAATCTAGTTTTGTAGGTTTGGGCTCTTCTTGAGAAAGAGAGTCTAAAACCTCTCAATCAATTCCAACAAGGGCTTGGGATGGACCCATGAGAATGGTTGTCCCAAGTAACGGGTATAAACCTCGAGTGAGTAATTACTCAACTTGAGCCTAAAGTTGCTTGGGCAAATTAGCCTACCCAATTGGTTGCGAGAGAGTCAATTGTGCAAAATTGTTCTCTCTACTGAGAGGTGTGAGAAAAATGAATGCATAGAGCAACGATTATCCAATCACCCCATTACATCATATTTGCATTGAATTTCATTACCCGTTAGTTATCCACCTAGGTAAATGCTACTACCCTAGTCCCTTTTCCTATTTGCATATTACACTTTAGAATCAACCTTAGCATAATTTAGATGGCATACTAGTAGTTGATAAAATAGTTGTTAAAAAGAAAAACACAAAGATGTTTGAAGCTAAATTAGAAGCTAATTCGCAATACTAGTGCATCGTAATTTCTCACTCCAATTTCCAACTCCCTGTGGATTGACCCCGAACCACTATTCGGGTAAAAGTAGTTGTGCCCCTGCTCTTCCTTTAGGTTGAGTTTGCTACGATCACTTTTTGGTGCCATTGCCGGGGAGTTGCGGTGTTGATTAATTGCGTTGCTAGTGTTGTGTTTTGCTTCTTCTTTTACTAATTTTCTTGACTCAATCTAATAGGTACAAATGGCTCTTAATGCAAATGCTAATGTTTCCCTTGGCGATGCCATGGCGGGGGAGGAGGTAGAGGACCTTGAGCAGGATGAATTCCCGGTACAACATGTACCACGGAGGGCCCGAAATGCCAATGCAAATCAACATGACCAAATCCCAGACCCTCCTCCGCCACCGCCAAGGGTTGCGCCAAGAGCAATGACAAACCAAGGATATGCTAGTGCCATTGTTCCTCCCCGAATCCGGGCGGGGAACTTTCAAATTCCAAATGTGATGCTGACACTATTGGAGAAAAGAGGGTATTTTACGGGCGCCTCCAATCAAAATGCCTACAAGCACTTGAAAAGGTTCGTAGATACTTGTTGGGGAAGCAAACAAACCAATGTGTCCGAAGATGCTTTGCGATTGGGGCTTTTCCCTTTCTCATTGAGGGGTAAGGCGCTAGATTGGTTGGAGAGGTTGCCGAATCACTCAATCACAACATGGGACGAATTGGCGGACAAGTTCATTGCCAAGTTCTTTTCCCCGTCTCATATGGCGGCTTTGAGAGATGAGATTCTAGCCTTCAAACAATAGCCAACGGAGCCGTTACATGAAATTTGGGAGAGGTACCAGACTATGGTGAAAGAATGCCCCAACAAGGATATGACCGATGCTATGGTTCAACAAACTTTCTATAGGGGGATCAACACGGCGAACCAATGCATTGTGAACCAATTGGCGGGTGGAAATTTCATGAAGTTATCTTTGGAGGAAGTATGTGATGTTATGGACCAAATGGCTGACACTTTTTCGGCATGGCAAAGTCGGGCAAATGTGCCTCAAGGAGATTCGAATGTTATCCATCTACATAAAGAGTTGCATGACCATGGACAAGCCATTTCCAAGCTCACTACAACCATGAATCAATTGGAAAAAGCTCAACTTCAACAAGTGCAATATCTGCGCCAAGTGAATTCATTAGAAAATGTCTCAATGTTGAAAAGAAGGAATACAGGGCAACAAGCGCAACAAGGCCAATGTGATCAAAATGAGAACAACAATGATGGAAGATTTTCTAATGATGGCTTTGATGATCAAGATGAAGATTGCCAATATGTGAATAACTTTCAAGGCAATAGATGGAATCAAAACAATCAACAATGGCGTTCCCAAGGCAATTGGGGGAACCAACAAGGAAGAGAGAATTGGAACAATAATAACAATCGGAACAATGGTGGAGATTGGAACAACCAAGGAAACAATTGGAACAATCAAGGCAATAATTGGAACAATCAAGGAAATAGTGGTGGCAATTGGAGTGGTAATAATAGCAATTAGGGGAACAACAACAATCAAGGTGGTTGGAACAATGGTGGAAATCAAAACAATCGGGGGCAAGATTTTCAAAGAGCTCCTATGTATCAACAACCCAACAATCCACCCCCTTTCCATTCACAAGGATCAAGTTCTTCGGGCAATGATATGGGTCGAATTTAAGTCATGTTTGAACAAATGATGAAAAAGAATCAAAATTCGGATGCCCAACTAGCTTCTCACAATACTTCAATCCGGAATTTGAAAGTTCAAATCGGCCAACTTTCTCAATCTTTGAACTCCCGACCTAAGGGTGCACTACCAAGTGACACGGTGGTAAACCCAAAGCGAAGGTACAATCATGTGATGGCCATGACAACTAGGAGTGGAAGAGGCGGTGTTGTAAATGCCTCATATGAGAATTGAGTTGTGGATGCAGAAGTACATTTGAATGATGATGACATGCCAATGAATGATGACAATGAGGTTGAACCTATTGAAACAAATGATGTGCGGATTGACATCAAGGATGAGGCCGAGATTGAGTCTCAAGATACCGTGAACCCGTCTAGGGAACACATCATTGATATTCCCAAGCCGTCTATTCCAAAAGCCAAGGCACCCTTGCCAAGGCCTCCTCCACCTTATCCGCAAGATTGGCAAAGCAAAAAGGAGATAATCAATTTTAGAAGTTCATAGAGATGATGAAGAGCTTGGCCATTAATGTGCCTTTAGTGGAGGCACTTGAACAAATGCCGGGTTATGCTAAATTCATAAAGGACTTGGTGACGAAGAAAAGGTCGATGGATTGTGAGACGATAATGATGACTCACCAAGTGAGTGCGATAGTTCATTCCATGGTTCCTAAGTTAGAAGACCCTGTGTGCTTTCACCATTCTTTGTACAATTGGAAGTGCTAATTTTGCTAAAGCACTTTGTGATTTGGGTGCTAGTATCAATCTCATGCCATATTTCGTGTTTAAGACCTTGGGTATTGGACAACCCCGTCCAACTTCAATGAGGTTACAAATGGCAGATCATTCTATGAAGAGGCCTTTGGGAATCATTGATGATGTTCTAGTGAGAGTTGACACGTTTATCTTACCGAGTGATTTTGTCATTCTTGATTGTGAAGTGGACTTCGAAGTCCCTATCATTCTTGGTAGGCCATTCTTAGCCACTGGGAAAGCCCTAGTTGATGTTGAAGCGGGCGAATTGACTTTTAGGGTCGGTGATGAAAAAGTGGTGTTTCACGTGTGCAAATCCATGCGACAACCGAATAGCACCGAGGTGTGCTCGTTTGTGGACATTATCACGGTGGTGACTGTGGATGACACAATCGCCATGATAAATGTCGAAGATCCACTTGAAGCGGTCCTTTTGAACATGGAGGTCAATGATGATGCCGATCATGTTGAATGTGTAAATGCTTTGCATGGTATGGGCTCTTACTCTTATGAGCCGAGGAAGCTATCTTTGGACCTTGAGAATCGCAAGACTCCTCCCACTAAGCCATCTATTGAGGAGCCGCCGGTGTTGGAGTTGAAACCACTTCCTCCTCACCTCAGGTATGAATACTTGGGTCCTAATTTCACTTTGCCGGTTATACTTTCCTCTTGCTTAACTAACATGCAGGTTGACGCCACTTTAGCGCTCTTACAAAAGCGCAAACGAGCAATTGGATGGACCTTGGCGGATATTCGGGGTATAAGCCCCGCTTTTTGCATGCACAAGATCATATTGGAGGAGAATGCTAGGCCATCACTTGAGCACCAAAGAAGATTGAATGAGGCCATGCAAGAGGTAGTAAAAAAGGAAATTATAAAATGGTTGGATGCCGGGGTGGTCTACCCCATTTCGGATAGTTCTTGGACTTCTCCGGTCCAATGTGTTCCAAAGAAGGGTGGCATGACGGTTGTCACCAATGCAAAAAATGAATTGATTCCTACTCGTACGGTCACGGGTTGGAGAGTGTGCATGGACTATAGGCTCAACAAGGTGACACGGAAGGACCATTTTCCATTGCCTTTCTTGGATCAAATGTTGGACCGACTTGCGGGGAGAGCTTATTATTGCTTCCTTGATGGTTATACGGGGTACAATCAAATACTCATCGCCCTGGAGGATCAGGAAAAGACAACATTTACATGTCCTTATGGAACATTCGCTTTCTCTAGAATTCCATTCGGATTGTGTAATGCCCCAGCTACATTTCAGAGGTGCATGATGGCGATCTTCACTGACATGGTGGAGGACATTCTTGAGATATTTATGGATGACTTCAGTGTAGTAGGAGATTCTTTTGATGATTGCTTGGCAACTTTCGATCGTGTGTTGGCAAGATGTGAAGATACAAACCTTGTGCTTAATTGGGAGAAGTGTCACTCTATGGTGCGAGAAGGAATTGTATTGGGCCACAAAGTTTCGAAGAATGGCATCGAAGTTGACAAAGCAAAGATAGAGGTTATTTCAAGGCTCTCTCCCCCTAACTCTGTCAAAGGGGTGAGGAGTTTCTTAGGGCACGCCGGGTTCTATCGGCGATTCATAAAGGATTTTTCCAAGATTGTTAACCCATTGTGTAAGCTTTTGGAGAAGGATGCCAAGTTTGTCTTTGACGAGAGATGCATGGAATCTTTTGAGTTGTTGAAGCAAAAATTGACTACTACCCCCATTACAGCACCTAATTAGAACTTGCCATTTGAACTTATGTGCGACGCAAGTGATGTGGCGGTAGGAGCGGTACTTGGCCAAAGAATCAACAAGATGTTCCATCCGGTGTACTACTCAAGCAAGACGATGAATGAGGCTTAAAGGAATTATACCATCACCGAGAAGGAGTTGTTAGCTATTGTGTTTGCCATGGAAAAGTTTTGTCCTTACTTTATGGGGGCCAAGGTGATTATTCATACCGATCATGCCGCCCTTAGGTATTTGATGACAAAGAAGGACTCAAAGGCATGGTTGATGAGATGGGTCCTACTTCTTCAAGAGTTTGATCTAGAGATTGTTGATCGCAAAGGTAGTGAAAATCAAGTGGCGGACCACTTGTCCGGTTTGGAGGAGGAGGGGAGGCCATCCAATGGCCTTGAAATAAATGATTCTTTCCCGGATGAACAACTCCTCGCGGTGTCAATGCATGATATGCCGTGGTTTGCTGATGTTGCCAACTATCTTGTGACCGGTGTGGTCCCATGTGAGCTCTCTTCTAACCAAAGGAAAAAGCTAAAGCGGGATAGCTTGGATTTCTATTGGGATGATCCATATCTCTTCATACCACGGATGGGTTGTTTCGAAGGTGTGTCCCGAAAAGTGAGCAAATGAGTATCTTGGAGGCTTGTCACTCTTCTTCCTATGGTGGTCATCATGGGGGAGTGAGGACGGCTTCCAAAGTTTTGAGTTGTGGTTTTTATTGGCCAACGATATTCAAAGATGCTAGTGATTTAGTGAAAAGTTGTGATGCATGCCAAAGGGACGGTGGAATTTCAAAGAAAGATGAGATGCCTCTCAATACCATCCTAGAGGTTGACATTTTTGATGTATGGGGCATTGACTTTATGGGACCTTTTGTGAGTTCTTGTGGGAACACATACATTTTGGTAGCGGTGGATTATGTGTCAAAGTGGGTTGAAGCGGTGGCTCTTCCTAACAATGAAGCTCGAAGTGTTGTGAACTTTTTGAAGAAGTATATCTTTACGAGATTCAGGACTCCCCGTGCTATCATTAGTGATGGGGGCTCTCATTTTTGCAACAAAGCTTTTGATTCATTGCCTACCAAGTATGGAATAAATCACAAGGTCACTACCCCGTACCATCCCTAAGCAAGTGGCCAAGTCGAAGTTTCAAACCGAGAAATCAAGAGTATTTTGTCTAAAACGATCAGTGCTAATAGGACCGATTGGTCTAAGAAATTAGATGATGCTCTTTGGGCTTATAGGACAGCTTATAAAACTCCAATTGGTATGTCTCCTTTCCGGTTGGTGTTTGGTAAGGCATGTCATCTTCCGGTGGAACTTGAGCACAAGGCTATATGGGCCTTGACAAAATTGAACTTGGAATGGGATGTAGCGGCAAATCTCTGTGTGGATCACTTGAACGAGCTTGACGAGTTTCGGTTTCATGCATACTCCAGCTCGTCCTTATATAAGGACAAGATGAAGTATTTTCATGACAAATATGCTTGAAGCAAGAAATTCAAGGTTGGTGATATGGTCCTTCTCTTCAATTCTCGGTTGAGGTTATTCCCGGGAAAGCTAAAGTCAAAGTGGAGTGGTCCATTCGAAGTGGTAGATGTGACTCCGTTCGGAGCCCTTGACTTAAAGAACAAAAATGGTGAAGTATTTCGAGTCAATGGGCACCAGGTGAAACATTATTTGGGGAAGCCGGATGATAGCCAAGTGGTGGCACTCTTGCACTTGAAATGATGGAATGGTAACCTGCGTCATGCCGCGACGTAAAATCAGGCGCTTCTTGGGAGGCAACCCATGTCTTTTTCTTTTTCTTTTTCTTTGTTTTTCTTTATTTGTAGAGTAGGATTTTTTGAGCTGACAGTGTGTGAAGTGTTTCAGGGATTATGTTGAAACAATGCAGGGAAAATACCCAAAGTGGAAAGTCTTTGAAGTTTGGCCATGCGGCCGCACAACAAATCAGTGCGGTCTGCGTGGCTTGTCTAAGCAAAAGAAGTGACCTCAAGGAAACTCACGCGGCCCGTGTGGCAAAAGTGTGCGGTCCGCGTGGGATGGACGAAATAAGATAAAATTTGTCAGGTCTCTGAAGTTTACCATGCGGCCGCACACCAAATCAGTGCGGTCCACATGGAAAATATCCACTTGAGCAGGTTCTCTGAAGTTGTCACGCGGCCGCAACAAAAATCAGTGCGGTCCGCATGACGGTGCTTGACAAATGAACTTTGGGTAAAACCTGCCCGGTCCGCGTGACAAAAGTGTGCGTCCGGGCAGGTCGGTAAGTAATGGGTCCCACTCCCTTTTCTATAAATAGGGACCCCTGGCCTTCATTTAACCTTTTGGCCAAATTTCCTTCTGAGAGAATTTTACTGTTCATCCTGTGCGTCTTGTGCTTCAATTGCAATTACAACTAATCCTTGGTAACATTTCATTTCTAATTCATCATCTAGATTACTTTATTTTGTACATAAATTGATTAATGCTAGAATAACTTCTTAATTTCTTTAATTTTTCCCTCTTTTAATTGATAGATTAGGGCCAAGCATGATAATGATAGAATTAGGGCTAATACCATTGCTAAAATAATTGAGTAGGGACACTTAAGACACATGGTGTTGAAAACATTGGACTTAAATGAACAAAAAACCCTGCCAGTTAAAATTTTGCCCTACGCAGCCGCACACCATTCTTGTGCGGTCTGCGTGATTGAACCTTAATGAGAGCCAAAAAGCTACGCGGCCGAGGTCCAAATCTGCGGACCGCATGCCTAAGGTTCAGAGAATGTGAAATTTGGTGATCTCTTCTGTGCGGACCGCGTCCATTTTTGGGCGGTCCGCATTGACCTCACGCTGCCGTGACACAAATTAGTGCGGTCCACATGGGTCAACTTCAGAGAGTTGGTTATTTTGGTGATCATCCTGTGCGGATCGCGTCCATTTCTGGGCGGTCCGCTTTGACCACATGCAGCCGCAATGCAAATCAGTGCGTTCCGCGTGGGTCAACTTCAGAGGATTGCATAAGTTGCTGCTTAGCCTGTGCGGACCACGTGGCAAAAGTTTGCGGTCCGCGTGACCCTGTTACCCTACTGTGCCCGTTCTTTATATATATTATTCTCATATTGTACACTGCTTACGTGCTTCGACTAACCAATCTAGACTCTACTTTTTGCAGACAATGGTGAAGAAATATATTGCACAATGTGGGGGTAAAAAACCCGGGAGGGGTGGTCCCTCCTGAGGGGGCTGTAACGACCCAGCCCGTCGTTACGGGAGTTATCGCCCCATTTTCTCCATTTAATACTTCAATATGCTAACTTATATGTGTTTGGAAAGTTAGAAGCAAATCGGAGGGAATTTAGATAGAAATAAGGCCATAAATCCCTTTTCGAGAAGAATAGGTTGGAAAAGTCAACCGAATGTTGACCGATGACTTTGGCAGCTCGGAATTGAATTCTGATGATTCGACTAGTTTTGGAGAATTATTTATGGCTTAGTAGAGCAATCGGAATCGAATTCGGAGGTCCGGTGAAGTTTTAGGCTTGAATTGGCTAAGGTCGAATTTTGATGAAATCCGAACGGTAAGTGAGATTTTGATCCGGGAGTCAGAATGGAATTCTGATAGTTGCAGTAGCTCCTTTAGGTGATTTGGGATATGCGTGCAAAATTTTAGATCATTCGGAGGTGTATAGGTCGAGTTTTAGATCAAATGCAAGTTTCGGAAGTTTTGGAAGAATTTAGGCTTGAATCCGATGTAAATTTGGTGTTTTGATATTAGTTTTGGTGTTTTGAGAGTGAAACTAAGTTTACGTGATCATATGTGGCATATTAGTATGTTCGTATACTGTCCTGAGGAGCTCGGATGAGTTTCAGATAGGTTTGGGTTGCGTTATGCTCGTTTTTCTTATGCTTCGACATCGTTTTTTCAAGCATAAATGATATTATATTGAACAAATGAGCTCCGATTACTGTTTTGAATGAAGAATTAGATCTGTATCGTAATTACGGACCCGTAGCAAAAAGAATCATCGAATTTGGACATCGTATGAGGATTTTATGGCTATTTTACTAAAGTTGCCCAGATTTTCAGGTTAATGACGAAACTACCCCTGACGGCGTATTAAAAACCTGCACTATTTGTAAATATTAAAACCTACATATCTCCTTCATTATAAGGTAAAATTGAGTGATTCAAAAGCCTAAATTCATTAGAATTTCACAAGGAATCCATTGGGAGCAGTTAAACGCGTGAACAGTATACCTAGAACGAGCAAGTCGAGTTTTCTTCCAATTTTGGAACGGGAAGAAGCTTCTGAGGTGATTTTTAGGAGAGAAATCAATGGGTAATTGCTGGAGGTAAGTTTCTTGACTCAAAAACATGATTTTATGCTAGAATAAACACCAAAATTCCTGAAATTGGTAGAATTTGTGAAGAACTAGGGCCTAAATCATGAAAACGAATTTTTGGGTTTTGAAAGGCCATTCGAACTCCGATTTCGATAAATTTTATATGCACGGACTCGTGGCGAGACGAGGAATCTGTTGGTATGAATTTCGGAATTTTTCAAGAAGCAGGCCCGGGGTCCGGGTTTTACCAACTTGGTGTATTATCGTGTATTTCTTATAAATTGAATTGGGTTATGTTTCTTTGACCCGTAATTGATATAATTGTTGTGTTTGACTAGATTCTTCGCACGAGGTGGAAAATTAAAAGGGAAAAGGCATCGCGGGCGAGTCTTCGACCGGCTAGAGGTGAGTAGTTTGTGTATATGGTAGCCTGAGGGTTCGAAACCCCGGCTTAGCACATTGTGACGCTAGTAGGGCGTGGCTCGCACCCCGTGGCAAGTGCGGGACTGATCGTGACTGGGGATTGAGACTTGGTCCATCCCGGATATGGAAAATATGCTATTAGTGATGGAAATACGCTGTGTTTGACATATTTGTGGGTTGTAAGCCTTGTTTGGGGCCTTGTGCCGACTTGTAGTATCCCTAGGGGATAGTATTTATGTGATAGTTATACTTGCTTAATCATTGATCTCAGTCCTGGAATTTGAAATCACACTATTGAAATGTTAAGTCACCGGTTTTTGCAAATTAAATAAAAGTTAAAGTACTTTTCATAAATTATGAATTGGGAACTGGAATTAAGAAAAATGAACTGTTTTTGTGACTTATCTGACTTATGTGGACTGAGGATGGATCGGGCTGCACGCCGCAGCGGTTTATATGAGGATCGGGCTGCACGCCGCAGCGGTTGATATGAGGATCGGGCTGCACGCCGCAGCAGTATTGCGCTTGGGTTGTAGGAGCCCCTCCGGAGTCTGTACACACCCCCAGTGAGCGTCGTCGACGTTAAATGGATCGGGCTACACGCCGTAGCGGTTATGTGCATCGCATTGCATCTTTATTTGTTGAATTATTCTGTGGTAGCTGTATTGTACTGTTGATGCTAGTTCGTAGTAGATTCGGGCTGTAGTTTAGCTTCATTTTCTGGCATTTCGTGAATTTCTTACCTTCAGACATTTTATATACTTTTTACTCACTGAGTACTTAGTACTCACCCCTACTCCCCGCACCTTTGTGTGCGGATTCATGTACGCTGGAGGTTTAGCTGAGGAGTCTCGTTTTACAGAGTTATCAGACTTGTTGAGGTAGCTGCTGACATTCGCAGGACCTGGCTTCTCTTCTTATTCTATTTTTCCTTTGTATATAAATTATTCAGACTTTAGTATTTGGTCTAGATGTTGTTATCCGATCTTATTTAGAGGCTCCAGACTCGTGACCCTAGATCTCTGGGGTGGTTATACAATTATGCTTTATTGTTGACATAAATGTTCAGGTAATTGATTTGAGCTTCATGCTCGGGATGAGAGTGTAAATGGTCGGGCTTGCCTAGCAGTTGTGTTGGGCGCCATCACGACCGGGATTGGGGTCGTGACAAGTTGGTATCAGAGCCTAGGTTACTAGGCCCCATGAGTCTTGAGCCGGTTGGTAGAGTCTTGTGGATCGGTACGGGGACGCCTGTACTTATCCTCGGGAAGCTGCAAACCTTTAGGAAACACTTCACATTTCTTGGAATTCTTATCGTGCGTACTTGATTCAGCTTGAGATATAATTTTTGGAATTCTTTCCACACGTATGTGTACGCTTCGAGCGCTCGATAATATAATTGCCTTGAGGGTTTGTGATTCCCTGATCGAGGGGCGAGATATAATCTCTACGAGTTCATGGTGGGCCAGTCGGGAGGACTTGAGGCCAGATCTTTGTCTATGACATGAGCACCAAAGTGCTGATTTTACAAAATGGTATTATGAAATTTCGTGTGATCGGTATTGTTCCTAACTGTGGAAATGGTAGCTTAATAATGTACGAGCTGTCAGGTGTTAGATCTTTATTGTTATCTGTTGTGTAGCCCCGAGCTACGGGCGTGGTGAACATTTATCATATCTCTTAGTTGGAAGGTAAAGTGCCTTACATGTAACAAAACGAGTTTAGACTCAGGAAGACTAAAGCGATTATGCTATGTATATCCTGGTGGAAAGTATTGTACTGAAATACTAGATTGATGCAAAGTAGGTAGGTGGATTCGGATGTGTAATTGAAGGGTATTTGATATGTGTTATGATGCAAGCAGGTGTAGCGCAGGTTCAGGTATAAATTGTGATAATATAGCCCGGGTAGTATTGAGATTAATATTGTTGATATACATTGTGATGTCTTGTTGAGTTGTGGATGTATTGTTAGAATGGTTTGGTGATTCTCTGGCAGGTGGATAGGCCAAATTACAAAGGAAACTCTGTCGAAATTTTTGAAAAATTTGGGACATAGCAAAAAAAAATTCTGTCACCTGGAGAGTAGGCTTACATGTTGAGTGTGAATAAATGCAAGAATTGCAGAAGAGTCAAGGTCTCCGATGATTCGAGTCTCTGTCAAGGCTTGTAAATGACTTGAGTTTAATCTCACTATAATATTTTGGCATCATTTGAATAAGAATGCTATGAGTGGCTAAAAGTGCTTTAATGTATGGCTCCGAGCCAAGTTGGGGAGGTTGTTATTGATTAACTGATTGCACTGTTATGTGCTATGTTGGTTCTGTCTCTAAGTATGTGGGGAAAATTCTGATAAAGGTTATGGTGCTTCGTAGATGTGAAAAAAAAAATCCTATGATGATTTGAACTGCTGTTGGTAAAGAATGTTAGGTGTATAGAAAAGAAAGATAGCTAAATGCATCTGTATGTAATCATGTTCTGCGGTGCCAGAGTTCTAACAAAGCACGAGTGGTTCTGTTTAACAAGACATTTGAATTATAATTGAATAAGGGTGAATGACGCCCGAGAATGGTTTTGCGGTGTTCAAGATTTTGCTTGTAACAAACAGGTGTATTAAGATTGTGTATATGGCTAAAGATGGTGTTTTCGTTATAAGAAATCAAGACTTGTGTTATATTATGCGAATGATGGGATTCTGTGTATCCGTATTGGAAGGTAATGATAACGAATTCAAAAATAGCAAGAAGTTCTTCAAAACAAGTATGGTAGAATGTGGTACTTCTGGGAAACATTGAGAAAGTATTCAGTGGCCTATGGGTTTTAGACCGTGTGGTCTTATGTACGAGTCTCGTGCGGTAACCTGAGTTGAGGTGTTGTGATCCTTCAGTAAAGGCTAATTCTAAGTTAAAGATGGTTCAGAAAGGAAATTGAGTAAATGGAGTTACTTGTTAATAAACTGAAACGGTATGCTAGGGATACGATTAATTCCTGGTATGTGTTCGAAGTAATGAGTCTTGCAGAGATTGTGCAACAAAGCTCTTGCGTGCTGGCAGTTTGCTTAGCTGGGTTTGGGTAAAAGGGACTCAGTCCTGGCAGTTTATCTTGTGCAATAAATTAGGAGAAAGAGTTTGTGATGTGTTCTATCGTGGTTTGAAAGGGAGTAAATTTTGGTCGGTATGCGAAACATGGAATGTGTAATGACTTTTCTTCTATATAGGATCATGAAGGTCCTCGACTAGTTGAGTGCGTCGATGTATGCGGCGTAGGAGAGGGATGGAAATTTTCCATGTTATCTTAGTGTGGTATGGTATATGCGATGTGTTATGGGAAGTTGATAATGGCATGTTCAAGGTCTTGAGATCAGTTCATAATATATGGGAAGTCATTAAAAATTATTGGGTAGTGCGGGTAGCTGAATATATTAAGAATCGATCTTTCTGGTGATTAAGGAAAAATGATACTGCTATTCTAGTGATTTGGTAGGGTATATGGTCAAAAAGGGACAAGGTGTTGTAAACTGATAATATCTAGTGGTATGGTGGTATTCTCTTGTTGGATCGACTGTGATGATTGAGTTGATGATGGCATAGGGAAATTTCTGAATGACTTTCGTGGTATGAATGGATGCTTGATGTGTGTTATATAGGTGATGGAGACTAGAAGTCCTCATAATCCACCTATGCAAGGGTTGTATATCGTGCGTATCGGCACCGTTTAGCGATCAATGGAAATTGGAAGCCCTAGTGGCTCTCTCTTAGCATGATATGATGAATTTGGATTATGATACTTGATTGCAGACTGGTTGTCATAAGTCGTGTCGTCTAGACTAATGTGATATGGACTACGTCGGAAGTGGCACAAATTGCGTAGCAGAACGCATCGGAGTATGCTCCAGCAGAGTAGTTGTACCCAGGACCAGCGGACGGCTGGTAGGTATTGCTTCGTCAGTTGGGTCTTCGTGGCGGATATCAGTGCAGAGGTCTCTACCATTAATTCAGTTCCGGTATTGGGGAGCTTTGTCGGATGCGTTTCTTGTGGCCGAGCTTGAGGCTATATATATATATGTTTATTTTAATGAGCAATGTGACTTGGTGTGCATTTCTTTTTGCGAGATTTATGCGTGGATCGGGTGGCACGCCGCCACAGGTTATTTGGATTGGGTTGCACGCTGCCACGGGTATGGTATCTGGATCGGGTGGCACGTCACCACGGGTATGTCATTTTGAGCAAGTTGCACGCCGCAACCGTGTAATATGGAGCATAGTTTTTTTTCTATAGGTTACCTTGCGTACTATACTTCCTAGTCTCTGAGGAAAGTCAGTGTTGGGTGTCGCTCGGCGACCGGCGCATCGGTTGTGTCCTTACAAGATTTGATGGCGTATATTAATTGTTTCACCGTGGGTGAGATTGATTGCTTGAGTTCAGACCTAAATCTGTGCGTGGCTGACTGTTTTGAGCATGGTGACTTGAGGTGCTTCAGGAGTAATAGTGTTTGGATGGAATCATGAGCCGTGGCAAGGCCACGTGAAGTTATGACCTTTCGAGGAGGATTCAAGTACTCTAATTCTATGATGTGAGACAAGATCTTAGTTATGTGTTGTGACGGTATTGAGGAATTTGAATTACAGCTCCTTGTTTGAGGTAGTTGTCATGATTTGAGTATGTTCAAGAGTTTCTTATTGGAGCCTGTGTTGTGCTCATTATGGCTTAGGCCGGTGTTGAGGTGTCATATCACCAGTGCGGTGTGTCATAATCGGAATGATCGTTGGAGCCATTAATGAGTGCGGGCATATATGATTTCAGCTGGTTAGAAAGGAATACATCGAGGTTTGGCTCCGAAATATATTGTAATGTCGGTTAAAAAGGGAAATGGACTCATGAATGGATGACCTAAGAGATGGATTCGATATATCGTGTGTTCGGTTGCCTTGGGAAACATACATGAAGGTGTTGGAATAAGACTTTAGCTAACGAGAAAGGTTTTTCGGTAATATTTGGTTATCGTGGGAAATTGTTGTGATTAGAGGGTATCATCTCGAGTGATTGAGTTGTTTGGTACACCATAAGATCTCACCCGGAGTGGCGAGTATGGGCTATTACAGTTGGTTCGAGTGTATTCTGAATATAGACGTGGGATTCAGATTTGGTATATGATTTCGGAGGTGCAATGTGGTCTATGTTTCAGATGGACTGTGAAAGTTCAGCTATATTGTGTTATCAGACTTATGATGGATAGGGTGACGTTGTACCACCCCGCATATATGCTTGGTAAGGTCAGTCAGGTATTGGGTTGCTTCTAGTACAACTCTAGGTACGCTCGAGGACGAGCGTTTGTTTAAGTTGGGGAGAATGTAACGACCCAGCCCGTCGTTACGGGAGTTATCGCCCCATTTTCTCCATTTAATACTTCAATATGCTAACTTATATGTGTTTGGAAAGTTAGAAGCAAATCGGAGGGAATTTAGATAGAAATAAGGCCATAAATCCCTTTTCGAGAAGAATAGGTTGGAAAAGTCAACCGAATGTTGACCGATGACTTTGGCAGCTCGGAATTGAATTCTGATGATTCGACTAGTTTTGGAGAATTATTTATGTCTTAGTAGAGCAATCGGAATCGAATTCGGAGGTCCGGTGAAGTTTTAGGCTTGAATTGGCTAAGGTCGAATTTTGATGAAATCCGAACGGTAAGTGAGATTTTGATCCGGGAGTCAGAATGGAATTCTGATAGTTGCAGTAGCTCCTTTAGGTGATTTGGGATATGCGTGCAAAATTTTAGATCATTCGGAGGTGTATAGGTCGAGTTTTAGATCAAATGCAAGTTTCGGAAGTTTTGGAAGAATTTAGGCTTGAATCCGATGTAAATTTGGTGTTTTGATATTAGTTTTGGTGTTTTGAGAGTGAAACTAAGTTTACGTGATCATATGTGGCATATTAGTATGTTCGTATACTGTCCTGAGGAGCTCGGATGAGTTTCAGATAGGTTTGGGTTGCGTTATGCTCGTTTTTCTTATGCTTCGACATCGTTTTTTCAAGCATAAATGATATTATATTGAACAAATGAGCTCCGATTACTGTTTTGAATGAAGAATTAGATCCGTATCGTAATTACGGACCCGTAGCAAAAAGAATCATCGAATTTGGACATCGTATGAGGATTTTATGGCTATTTTACTAAAGTTGCCCAGATTTTCAGGTTAATGACGAAACTACCCCTGACGGCGTATTAAAAACCTGCACTATTTGTAAATATTAAAACCTACATATCTCCTTCATTATAAGGTAACATTGAGTGATTCAAAAGCCTAAATTCATTAGAATTTCACAAGGAATCCATTGGGAGCAGTTAAACGCGTGAACAGTATACCTAGAACGAGCAAGTCGAGTTTTCTTCCAATTTTGGAACGGGAAGAAGCTTCTGAGGTGATTTTTAGGAGAGAAATGAATGGGTAATTGCTGGAGGTAAGTTTCTTGACTCAAAAACATGATTTTATGCTAGAATAAACACCAAAATTCCTGAAATTGGTAGAATTTGTGAAGAACTAGGGCCTAAATCATGAAAACGAATTTTTGGGTTTTGAAAGGCCATTCGAACTCCGATTTCGATAAATTTTATATGCACGGATTCGTGGCGAGACGAGGAATCTGTTGGTATGAATTTCGGAATTTTTCAAGAAGCAGGGCCGGGGTCCGGGTTTTACCAACTTGGTGTATTATCGTGTATTTCTTATAAATTGAATTGGGTTATGTTTCTTTGACCCGTAATTGATATAATTGTTGTGTTTGACTAGATTCTTCGCACGAGGTGGAAAATTAAAAGGGAAAAGGCATCGCGGGCGAGTCTTCGACCGGCTAGAGGTGAGTAGTTTGTGTATATGGTAGCCTCTGAGGGTTCGAAACCCCGGCTTAGCACATTGTGACGCTAGTAGGGCGTGGCTCGCACCCCGTGGCAGGTGCGGGACTGATTGTGACCGGGGATTGAGACTTGGTCCATCCCGGATATGGAAAATATGCTATTAGTGATGGAAATACGCTGTGTTTGACATATTTGTGGGTTGTAAGCCTTGTTTGGGGCCTTGTGCCGACCTGTAGTATCCCTAGGGGATAGTATTTATGTGATAGTTATACTTGCTTAATCATTGATCTCAGTCCTGGAATTTGAAATCACACTATTGAAATGTTAAGTCACCGGTTTTTGCAAATTAAATAAAAGTTAAAGTACTTTTCATAAATTATGAATTGGGAACTGGAATTAAGAAAAATGAACTGTTTTTGTGACTTATCTGATTTATGTGGACTGAGGATGGATCGGGCTGCACGCCGCAGCGGTTTATATGAGGATCGGGCTGCACGCCGCAGCGGTTGATATGAGGATCGGGCTGCACGCCGCAGCAGTATTGCGCTTGGGCTGTAGGAGCCCCTCCGGAGTCTGTACACACCCCCAGTGAGCGTCGTCGACGTTAAATGGATCGGGCTACACGCCGTAGCAGTTATGTGCATTGCATTGCATCTTTATTTGTTGAATTACTCTGTGGTAGTTGTATTGTACTGTCGATGCTAGTTCGTAGGAGATTCGGACTGTAGTGTAGCTTCATATTATGGTATTTTGTGGATTTCTTACTTTCAGCTACTTGTATATATTTATTACTCACCGAGTACTTAGTACTCACCCCTACTCCCTGCACCTTTGTGTGCAGATTCAGGTACACAGGAGGGATAGACGAGCACTCCAGCTTTTATCTGTATTTATCCGAGTTGCTATGGCGTTCGCAGAACCTGGCTTCTCTTCTTATTCTATTTTTCCTTTGTATATAAATTATTCAGACTTTAGTATTTGGTCTAGATGTTGTTATCCGATCTTATTTAGAGGCTCCAGACTCGTGACCCTAGATCTCTGGGGTGGTTATACAATTATGCTTTATTGTTGACATAAATGTTCAGGTAATTGATTTGAGCTTCATGCTCGGGATGAGAGTGTAAATGGTCGGGCTTGCCTAGCAGTTGTGTTGGGCGCCATCACGACCGAGATTGGGGTCGTGACAGGGGCAAGGGAAAAAGGATAGTTAAGGTCGCTCCGGAGGCCCGGGAAAACATAAAGAAAACCCGAAAGCTGATTCAGGAAGCTGACAGGGCGGCCTCTCATTCTACTGGGAGTGACTACATACCCTCTAGGAGTGTGACCTTGGAGTCTGCCCCCTCCCACATGTCCATCTCCGTACCCAACATGGCATCCTCATCTCCAGACCAACCCACAGCTGCCACTTCCAAGTCGGTAAATGTAGTCTCAGACTCGTCTGATGAGTCTCGAGCAGAAAAGAACAGTGATGATGAATACTCCACTTCTCCCACAGCTTCATTATCAGGGGAGAGTGGAGGACATGCGGAAGGAGGAGAGCCACAAGTGGGTGGTATTGAGCGGACAAGGGACCCAAATGTGTGGACTGATAGGTTTGTGAGTCAGCTGGCATGGCACAAGTTCAGGGAGTGGTGGCCAAAGAGAAGATTGATTCCGGAGAGGCGATTCATTGATGCGGACTTGGTATCGCACAACCCTCATATGCAAGCACAATTACATACTAGAGAGGGTTGGAGCTTCTTCAAGGAGCGGGTGGAGAATGCCAATAAACACATGGTCAAAGCATTCTACGCAAACATCCACCATATACTCCGGGATTCCACCGCCACAAAAGTGAGGGATCAAATTGTGTTGATTGATGGAAAATCTTTAAATGAGTTCTTGGGGTTCGCTGATAAAGATGAGTCCCAATATCTAGAGAAGTTGGCCCTGAAAGAGGAGGCCCGTCCATGGTTAGCAGAAGTGCTAGCTGCTCCCGGTACTATTTCGGTGTGGCTAAAGGCACAAGAGAAGATATATAGAAACACCCTCAGCTTTGAAGCGAAAGGGTGGTTGACCTTTGTCTGCAACTGACTGGACCTTACCACACATGACCATTCAGTGCCTATTGATCGTGCGGTGTTGGTAGCTTCTATTATGGCCGGCTTCCCATTGAATGTGGGAAATATCATGCATCGGGTAATCTCCACAGTGGGCCACGAGACCAAGACAAAGTATCCCTTCCCAAACACATTGACTTTGTACTTCAAGGAGCTAAAAGTGAAAAAGAAGAAATTTGATGTGATGGTGCCTCGGGCGGGGGCTTACTCGTGGTATGATCAAAAGGGTCCGGACAACCCTAAGACAGTTAAGAAGAGCCAAGCCACCACTTCCACCGCAGCTGGCCAGTTTCCACCACTGAGCAGACCACTTCCCTCCCTCCGGATCCTTCCAAAACACCTTTCTCCTCTACTGCTGATCCGGAGATTCCAGTCTCCAAGACTCACCGGTTCACTGCCAACCAGCTTACTTATTCATTGGCCAGTTTGAACAACTGGATGTCGGCTGCGACATCCAAGTTGTCCATATTGACGACAGCGGTTCAGGCTCATAGTGCACCAGTGACGGTGGAGGTCCCAGCTTCTATTGAGGAGACACTGAAAAAGATCCTGGATAACCAGAAGAAGATGATGAAGAAGCAGGACAGTTTGGCTGAGGCAGTTGACACCCATAGCAAGCAGCTCAAGAGCCTTGCTAGGGAGAACAAAAAGTTGAGAAAGACCAAGGCCTCCACGGAGTCAGTTTTAGTTCTAATGGAGCAGGTGGACAAGCTGGTAGTGGATCATTTGCCTCTGGATTTGTTGTTTAGAGAGCTGGCCGTAGAGCCACATGCGGAGCAGCCATTGGAGGAGCCCAGGCCACAGAACAAGAGGAAACTCCCTAACACTGAGAGAGTTGTCATTATGGTAGCTCCAGAGCAGGAGGGGCCCTCCAGTGCACCTACAGCATATGAGCCACCTCTAGAGCAGGAACCTGTCCCAGCAACACAGCAGCAAGTTGGGGACCAGCCTGAGGTCCCTACCACTACAGCGGACGAGGGAGCCATTGAGCAGAGTCATCTGGTTGATCAGGCTTGAGGGGCCATCTATATCCTTTATTTTTTATGCTTATTTGATAGTTAGTATGGGGACAATGCTAGCTTTTATTCGTGGGGGTGTGCCCTACTATTTTTATTTGGACTGTATATATTGATTACTTTTTTGTACACTTTTAGATGTAGTATTTGTATATATTTTGATACTTTGATCTACTCTAGATTTCATTTTGAACACTTTGGGTTTTTATATTCGAATCTATCTTTGTACATATTCATTTGCTCTCAGTTTGATTTATCTTCATTTTTTTGTTACTCTCGTAAAATCATTAGGCTTTGTTTTAAGTTTTCAATAAACCCTTGGTTTTCTTAATGCCACGGTTCTTTCCAAGGGTAAAATGTTGTGTGAACCGGGTGGCTCTTCCCTATGATAGATAGCGTGACAACTTTCTTAAGGGTTGAGTCAGTTTTTCTTTTTCTTTTTTATTTTTAAAGTTTTGGTAGTTAAGGGTACCTCAGGCAAACTTCACTTGGGCCTAGCACATTTGTCTCCGATCTTATGGTCAAAGACATCAAGTTGTGTCTAGAATGGTTAAAGTTGTGGCCTTGAGAATCTTGTGTTGACCGAACAACCATCGATTGGTCATGTAAACCAACACTTGCTTGAATCTTATCCGAGGTTGTTGTGGGCCTTCGACTCCATTTTTTGGTGATCTCTGAGTGTAGGTGTGGTGAGAAATAGAATTGCGAGCCCAAGTACCGTACCAATGGTCTAGAACTTGCCCTGAATCTTTGTTGAGGCGAAATCCTAGGTGAAACTTGACTTGAGAAGTGAATGTAGGCCGTCTTTGATCCAAATGAGCATACCTTGAATCATTCCTTCCAACCTACCAATAAATAGATCCCTAGTCACCCCTTTTGGCCTTAAACCTTATTCCTTCATAGACCAAGTTGCAAGCCTATACCCGTTTCAACTTAGACCTTCTCTTGGCACCCAGAAATCTTCCCTTAATGTAATTGCAAAAGTATACGTTTGGGGGAAAGACAAGAAAGGCACAAGAAAGGTACCAATGTGGTAAAATGGCACAAAAGCAAGAAGGAAAAGGAAGGCATTGAAAAAGGAAACAAAGAGAAAAACAAACAAAAAGATGAATAAGACCCAAAAAGGGGGGACCAAAAAGATTTGAAAAGTGAAAAGGAAAAAAGAAAAATGTGAATGAAGTGATCAAAGAAAAAGTGTCAATTGCAAAAAGGAAGAGTGCCATGTTGTCTCTCTTTCAACCCTTAAAAGAAGAAATGTTCAAAAAGAGTCAAGAAAGTGTGCCATCAATGAATCAAAAGAAGCGCTTTAGGGAAGGTTGAACCAATAAGAGCCAAATTCCTACCCTACCTAAAAAGCCTTCGCAATGACTTCCCAAAAAATCCTATATGATCTCAAGTTGAGAATAGCCTACATTAGTGGATACTTACATAAAGGGAAAGTCTATGGTACCTAGCGTCGGGCTTAGGGTCTCTTCTTCGAGAGAGCGAGTGTGAAATCCTCTACATTGATTTGTGTGCAAATACTCTAAAAGGTGAGGTGCACTTAGGGAGAGCCGAGGATGTACGAGTTTGGGGTCCACAATAACCAAAGTGTTTTGAGAAAGGCTCCTTGATGGATCGAGTCAACCCTCGAAGCTCTTGTGTCACACTTGATCCACAAAGCTTCAAATTTTCAAAAAGGTGTCAATGATACATTTGCATTAGGGACAATTGTTAGTCCCAATTGATGTTTGTGAGGTTACCTTCGGACAAATAGGGCTTGTTTTGATGTCTTTTCTCTGAAAGTTAGGTCTTAATTTTGATTTGCTTGAGGACAAGCAAAGGTTTAAGTTTGGGGGAGTTGATAACTAGGAATTTTGCATGCTTTTAAACCCCTTCTTGTCCGAGCTTTGTGCATAAAATGTGTTAAATTGGCCTTGCATTGCTTACAAGTGCGCTATTTTGCAGGTTTGAGCGACAAAAGGACGACTACGGTCAAATTAGCTCAAAAAGGAGTGAAACCGGCTAAGCGTCAAAGGAAGAAGTAGAAGGACTCAAAAGAAGCCTGTGCGGACCACACTATTTTGCTGTGCGGCCGCACAGATCGATTCAGAGAACAGATCAGGTGATACTTCTACTGTGCGGACCGTACTGATTTGGTGTGCGGCCGCGTAGGAATGTTCAGGGAACGCCAAGTTCAAAAGCAGATCCACGCGGACCGCGTCCACTTTCATGCGGTCCACAATGATGATGATCAGAGAGAGAACTGTTCAAGGCAAAGTCCCCATGCGGCCGCATGCCAAAACAGTGCGGCCCACGTGGGTGAAGAGTCAGAGAGTTCACAGTCAGAGGATTTACACAGTGTGGCCGCGTTCCATTTCTACGCGGTCCGTGCTACTGTACCTACGCGACCACGTGACATAAGTGTGTGGTCCGCCTGAATTTTTCCAGTGCCAGAGAATCTGAAGCTCAAATGCCCTATGCGGCCGCACGTCAAAAGTGTGTGGTCCGCGTGAGATCCTCAGGGGTATTTTTGTCCGGAAATTACTGTGTAGTATAAATAGCTTCTTTTACTTTTTAGGTTATGTCAGATATTAGATAGCAGCAGCTGAGCTCGTGAGAACACATTTTACGCCTATTTTGGGCAATTTCTTAGTCTTTTATCATTAGATTTAATTTGTAAGCAATTACTATGTCAATTTCATCTTTAATTTCTTCAGTTTCTTCAATTCCCATGGCTAGCTAAACCCATAGCTAGGGTTGTAGCTCAACCCTAGTGTGGGTAATTAATGGGTTAGATTATTAAATGCTTAGATGATTGTGGGTGTTAGGATTTGGGTTGATTGAATGTTTTTCTTTGGGATTTTGTGGTTGCAAACACTAAATTTAGTTTTGTGGGTTTGGGCTCTTCTTGAGAAAGAGAGTCTAAAACCTCTCAATCAATTCCAATAAGGACTTGGGATAGACCCATGAGAATGGTAGTCCCAAGTAACGGGTATAAACCTCGAGAGAGTAATTACCCAACTTGAGCCTAAAGTTGCTTGGGCAAATTAGCCTACCCAATTGGTCTCGAGAGAGTCAATTGGGCAAAATTGTTCTCTCTACCGAGAGGTGTGAGAATGAATGAATAGAGCAACGGTTATCCAATCATCCCATTACATCATCTTTGCATTGAATTTCATTACCCGTTAGTTATCCACCTAGGTAAATGCTACTACCCTAGTCCCTTTTCCTATTTGCATATTACACTTTAGAATCAACCTTAGCATAATATAGAGTGCATACTAGTAGTTGATAAAATAGTTGTTAAAAAGAAAAACACAAAGATGTTTGAAGCTAAATTAGAAGCTAATTCGCAATACTAGTGCATCGTAATTTCTCACTCCAATTTCCAACTCCCTGTGGATTGACCCCGAACCACTATTCGGGTAAAAGTAGTTGTGCCCGCTCTTCCTTTGGGTTGAGTTTCCTACGATCAAATGCCTAAGTACACAAATGCAACATCACTTATACATGTTTTTCCAATTTGGCACTAATGACTACTGGAGTATGTAGTTGTTATTGTATTTTTTAAAATTTCACTCGTTAATTTTGAGTAGTTGGTTGTACTTGTGATGTTTTTTTTAGCATTTTTCATGTTCTTGAGTTAAATTTATTTCAACTTTAGCTTATTGGGTGTTAAGTATGTTTTGTAGATTATTTGGTTTTAAACATTGGGTATTCTTGTGAGCTTCAAGAAATAATTTTTCGCTTTGATTTCTATGTTTAGATTATTGGGTATCGAGTATTTCCTGTAAATTCTTATAATTATAAACACTTTATATTATTTGAGCTTCAACAAATAATTTTTAGCTTTAATTTTTTTGTGTTTAAATTATTTAGTATTCAGTATTTTATGTAAAGTTTTATAATTGCATTTAATACGTAATAATTTTTAGATTTGATTTTTATGGTTAACTTAGTGTGCTTATCGTCTTATCCGTATTGTACTAATTTCTTTATCTTAAAGTTGGTCATCAAATTTGAAAAAATCAATAATCTTAAAGTTGGTCAAAATTGTTAATTAATCAGATTTTCTAATATTTATGCTGTTTGTGACGATTCTAGCTATTGGAATGCGGATGCAGCATCCTTTTCTGTATTTGGGTTATGTAGTAAACAACCTTCTCCTTGAATTTTTCAAAAGGCTGTCTCAACATTCGTTAACATTGAAGCAACACCTGTGAATTTGGGTATTTAAAGCGTAAAGCAAGGATTCTTGGTATTTGGATATTTACAATGTATTTGATTTTACTGTATTGAACCTCTGTGTAAATCAAATCGTCTATTCATTTTATAATCAATCAGTACAACAATCAGTTTTGAGATCCCATGAGGTCAAGCCATAGGGGTTGCCGAAGGCTTTCTTGATTGCCAAGAGGGCTTTTTTGTCACTTGGATTGCACCTTTTCAAAGAGATGTAGAGAATTGAATCAAAAAGAAGAGAAAAAAGGAAGGATGGAAACCACAGACGTTTTTTCATTTTATGAAACACGAAAGCGGAATGTAATGTGTTTGTATTGTGGTACTTTGATGATAAAATTCGTAGATTGTGGTTTTGCCAATCTCTCAATTGTATTTTGCATGATATTGTGAGCAGAATTTTGCATAACTAGAGGTATTGAGTATTGAATTTTAAATAAGAGAAAACATGAATCGTCTTTCCTAGAGCTTTTGAGTGATTGTCAATACCAAGTCGATGGCAACTACAGCCAGAGGATTAATTGCTAGTGTAACTTTTGAGCAAACCACTTACAACAACAACGGCCTAGTGTGGTCCCACCAGTTGAGGAAACCACTTACAGAGAATGTAAATTCATCTTTCAACATTATAAATCGTAATTTAAATTTAAAAAAAAATGTACTGAGTAGCAAGGATGCAGATAGTCATAACATGCTCTCATTTCTGTTTCAGATGAAAAGACAATACAAATAATCTCGTTTTTTCAGTTCCACTTTCTCATTTCTGTTTAATCTAACTCTATTATTTCATTCTTTGATGCATTTATTTTCTATGAGTGAGATGGAGTTAGCAGTACTCATTTTCTTGTTGTTTGACCAAGTTAAAATGTTATAATAATACTGCTATTATTTATCAATAAGATGTTATTAATCACAAGTTGACCAACAAATGCATAACCATAGAAACAAAAGAAAATATTATGGGAGTACTTCTAATAGCCTTATTTGGTATGAAAATATTAATGGTAAAGCCTCACTATCATCGTTTCTAAGAAAAGAGCAAAATGACATCGTGGTATAATATCTGGCTATATATTTATGCCCAACTCTTTTTGGAAGCTGTAGCGAAAGTAGTAAGGTAAATAGAACTCCAACAAACTTACCTGGTATCCATTGCGATGATTTCACGATATTTGTTATTGTTAGCGCCAGCGTACTTTACTGAGCCACATTTCACCACAACGACAATTATATCTATTTAATGGAAATTAAAAGTGGCATATAATTTAGACCAATATGTACAGTCCTAGAAAGTAAGGATACAAATTAATTTAATTGTGAAAGGGTATAGTTACCAAATTCTGTATTTCGCTATTGGTCTTGCAGATGTGCAAAGGGTATAGTATTCAACCTCGTCGGAGGCGGGAGCGGTGGGTCATGTAAGTTGTCATCTTTCACCTCTTCGACAACAGTAACTCTGTCGATAACCTATTCAAAACGGTTGATAGGTACACCATATGGTAATGGAACTCTCACTTTTGCAGTAGATATCAAGTAAGTGGAAAACGGGGTGAGTTTGTCCGCATACTTTTCGATGTCTTCCCCGTACAAAACAACACACTTTCTCTTCCTGTATTTTCATATAGTGATGAGTTAGTTAGCAAATTCTACAGAAATGTGTGCATATAAACTTACAAAGACATACAAATATAGAGTATTGAATAGATGACAAGAAAGTTGATGCATTTCGGGACAAATCTTTGCATGAGGATTCATGAGAAAGAGAATATATGGATACAAGAAAGAACAATTCTTTTTGCCTTTCCTTTTGTCATTTCCATAAAATTTTTACGGAACTGTAGATAAGAATAATGGCAAAAAATCACAACTTAGACAGTTTAACATCGTGCGCTTCCTTGGAACTCATAGAAAATGAAATAATGTATCTAAAAGCAATATCCGAAGCAAATCCATAAAAAGCCCCAAAAAATGAAGAAAAAGACATCACCGTGCACAAGTATCTGAAATATTTAAACTTTAAATTTTTTATCAGTTGTGAGAATTCAAAAGAACATGACAACTGTATTCCTCTATTTTATTTTCTTTCCATGAAATAACATAAAGCACAATCTGCTTAGAATCTCAACAAACTTTGAGGAGGCAACCAATTCTATTGATGAGTCATCTTAACTATAGATGTGTAATTGGAAGATGCTTTTGACCACTTTTTGCTCAATAATAGATCTCATGCGTTAGTATATTTATATTCATGTATTCATCGTGTATACCTACAAAAATTCCACAGTCTCGTGTCATTCTTGTAACAACTTGAGAATCATTGCAGGAAGTAGCGAGAGAGTCTTCCCTTTCTGATTTTAATATTCGCAGTAAGTGAGAAACAATACAATTAGCACAGACGAAGATAATAATGCGTAGACAATGGAGTACTTAGTATTGAAATTGCAAGAGTACTTAGTATTGAAATTGGTAGTAAGCCATATCATATAGTCATCTGGAAGTATGATAGTATCTAATTAGTTAATGTTTTCCATTAAACATGTTATTAGTCAAAATGAACAACCACTAGAAAAATCAATGGATGTCTTGTAACTACACTGGGAAGCTTCTGAAATAACTTTTCTCCTCTTTTGTTCTATTTATTTTTACTAGAAAACATAACCCCTTTTGAGCGAACTCAAGGGAATGTCTAGAAATTAAGGGAAACTGAATTTGAATCCCTCATATACCACGTGCAACCAACGTAGTAACAGTATGACGTCTACAATAAACAAATGAAAAGGGATAAATTTGAAAAAGAGGAAAAAAACGCCAATGACGTTCACCTGAACAAATCGCATCAGCAAGCAAAAAATATCTAAGGGCATTCCTAAAAAAACAAAAATAACTGCAAAATTAACCTTTGAACCAGAATGTATAAAGACAATAGCATATGCCAAATATCTACAACAACATGAATAGTTGATGATATCAGTAATGATTGTGCTCCAATCGGGAATCATGAGGCAGTTATTTGTTTGATTAGTATTTCTTTGAATCTGGAAGTGACATCAAAACGTGATCACACACACACACACACACACACACGCATATATATATATATATATATATATATATATATATATATATATATATATATATATATATATATATATATATATATGTATGTATGTATGTATGTATGTATGTATGTATGTATGTATGTATGTATGTATATATATATATATATATATATATGTATGTATGCATAGCAATCAAGTATACTCAGCTGGTATGATTCTAGTTTCTTCTACCAAATAAGTGTGTTTTCAAAACTGAGGTAATATTTGTACAATGATACAACAAATCAAAATAAGTCCCAGAAGAGATAATTATTGTTCAATATATTATATGGTTACAACACAACCGAACAATTGAACAAATAGATATGGAGTCGAACAACTGAACATTAATTGGTGAAAAATTCAAAAGTTATGATTACGTATGTAGTAATTATCTTCAAAAAGGCTTCCTAAAATCCAAACTGGAACTTCCCAGGATATATAAAATTCAGCCAAAAAAAAAGTAGTCTTGTTAGTACCAAAAAAAAATTATATGTAAATAAAAAAAAAATATCGACCAGGCGAAGTGGAAAAAGTATTGCGAAAATATCCTCTTAGACAAATCAAGAGGTAAAAGGACGGGCGTAATTAATTCAAACAGAAACCCAAAAGTTTGGCACCAATATTTTTTAATCCGAAGAAGCTAAGCAAGAAAATATGAAGCAGGAGTGAATGGTAAATGCGCAAAATCTGACGCCAGAGAGATTTTCTAATATTTACTTCTTAACATAAAATTTGCGCCAGAAGAAATAATTAATTGTATAATAACTTAAGTTGATAAGTTTCTTTCTTTTGTTTATATTAAAAAATAACGGTGATTGCAATTATATTTCAGATAGTAGAACAAGAAATAACATGGTAGAAAGAAAATTATATTTTCGTCTTGGACAACGGCAATCTGGAATCGGATCTTTCCATCTTTACTTTTCCTTGACCGAGGTTTCTCAATCACTTGTACTTTTGAGATCCACTCTTTTGTTTGTGGAGTGATTTTGTCAATGTTTAGTATGTACTCCATATGTTCGCACACTCTGCAATGGAAAAGAAGAAGAAGAACAAAAATAATAAATCATCATTTACTATAAGATAACTATAGATAATGACAGATAATTAAATAGAGGAACTGTTAAGATGCTATTTTTTTTATAAACTTCATATCATGAAAATTATCACAAATGTGGCACTATGGTAGTCTTACTGCAGTAAACACCCACATTGTGTCATCATTTAAGTGTTTTAAAAAATATAAAAGTATTGCTTGTCTAAAAACATTTTTGGGATCTTCTTAGACTGCTAAAATTATATATAGGAATCATTTTCTACAAGGATGGGAGTATGTTTCTTAGCTCTTGTATGCTATAGAGAAGTGTCACTTTTGTGCATATTACTTATTAGTATTAGCAACATGTACCAGATCTGTACCTAAGTGTCTCTGTATGACCATGTTAGCCAATATTCCATTATTTTGTCTTGGATCAAAACAATCATATACAAAGAAGATATCCTCTCTGGTTTGCATCACTTTAATGAATGCACTCTGATTACTACGAACCGGATTGCATACCCGTAGTGTGTCGTAGTGGCTTCTTCATAGTTGTTTTTAGCTAGAATATTGCAATATTCTCATAAAATAGTTTTTTCAATAATTTCATTATACACAATATTTTCTGTGTAGTGATCCTCATAACTACCTGGTATAGTGGGCTTTCACACAGTTCGAACTTATTGCTCTAGACAAAGCAACATAAAGTTGACCATGTGAAAAAAATGGTTCTCACAACTAAATTCCAACAAAGTCCAATGTCTGACCTTGCGCTTTATTTATTGTCATAGCGAAGCACAATCTTACAGGAAACTGTGTCCTTTTGAACAGGACATGCATTTTTTCATCTTGAGATGATAGTAAGGGTATTCTTGGGATAAATACATGTGTATTTTTCAAGTCACCCACTAAAATATTGGCACTAATGACATGTGACTTAAAGTCGTAGAAAGTCAAATGTGTACCGTTGCATAAACCATCACACGAATTTAAATTTCGTAATAATATAATTGGGAAATTCTTTTTCAACATTAATTTGTATGGCGGCAGACCAGGTGAATGTAAACTATGCAGCAAAATCCTCATACTGTGATTGATTAGTAGATTCAATGGTTTCATCAATGCCAACAAAAGTTTTTGCTTCTTCTAGAAATCGAGCAACAACCAAGTCGTTAATCTCATCAACGAAATCATTTTTAGTTGTTAGGATAACACGAGAGCTTGTGAATGACGAGGAAGAAAAAAATGTATGCAAATCTGGAGAAGTTATTGTAAACAATTTATCCAAAGATTCCGCTTCAGTTGTATAAGGAACGATAAAGGTGTAACGACCCGGCTGGTCATTTTTAGAATTTACACCCCGTTTTTGTATGAACTATTTTTCTTAAGTTCATTTATACTATTTTGGTTTTCCAGAACAGTTGGTATTAGGATTCAGAGTGTTTTGGGACACTTAGTCCATAAATGAGAGATTAAGAGTTGAAAAATGGCCCGTATTCGGAGTACTGTGAAAACGACCTCGGAATGAAAATCCGATGGTTGTGTTAGCTCTGTTAGGTGATATCGGGGTTGTGAGCATGTTCAAAATATATTTTGGAAGTCCGTATCTAATTTAAGCTTGAATTGGCAAAGTTAGTATTTTGACGATTTTCGGTTGATAGGAAAAATATTGATCCGAGGGTCGGAGTGGAGTTATGGAAGTTGTTGTAGCTTCAATAGGTGATTTCGAATATGTGTGCAAAGTTTCAAGTCATTCGGGCGTGTTTAGGTCGGGTTTTGATTAAATGCGAGTTTCAGAAGTTTGGATTGAACTTAAGCTTGAATCCGTTACAGATTGGTGATTTCTGTGTTGTTGGATGTGTTTTATGATTGGAATAAGTTTATATGATGTTTTAGGATGAATTGTACTTTTGGTTGAGGTACCGAGGGCCTCGGGATGATTTCAGATGGCTAACGGAAACTTTTTAGTGGGAAAATTTCATAATAGATGAAATTGTAAATGAGCATGGTCAAGACCTCACTTTAAACGATCATATCTCCCTTTATATAAGGATTTGTGTGACCCTCAACCTATCAAATAAAATTCCTTTGAGTCTATTTTTCAATGCAACAAACCGTTTGTCATTTGGAATTATACAGAGAAAGTTATGAAGTCTAATTGATATATCACTCCCCACTCCCAGAGCCATCTAGAGTCTAATTGGCTGATTAAGCCTATCTATGAACCTGCGGACCCTCTCCCGCTCTGTGGGAAGTATCACCACTGCATGACGTGCCAAATCAACAAATCTCGTCTCATACTGAGTGACAGTCATAGTGCCCTGCTGGAGGCGCTCAAACTGCCTCCGAAGTGCATCCCGCTGAGTAACAAGGAGAAACTTCTCCAGAAATAACTCTGCAAACTGATCCCATGATAAAGCCGGGGACCCTGCTGGTCGAGTCAAACAATAATCCCTCCACCAAGTCTTGGTGGATCCTGAAAGCCTGAATGTATAGAAGTCCACTCCATTGGACTCCACTATCCCCATAGTTTTGAGGATCTCATGGCAACTGAATAAGAAATCCCGAGGATCCTCCGATGTGGCACCGCTGAAGGTAGTGGTAAATAGCTTGGAGAACCGATCAAGTCTCCATAAGGAATCAGAAGTCATGGCCGCTCCATCTCCGGCTTGAGTTGTGGTACCTGACTAAGTTGCCACAGCTGGCTGAACCACTGGTGCCTGAGGCTGAGGAGCTACTAGCTCCGGAGTACGAGCAATAGGAGTCTAGGCCCCTCCTCCAGCCTGAGAAGTGGCTGGTGCAACTAGTAATAACCCTGCTCTGGCAACGCTGTCCATAAAACCCGCTATCCCGACCAAAGCCTCCCGAAGATCCGGGGTAAATAAGGCCTCTCCTGGGACCTGAGCTGGGCCCACTGGAGCTGCTGGGACTGGAACCTCCTCGCCAGTCTCAATATGAGGCTCCACCTCTGGAATAGCTGCCGGGGGTTGAGTCTGCCCTTACCACGGCCTCCGATACGGCCTCGGCCCCTGCCCCTCACGGGAGCTGCCTGGGGCTTGGGCTGCTGGTTAGCGGACGAAGAAGCGCGTGTCCTCACCATCTGCCAAAGGACAGAGTAGAAGTTCAATTAGTATTTTGAAGGACAAATCGCACGACAAGAAGGAACAAATGAGAGACTCTTTCCTAACTCAATAGACTCTAGAGGAGAAGTACAGACGTCTCCGTACCTACCTCTCAAACCCTACTAAGCTTGTTCGTGAGTGGTGAGACCTATGTAACCTAGAGCTACGATACCAACTTGTCACGACCCGAATTTTTTCCCAACATCGGGATCGTGATGGCGCCTACTCGTGGTAGCTAGGCAAGCCAGTTTATTCACACTATCCTATTTTTAGCAATATTTCGTATTCAATTTAACAACCAAACCATAACCTTAATTAAACAAGTGCGGAAGACTTTATAAAAATAGTAAGAAGCAGTTTCAAGGTAAAAAAAAATACTGAAATCCTCTACCCAAGACGTGGAGTCACCAACTCATGAACTACTACATGACTACTACACATAAAGGTCTGAAAGAAATATAACATAATCTGTTTGTCTCGGAACAAGGAGACTAAAGCTAATGACATAAATAAAGGGAAGAGATACCGGGCCTGCGGATGCCTGCAAGCTACCTCGGTCTCAAATATGATCAACTCCCACGCAAAAGATCTACTGCTGCTGCTCCTGATCGAAACCTGGACTTGTGCAAAAACGCACAGAAGTGCAGTATCAGCACAACCGACCCCATGTGCTGGTAAGTGCCTGGCCTATCCCGGCGAAGTAGTGACAAGCCTGGGACCAGACACCCACATAAACCTGTACAATTCTATATATATGTATACCACAAGATAACGAGAAATAATCAAGTAACAACTCAACAAGGAATATCACAGAAGAACTCAACAGTTAACAACAGTCATTAAGTCAACAAGGAAAACGGTATAATGAGAAACAAGTAATGTCAAGTCAATGAAATAGCAAACAAAGTGCACGACATCACCCTTCGTGCTTTTACTCTCATCCTCACCAAATAGCAAATAAAGTGCACGGCATCACCCTTCGTTCTTTTACTCTCATCCTCACATCCACGGTACGTCATGATCCTTCGTACATGGTTCAATAACAAGGCACGGCATGATCCTTCGTGCATAATCAATAACATGACACGACATTAACCTTCGTGCATAATCAATAACAAGGCACGACATTAACCTTCGTGCATAAACAATAAATCAAGGCACGGCATCACCCTTCGTGCATTATCACTCTTCCTCACCCAAATAACAATCACAGTTAAGGGCAGAGAATGAAAACAACAATTCATGAACCATCCCAGCAAGGGACACAATAATCATTACAATGAAGTCCTGGCAAGGGCAATCAATATCTCACTTCACAACAAGTCCTGGCAAGGGAGAACAATAGCAATTATACAACACGGCAAGGGTTCAACAATTTATCTTCAAATATGTCTCACAACAAGTATCAATAATGACTCACGGTCATGCTAGACGCTAGTATATGGATGCTCGTCACCACAGCCCATACACCACACTCGATCACATAGCACATAGCACACAATCCTATTCCCTCAAGCTAGGATAGAACAAACACTTACCTCTAGCCTTGAAGTCCAAATTATACTTCAATTATAGCTCTTTTCCCCGAATTTCCACTTTCAACTAGCTCGAATCTAATCACAATTGATTCCATTATATTAATAATCACTAATTAACTTGGTTTGAATGCTTAAAGATGGTTTTCTCAATGTTTACCCCAAAATTTCCCAAAACGCCCCTGGCCCCATGTGGTCGGAACTCGGGATTCGAACCAAAATCCGGTTACCCATTCCCCCACAAGTTCAAATATATGATTTGTTTTAAAATTCAACCTCAATTCGAGGTCCAATTGCCCAATTCATGAAAACCCTAGGTTCTACCCAAAAACAAGAATTTCTACCATGAACTGAAAAACATGTTTAATGTGGTTAGATATTGAAAGAATTGAGTAAAAAGTGGCTTACAATTGTTTTGGAGTGGATTTGCTCTTGAGGGTTCATGTGTAGTGTGTGGGTTTTTGAAAGAATGAAGAATGAGCTTTAAAATTCGTTTAAGTATAAAATTGCACAGCTGCAGATATCGCAATTGCGAACATTTGTTCGCAATTGCTACAGGTCTGGGGCCTGCTGTCCTCGCATTTGCGAGAGAAAGTTCGCATTTGCGAACTCCAGCCCAGGTCTGCAAGTCTCGCATTTGCAAGATTTCCTTCGCATTTGCGAAGGTGAAGCCTACTTGCCCAGGGTCGCATTTGCGACCCTTTGTTCGCATTTGCGAACACTGGCCATCTGAGGCCTTTTCATATTTGTGACACTTTGTTCGCATTTGCGAACTTGGCTTGTTTCTGGCAAATATCACATTTGCGACCATGGGTTCGCATTTGCGAACCCAACCTTGACCTATCATCTTCGCATTTGCGAGGATTTGTTCGCAAATGCGAAGCCAACAACTGGGTGAAAAAAAAAACCAGTAGTACAAAAATTGAGAAATTGATCAAACGGCCTATAAAATCTTTACCCGAGCCCCCCGGGCTCCCAACCAAACATGTACATAACATCAAAAACACATTACGAACTTGTTCGTGCGATCACATCGCCAATATAACATCGTTTTCATCAAATCAAGCCTCAAGTTCATGATTTTCATACTTTTGGTTTTCAAAACTTTCAAACTTGGAACTCAAGGTCCAAAACATATCAAACGACATCCGAATGTCACCAAACTTTGCAGAAAGCACATATATAATATTTAAGACTTGTACCGGGCGTCGGAACCAAAATACGAGCCCGATACCATGGTCATTTAATTCATTTTCCTTTAATAATTACAGCAAAAATAATTTCACAGAAAATTAGTAACTTGGGCTCCAGGTCTCGGAATTTGACTTCGGACGTATGTCCAAGTCCCATATTTTCCTACGGACTTCTCGGGACCGTCCGATCTCGGGTCCGGGTCCGTTTACAAAAAATGTTGACCGAAGTCAACTATATCAATATTAATATCATTTTTCTCCAGATTTTTCATAGAATTCATATTTTCTATCACAAATCTTTCCGGCTACATGCCCGGATCACGCACGTAAATCGAGGCAATATAGAATGATGTTTTCAAGGCCTCGGAAGTGTAGAAGAAATGAGGAAAACAAGTGATGACCCCATTGGGTCATCACAATAATGCTTTGGGAAAGTTTAAAGTAATTCAGGATTTACTCTATACAGCCCCGTCAGGACAGAAGATCTATGCGGACCTAAGGGATCAGGATGTTTCTGATATGGTCGAAGAGAAGGTATTGACTCGTGTTATGCTTAAAAGGGCATTATGAGATTCGGGATTAAAGGGAAGTTGATTCTAAGGTTCATTTGACCTTTTGGGATATTAAGGAATGTTGGGTAGGTTGCTTGTAAGCTTGCCTTACCTCCAAGCTTAGCAGGAGTTCATACGTAATTTCTTGCCTCGATGCTTCGGAGTATCACGGTGACCCGTCGCATGTATTGGAGTTCACTTCAGTCGAGCTGGACAAGGATATGTCTATGATGAGGAGCCAATTACAATATTAGACAAGCAGGTCCAACAACTCAGCTCGAAGGATATACCTTTAGTAAAGGTTCAATATCGGGGCCAGCCAGTCGAGAAAGCGACTTGGGAGACCAAACGGGATATGCGCAGCCGATAGCCTCATTTTTTCACTACTTCAAGCAAGTTCTTTATACTCCTTCGAGGACGAACGAATGTTTAAGTGTGGGAGAATGTAACGACTCGGCTGGTCGTTTTTAGAATTTACACCCCGTTCCCGTTTAACTATTTCCCCTAAGTTCATTTATACTATTTTGGTTTTTCGGAACGTTCGGTATTAGGATTCAGAGTGTTTTGGGACACTTAGTCCCTAAATAAGAGATTAAGAGTTGAAAAATGGCCCGTTTTTGGAGTAGTGTAAAAACAACCTCGAAATGGAAATCTGATGGTTCCGTTAGCTTCGTTAGGTGATTTCAGGGTTGGGAGCGTGTTCGGAAAGTATTTTGGAAGTCCGTAGCTAATTTAAGCTTGAATTGGAAAAGTTAGTATTTTGACGATTTCTGGTTGATAGGTGAAATTTTGATCCGAGGGTCGGAATGGAGTTCTGGAAGTTGCTGTAGTTTCGTTAAGTGATTTGGTATATGTGTGAAAAATTTCAAGTCATTCAGACGTGTTTATGTCGGGTTTTGATTAAATGCAACTTTGGAAGTTTGGATTGAACATAGGCTTGAATCCGTTGCGGATTGGTGATTTCTGTGTTGTTGGATATGTTTTATGATTGGAACAAGTTTATATGATGTTTTAGGATGAATTGTACTTTTGGTTGAGGCCCCGAGGTCTTCGGGATGATTTCGGATGGCTAAGAGGAACTTTTGAAGTTGGAAAATTTCATAATAGACGAAATTATAAATGAGCATGCTCAAGACCTCACTTTAAATGATCATATCTCCCGTTATATAAGGCGTTGTGTGACCCACAACCTAGCAAATTAAATCCATTTGAGTCTAGTTTCCAATGCAATAAACTGTTTGTCATTTGAAGTTATATAGAGAAAGTTATGAACATTTTACTGGGCATGTGTTAGTAGCGCGGCCTTAGCGCAGGAGTGCTAGTAGCCCGCGCTAATTAAGTAATATTCCGCCTTACTAGCGCGGCCATTAGTGCGGGCGCGCTAGTAGCAAGCCCCTAAATACCCCAAGACCGGGTTTAGAGAGTTCCCAAGTCATTTTTGGGGCAAGGGCTTGCTCTCTCAAGAGGAATCCGTCCCACTCTTCATGTAACGACCCGGCCCGTCGTTACGGGAATATACCACCCCGTCATGTTACAATTATATGTTTTATGCTTTTATATCAGTGTTAGAGCCTATCGGGTGAGTTAGGAGTGAATTGAATTGAAAATGAAGCAAATAGCATGTTTGAAGGAAGTTTGAATATGGAAAGTCAACCTAGAGTTGACTATCGAGTTAGAGTGCTCGAAATCAGATTCTGATGATTCGACTAGTTTCGGGGGATCATTTATGACTTAGGAGAGCAATCGAAATTGAATTTGGAGGCCCGGTGTAGTTTTAGGCTTGAATTGGCTAAGGTTGAATTTTGGCGAAATCCGAACAGTAGGTGAGATTTTGATCCGGGGGTCGGAATGGAATTCTGACAGTTGCAGTAGCTCCATTAGGTGATTTTGGAGGTGCCTGCAAAATTTCAGGTCATTCGGAGGTCGTTTGGTCAGGTTTTTGATCGAATGTCGATTTCGAAAGTTTTGAAGAAACTTAGGCTTGAATCTGTGCGTAATTGCTGATTTTGATGTTTAGGATGGTGTTTTTATGATTGGAACAAGTTTGTATCGTGTTATGGAGTATGTTGGTAGTTTTCGTTGGGGTCCCGGGGGCCTCGAGATGAATTCGGGGGTCTAAACGGACCATTTTGAGCCAAAAAGGGGCTGCTGGATTTGCTGCAATAAAATTGCAGGTTATTGTTCTCTGCGATAGCGGCCATTACCACGCGATCGCGTAGTGTATCGAGATGAGGCTGGGAGATTGCTCTTCGCGATCGCAGGAGTAGTGATGCGATCGCGTGAGGTTGAGTGTTTGTGCAGCGCGATCGCGACCCCTTTGATGCGATCGCGTAGGGTCACTGAGTTGAGCACTGCGATCGCGTCCAGGTTCACGCGATCGAGTAGAGGAAAGTTGGCAGCCAGGTTTTTGTGCATCGCGATCGCACGCCCAGTGCTGCGATCGCGTAGAGTAAACGGCCCAGGCAGTGAGTTTAAGTCCAGAAACATTTCATTTCGGGTTCATTTGCAAAACCCTCCATTGTTGAGCTCTAGAGTGAGAAAGTGACGGGAAATAGCCGGGAGATCATCGGGATATTGTCGGAGGTAAGTTTCGTGGTTTAATTACACACTTTTATCATGAAATCATGGATTATTTCTATGAAAATGGAGGATTAAATGTGGGTTTAAGCCCTAGGCCTAAATTGTAGAAAAATACCGATTTGAGCGGGCATATGGAGTCCGAATTTGGTAAATTTGATATGCCTAGACTCGTATTGAGACGAGGGTTCCGAATATGTAACTTTTATAATTTTTTGAGAGGCACACCAAAAGTCGGGTTTTGACAACTTTGTGGGTTTTGGTGTAAACCGAGTTATTTCGATTGGGTTTTGTCTAATTAGCCTATTTTGATATATTTATGCTGATTTGTGCTAGTTTTGACGTGCGTGGATGCCGGTTCGAGGAGCTAAGGCGTCGCGGGCATGAGCTTTCGTCGGTTCGAGGTGGGTAATACTTGTAAATGATGTCCTGAGGGTTAGTAAAACCCGGACTTGCACATCTTAGTGCTGTGTTGAGGTGACTTGCACGCCGGATAACGGGCGTGGGGTAGAGCACCATTGGGGATCGCGACTTGGTCCGTCCCGCGTAATAAATATTAACACCTAATTGTTGAAATGAATTGGACTAATTATCATGTTTGGGCTTCGTGCCGATTATTTGAATCCTTCAAGGATTGGTATCATTGTCTTGATAACACTGTACATATTTTTATCTAAATTTAAGGTTTTAAATGGTATTTTGCTATTCAGCATTCTTATAAGGTTATGAAAAACTTGAACAAGGTCTTAATAATATTTTAGTTGTGAGCTAATATGATATTGTTGCCCGTAGGGCTTTCTTGATTATTTGTTAGACTGATTGGGCCGAGGGCCATATGTTAGGGCATGACATTTCATGTGAGCATATGCATACACATGCATGGATCGGACTGCACGCCGCAGTGGTATACGGATCGGGCTGCGCGCCGCAGCAGGTGTGATATTAATATTGTGCTTGGGCTGTAGGAGCCCCTCCGGAGTCTGAACCCCCATAGTGAGCACGGGTACCCAAATTGGATCGGGCTACACGCCGTAGCGGTCATATGCATTGCATGGCATACATACATTGGTTTACGTGTACTACGTGGCATAACATTCAGTACTCATACATTACCGGCACACATGCATTAGTTACCTTATTGACCAAATCTCCTGGTGTAAATTGATAAAGAGTTCTGAGCCCGAGGGGCTGATTTGAGTGCGTACTTGCATTGCTTGAGATTGTATCCAGGTATTGGTATATTATGAAAGAAAGTAGCTAAAATTGAGATTTCTAAATAATCTACTCACATATGCTTGAAAGGAATAAAAAGATAGTTATGTATTGTGTAGCATGAGATAGTGCCTATCGTGGTTTTCTTCCTTTCAACATTATTTACTTTTATTACTGCTGAGTTGGAAGTACTCACACCCGACTCCCTGTACCTTGTGTGCAGATCCAGGTACACCATAGTGGAGCTGAATCTATTGCGGCTCGGGAGTGCTTTTGGACAGTCGAGGTAGCTGCCAGCGTTCGCATGACCTGATTCTCCAGTTTGTCTGTATTTTTGTGCTGATCATCCCACACTTGTGCACAGTTATATTCACTATTTACACTTTGTATACTCCGTAGAGGCTCATGACTCTTGACCCTTCGGTCTATGGGAGTTGGCACGTGTTGGGACTTGGTTCCCTATTTTTAATATATCTATCACTGTTATGCTTAAATTGGATAAAGTGAGCTTGTGGCTCCGTGGTTATTGTTGATTGGTCGGGCTGGCCTAGCGGTGTGCTGGGCGCCATCACGACCGGATTTGGGGTCGTGACAAGTTGGTATCAGAGCCTAGGTTTACTAGGCCTCGTGAGTCTTGAGCCGGTTAGTAGAGTCTTGTGGATCGGTACGGGGACGCTTGTACTTATCCTCGGGAGGCTGCGAACCTTTAGGAAAACTTCACTTTTCTTGAACTCTTATCGTGCGCACTTGATTCAGCTTGAGATATAATTTTTGAAATTCCTTCCACACGTCTGTGTACGCATCGAGCGCTCAGTAATGTAATTGCCTTATGGCTTGTGATTCCCCGATCGAAGGGCGAGATATAATCTCTATGAATTCATGTTGGGCCAGTCGGGAGGACTTGAGGCCAGATCTTTGTCTATGGCTTGAGCACCAAGGTACTAATTTAGCGAGCCGGTATTATGAAGTTCATACGATCGGTATTGATCTTTATTATGCAAATGGCAATTTGATAATGGATGAGCTGTTAATTGTTCGACCCTTGTCTAATCTGTTGTGTAGCCCCGAGCTATGGGCGTGGTGAATAATTATCATATCTCGTAATTGGAAAGTAAAGCGCCTTATGTGTAGTGGAACGAGTTTAAACTCAGGAAGACTAAAGTGACTTTGCTATGTGTATCATGGTAGAAGGTATCGTGATGAAATGCTAAATTAAGAAGAAGTAGGAGGGTTGATCCTCATGTGTAATTGAAAGGTATTTGATATGTGTTATGATTCGAGTGGATACAACGCATGTTCAAGTATAAATTGTGATAATATGATTCGTGTAGTATTGATATTTAATGTTGTTGAAATACATTGTGATATCTTGTTGAGTTGTGGATGTATTGTTAGAATGGTTTGGTGATTCTCTGGCAGGTGGATAGGCCAATTTACAAAGGAAACTCTGCTGAAATTTTTGGAAAATTTGGGGACTTAGAAAGATTTCTGTCACCTAAAGAGCGTGGGCTTATTGGTGGTGCGTGTATATCTGCAAGAATTGCAGAAGAGCTAAGGTCTCTGATGATTCGAGTCTCTTTCAAGGCTTGTAAATGACTTGAGTTTAATCTCATATTAACATTTCGGCATCATTTGAGTAATAATGATATGAGTGGTTGAAAGTGCTTTGATAAATGGCTTCGAGCTAAGTTAGGGAGGTTGCTATTGATTAACTGATTGCACTATTGTGTGCTATGTTGATTCTGTCTCTAAGTATGTTGGAAAATTCTGGTAAAGCTTATGGTGCTTCGTAGATCTGATGAAGTACAAGGGTGTTTTGAACTATTGTTGGTAAAGAATATTCACCGTATAGAAAAGAAAGATAGCTGATTGTATGTGTAAGTAATAATGTTCAGCGATGTCAGAGTTCTAACATAACACGAGTGGTTCTACTCAATAAGACAGTTGAATTACAGCTGAATAAGGGTGAATGATGCCCGAGAATGGTTTTGCAGTGTTCAAGATTTTGCTTGTAACAGTCAGGTGCCTTAAGATTTGTGTATGTGGCTAAATATGGCGGTTTCGTTAGAGAAGATCAAGGCTTGTGTTATATCATGTGAATGGTGGGATTCTAGGTATCCGTATTGGGAAGTAATGATGACAATTTAAAAATTGCGGGAAGTTCATCAAAATAAAGTGTGGTAGAATGTGGTACTTTTGGGAAACATTGAGAGAGTATTAAGTGGCCTATATGTCTTAGACCGTGTGGTCTTATGTACGAGTCTCGTGTGGAATGAGTTGATGTGTTATGGTGCTACAGTAATGGCTAATATTAAATCAAAGATGAATCAGAAAGGAAACTGGGTAAATGGAACAACTTGTTAATAAACCGAAGCGGTATGATAAAGAATACGACTAATTCCTGGTATGTGGTTGAAGTAATGAGTCTTGCGGATATTGTGCAATAAAGCTTTTGAGTGCTGGCAGTCGTGTAACCCGATATGGGTATAATATGGGTATAAGGACTCAGTCCTGGCAGTTAAACTTATGCAACGAATGGGAAGAAATAGTTTGTGATGTGTTTTATCATGGTTTGAAAATGAGTATACTCCTGTCGGTATACGAAGCGTGGAATGTGTAATGAGTTTTCTTCTATATGGAATCACGAAAGTCCTTGACTAGTGGAGTGCGCCGATGTTGAGGCGGAGGAAAGGGATATGAATTTCCATGTTGTCTTAGTGTGATATGGTATACACGATGTGTTATGGAAAGTTGATAATGGTATATTCTAGATTTTGAGATCGGTGCATAATATTTGGGAAGTCAATAAAGATTATTGAGTAGCGCGGACAGCTGCAGGTGAATTAAGAATCGAACTTTCCGATGATTTAAGAAAATGGTACTGCTATTCTATTAACTTGGCAGGGAATATGATCCAAAAAGGACAAGGTAATGTAAACTGATGATATCTAGTGGTATGGTGGTATTCTCTTGTTGGATCGACTATAATGACTGAGTCGTTGATGGCATAGTGAAATTTCTGAATGGTCGTCGTGGTATGAATGGACGCTTGATGTGCGTTATGTATTCGTACGGTGGAGTGTGGAACCAGGTATAGCGATTCATGTGTTACATATGTGTTGGAGACTAGAAGTTCTCGTAATCCGCCTATGCAGTGGTTGTATATCGCATGTATCGGCAACCGTTTTGTGATTATTGGAAATCGGAAGCCCTAGTGGCTCTCTCTTAGCTTGATATGATGAATTTGGGTTATGATACCTTATTTCGGACTGGTTGACATAAGTCAGGTCGTCTAGACTAATGTGGTATGGACTATGTCGGAAAATGGCACAAATTGCGTAGCAGAGAGCATCAGAGTATGCTCCAACAGAGTAGTTGTACCCAGGACCAGCAGACGGCTGGTGGGTATTGCTTTGTTGGTTGGGCCTTAGTGGCGGATGTCAGTGTAGAGGTATCTACCATTGATTCAGTTCCAGTATTGAGAAACATTGTCAGATGCGTTTCATGTGGCCGAGCTTGAGGCTATATATATATGTTTGCTATAATGAGAAAATTCGACTCGTTATGCATTTCTTTTTTTGCGAGATTTACGCGTGGATCGGGTGGCACGCCGCCACAGGTATGGTATCCGGATCGGGTGGCACGCCGCCACGGGTATGTCGTTGGAGCGGGTTACACGCCGCAACAGAATATTGTGAAAATATAGTTAGTTATATGCTACCTGGTATACAATACTTCTTCACTTCTGAGGAAAAATCGGTTTTGAGTATCGCTTGGCGAGTGGCACATCGGTTGTGTCCTTTCAGGATTTAATAGCATACGTTAATTGTTTCACCGTGGGTGAGGTTGATTGCTTGGGTTCAAGACCTAGATCTGTGCGTGGCTAACCGTTTTGAGCTTAGTGGCTTGAGGTGCTTCATGAGTAATAATGTTGGGATAGAATCACGAATCGTAGCAAGGCCACGTGATGTTATGACCTCTCGAGGAGGATTCAAGTACTCTATTTCTATAATGCGAGACGTGATCTCAGTTCTATGTTATGATGACACAGAGGAATTGAATTGCAGCTCTTTTGCTGGAAACAGTTATCATTATTTGAGTTGTCATGATTCGAGTGTGTTCAGACGTTTCTATTGGAGCCTATGTTGTGCTCGTCGTGGCTTAGGCCGGTGTTGAGGTGTCTTATCACCAGTGCGGTGTGTTATAATTGAAATAACCGTTGGAGTTATTAATGAATACGAGCATATTGGATCTTAGCTTGTTAGAAAGGTAATACCAAGATTTGGGTCCGAAATCTGTTGTGGTATCAGTTAAAAGTGAAATGGATTCATGAATGGTTGACCTGAGAGATGGGTTCGATGTATCGCGTGTTCAGTTGCCGTGGACATGATATGAAGGTGTTGGAAAAAGACTTTATCTAATGAAAAAGGTTTTTCAGTTGGTATTTGGTTATCGTGAGAAATTATTATGATTAGAGACTATTGTCTCGAGTGATTGGGTTGTTTGATACATCATATGATCTCACCCGGAGTGGTGAGTGTGGGTTATTGCAGTGGATTCTAGTGTATCCTGAGTATAGGCATGGGATTAGCAATTGGTATATGATTTCGGAAAGTGCAATGTGGTTTATGGTTCAGATGGTCTGTGAGATTTCAGCTATATGGTGTTTTCGGACTTATGTGAGATAGGGTGACGTATGATCGCCCGAATATATGCTTGGTAAGGTCATTCAGCTATTTGGTTGCTTCTAGTACAACTCTGGGTACGCTCGAGGACGAGCGTTTGTTTAAGTTGGGGAGAATGTAACAACTCGGCCCGTTGTTACGGGAATTTACCACCCCGTCATGTTACAATTATATGTTTTATGCTTTTATATCAGTGTTAGAGCCTATCGGGTGAGTTAGGAGTGAATTGAATTGAAAATGAAGCAAATAGCATGTTTGAAGGAAGTTTGAATATGGAAAGTCAACCTAGAGTTGACTATCGAGTTAGAGTGCTCGGAATCAGATTCTGATGACTTGACTAGTTTCGGGGGATCATTTATAACTTAGGAGAGCAATCGGAATTGAATTTGGAGGCCCGGTGTAGTTTTAGGCTTGAATTGGCTAAGGTTGAATTTTGGCGAAATCCGAATGGTAGTTGAGATTTTGATCCGGGGGTCGGAATGGAATTCTGACAGTTGCAGTAGCTCCGTTAGGTGATTTTGGAGGTGCCTGCAAAATTTCAGGTCATTCGGAGGTCGTTTGGTCAAGTTTTTGATCGAATGTCGATTTCGGAAGTTTTGAAGAAACTTAGGCTTGAATCTGTGCGTAATTGCTGATTTTGATGTTTAGGATGGTGTTTTTATGATTGGAACAAGTTTGTATCGTGTTATGGAGTATGTTGGTAGTTTTCGTTGGGGTCCCGGGGGCCTCGGGATGAATTCGGGGGTCCAAACGGACCATTTTGAGCCAAAAAGGGGCTGCTGGATTTGCTGCAATAAAATTGCAGGTTATTGTTCTCTACGATCGTGGCCATTGCCACGCGATCGCGTAGTGTATCGAGATGAGGCTGGGAGATTGCTCTTCGCGATCGCAGGAGTAGTGATGCGATCGCGTGAGGTTGAGTGTTTGTGCATCGCGATCGCGGGTCGGTCGATGCGATCGCGTAAGGTCGTGTTCTTGAGCAGTGCGATCGCGACCCCTTTGATGCGATCGCGTAGGGTCGCTGAGTTGAGCACTGCGATCGCGTCCAGGTTCACGCGATCGCGTAGAGGAAAGTTGGCAGCCAGGTTTTTGTGCATCGCGATCGCACGCCCAGTGCTGCGATCGCGTAGAGTAAACGGCCCAGGCAGTGAGTTTAAGTCCGGAAACATTTCATTTCGGGTTCATTTGCAAAACCCTCCATTGTTGAGCTCTAGAGTGAGAAAGTGACGAGAAATAGCCGGGAGATCATCGGGATATTGTCGGAGGTAAGTTTCGTGGTTTAATTACACACTTTTATCATGAAATCATGGATTATTTCTATGAAAATGGAGGATTAAATGTGGGTTTAAGCCCTAGGCCTAAATTGTAGAAAAATACCGATTTGAGCGGGCATATGGAGTCCGAATTTGGTAAATTTGATATGCCTAGACTCGTATTGAGACGAGGGTTCCGAATATGTAACTTTTATAATTTTTCGAGAAGCGCACCAAAAGTCGAGTTTTGACAACTTTGTGGGTTTTGGTGTAAACCGAGTTATTTCGATTGGGTTTTGTCTAATTAGCCTATTTTGATATATTTATGCTGATTTGTGCTAGTTTTGACGTGCGTGGATGCCGGTTCGAGGAGCTAAGGCGTCGCGGGCATGAGCTTTCATCGGTTCAAGGTGGGTAATACTTGTAAATGATGTCCTGAGGGTTAGTAAACCCCGGACTTGCACATCTTAGTGCTGTGTTGAGGTGACTTGCATGCCGGATAACGGGCGTGGGCTAGAGCACCATTGGGGATCGCGACTTGGTCCGTCCCGCGTAATAAATAATAACACCTAATTGTTGAAATGAATTGGACTAATTATCATGTTTGGGATTCGTGCCGATTATTTGAATCCTTCAAGGATTAGTATCATTGTCTTGATAACACTGTACATATTTTTATCTAAATTTAAGGTTTTAAATGGTATTTTGCTATTCAGCATTCTTATAAGGTTATGAAAAACTTGAACAAGGTCTTAATAATATTTTAGTTGTGAGCTAATATGATATTGTTGCCCGTAGGGCTTTCTTGATTATTTGTTAGACTGATTGGGCCGAGGGCCATATGTTAGGGCATGACATTTCATGTGAGCATATGCATACACATGCATGGATCGGACTGCACGCCGCAGTGGTATACGGATCGGGCTGCGCGCCGCAGCAGGTGTGATATTAATATTGTGCTTGGGCTGTAGGAGCCCCTCTGGAGTCTGAACCCCCACAGTGAGCACGGGTACCCAAATTGGATCGGGCTACACGCCGTAGCGGTCATATGCATTGCATGGTATACATACATTGGTTTACATGTACTATGTGGCATAACATTCAGTACTCATACATTACCGGTACACTTGCATTAGTTGCCTTATTGACCAGATCTCCTGGTGTAAATTGATAAGGAGTGTTGAGACCGATGGGCTGATTTGAGTGCGTACTTGCATTGCTTGAGATTTTATCCAGGTATTGGTATATTATTATGAAAGAAAGTAGCTAAAATTGAGATTTCTAAATAATCTACTCACATATGCTTGAAAGGAATAAAAAGATAGTTCCGTATTGTGTAGCATGAGATAGTGCCTATCGTGGTTTTCTTCCCTTCAGCATTATTTACTTTTATTACTGTTGAGTTGGAAGTACTCACACCCGACTCCCTGCACCTTGTGTGCAGATCCAAGTACACCATAGTGGAGCTGAATCTATTGCGGCTCGGGAGTGCTTTTGGACAGTCGAGGTAGCTGCCAGCGTTCGCAGGTCCTGATTCTCCAGTTTGTCTGTATTTTTGTTCTGATCATCCCACACTTGTGCACAGTTATATTCACTATTTACACTTTGTATACTCTGTAGAGGTTCATGACTCTTGACCCTTCGGTCTATGGGAGTTGGCACGTGTTGGGACTTGGTTCCCTGTTTTTAATATATCTATCACCGTTATGCTTAAATTGGATAAAGTGAGCTTGTGGCTCCGTGATTGTTGTTGATTGGTCGGGCTGGCCTAGCAGTGTGCTGGGCGCCATCACGACCGGATTTGGGGTCGTGACACTTCATTTCTATGATCCAAGGTAAGATTTTTGGAGTATTTTGAGTTGATTACTACTCCTAAACACTTATATTAACATGGATTAATCTTGAAAATCTTTAGATTTTCAAGAAATTCATTCAAGAACTCAAAGGAGGGTTTTGTAAGATTTCTTCCAAAAGGTAAATCCTATACCTTAGACTTACATATATGGATATATTATGGGAATATGAGTATGAATCAAGTATTACAACGTATAGTATGGTGATTGAAACAACAAATTCCCAATTTAAATACATGACCATGGTAGGGATTTAATGTTGATTATTCAATGGAATTTTATTGGTTGGATGTGAATGGTTGATCATACATGTGATGTTAGGAGTATAAATTATGGAAGAAAATTAGTGGGATGAATTGTTGGTTTATAGTGATAATTGGATGAACCAATACCATAGATATAAGCTAAAAAGATTTATTCCTACAAGGTGTTTGATAATATGCCTAAATGGCATAAGTTATGAAATTTGTTACTAACATTGGTCCTATTGAATGTTGTATTGTTGATTGAAGTTGTTTAAATGTACTGGAACATTGTAGTATCATTAACGGAGGAAAATCCTAGAGTTGAGCCATTTGAAGTCGAATACTCGTGGCAAGGGCCTGATTTCAGGTTGACTTGCACTTCTTCGAGGTAAGTGGCTTGTCTAACCTTGTGTGGGGGACTTTGTCCCTTAGGATGTGATATTTAGTAATTGAATGCCTTGTACGTGAGGTGACGAGCGCGTACAACTAATTGTTGAAAACCTGAATTTTTACTTAAAATACTTGAACTCAATTGCTTTCGTATTTGTCTTATTCTACTTGCTATTGTAGCATGTGCTAGTATAGAAAAGCACGTATAGCGGAGTTACTTGCCTATTTGCTTAAACTTCCTTGTTTGCACTCTATGAAGCATAGTAGGCTAGGATCTACTATTATTTACCATGAGTTTGGTAATTATTTGATATTTTGAGCTGTTGTTGTATTGATGTACTTCATTTCTGAATATTTCTCTGATGTTGGTTGCGCATTTACTTTGAGACTACGGGTTAAATTTTCGGGAGCTCCCCACCTTGTTTGTTTACTTTGGGACTACGGGTTCAATTCCCAGGAGATCTTCCTGCACTTTTATTTTAGGACTACGGGTTTAATTCCCGGAGATCCTTGTTACTGAGATGAGTGGACCGCATGTTCAATTCTCGGAGATCCTTGTTATTGAGATGAGTGGACTGCGGGTTCAAATCCCGAAGATCCTTGTTACTGAGATGAGCGGACTGTGGGTTCAATTCCCGAATATCCTTTTTATTGAGATGAGTGGACTGCCGGTTCAATTTCCGAAGATCCTTTGTTACTGATATGATAGACCGAGTTCATTTCCCAGAAGCTCCTAGACATTTAAATGAGATCGACTACGGGTTCGATTCCCGGGAGATCTATTGGACATTCGAGGGATACTTGTTATGTTATTTTCCTTGTTTAGCCTAATTGTCAATGACTTATAGCTTCTATCTTATTTTTGTTGTCATTTCAGATTTTTTATTTGTTTAAACTGTTCGATACTATTTTTATATTATTCTCGGTAGGGCCCTGACCTTTCTCGTCACTACTCCATCGAGGTTAGGCTTGGCACTTAGTGAGTACCGATATGGTGTACTTATGCTACTCTTCTGCACACTTTTGTTGTGCAGATCCAGGTACTTCTTATCGAGCCCATTATCGGTGATTGCCGAGCTACATTGGGAGACTTGAGGTAAGCATCTGCCGCGTCCGCAGATCTGAAGAGTCTCCTTCTACTCTTCCTTATAGATAGTAGTTCATTTCATTTGTTCAGTTGTATAGATATTTCTAAATGATAGAGCTATAGCTTGAATTCTTTAACGTGTGTTTGCCCGTGAGTTTTCGGGTCTTGGAGGTTGTTTCTGTATCTTGATCTGAAGTGTATGTGCTAGGAGGCACTTTATATATTTCCTTATGTTATTCAGTACATGTTTATTGCCTTGTGAAGGTTGTTAAATTTCTACAATGTGTTAGGCTTACCTAGTCGCGAAGACTGAGTGCCGTCATGATAGGTTCACGATTGGTGAACTAGGGTCGTGACAACCGTCATGACAGGTTCATGATTGGTGAACTAGGGTCGTGACAAAAGGATGCTGGAATTTCAATCTTATTTGTTGAGGTCACTTTTTCTTTTCCATTTCCTACTCTCAACAAATAATTACAAAATGAAGGATCATCTTTTTCTCTCATATTTTCAAATAATCGCAACCTTTCAAGTTCTTCCTAGATATGAGAATATAGTAAACTTTCATTAATGAAATCTTCTTTTTCCCCGTTTCGAACTACTGGAAGTGTTTGTCTAAAGTCACCCCCAAAAACTACAACTTTTCCACCAAATAGTATCGTTGCATCCATTAAGTCTTTTAAAAGTAAATCAAGCAATTCGATCATTCTTTATTTCGCCATAGATACTTCATCCCATATGATTAATTTTGCATCCTGAATCAAACATGCTAGTGAGCTTTGCTTGCTAATGTTGCATGTGACATTCTCGTCAATATTTATTGGAATTTTAAAACGTGAATGTGCAATTCGTCCACCAGGAAGTATAGAAGCAGCTACACCGGAAGTGGCAGTTGCCAATGCAACATATCCTTTAGATCGTATAGTTGCCAGCAACGCACGATACAAGAAGGTTTTTCCAGTTCCTCCCAGACCATCAATAAAGAATGCTCCTGCTTTGTTTGAAAAAATTCTCTCTATAATTACATTGTACTCTTTGAGTTGATCTTGATTCAACTTTTTGTGTAGTTGTATATCCTCTTGAGTTACAATGATGGTCCTTTCATAATACACCTCTTTTTGCGTCTTTTGCAATTATAAAGACCTTATTATTTCTGGAATTAGATGATATTCATTTATATCGCCACCCATAGAGTGCAATATATCATTAATATGGTTTACAACCATGTATCGTATGTCTCTTTTGTGAATATTAGGTAATAAGTTGTAATCCTCGGACATGTGCTCTTCAAATTGCTCCCAAAGTTATCTCGTGTTAGTCGGATTGCAGTAAATCAATAATGTAGCAAATAAACGTCTTAAACTATATGGCATTTGATAACTTGCTGCTTCAGACATGCATTCTGTCAAGCTATTATCACTTTGTAGTAATCCGTGCTTTTCCACAGATTCTCTAAAGCTACTGCAGCGTTCTCCGTTAACAGTTAGTAAATCGCTATATGATTTTGGTCCTCTAGTATTCATTAGTAACATCCTAAGGTAGTATTACTCTCCTTTTGGTGGATGACATGTTATGATATTATTGTTCTTAAATTCTCAATTCTCAAATTCTCAATTACTTATTACTTCAAGTTTTATCAATTATTTAGTTTAGCCATTACGAAATTATTATTATCAAATATTAAGTATTCAAGTGAGAGTGGTATCAAGTACTATCAAGTTTCGGTCATCAATTGAAGTCTATTTTTGATATCAAAATTAGTACGGCATCCAAAGTTCCGGTACACTCGTTCCATCTCTTATTGCCTACTGATCTTAATAAATAATTTTTTGCAGCCACTTACTTTCTAATTTCAATTTTATAATTTTATATTTTTAAAATATAAATTTCAAATTTAAAACTTTAAACTTCACTACAAAATTTAATTCTAAACCTTAAAAGTTTACAAACACTTACGTATCAATAACATAGAAAAAGAAAAACAAAATTTAAATAAAAAATTACAATAGCCCAGCCTGCCCGAATCCATTAAAATTGAACCCGAACGGGCCCTTAATAACCCAAAAAAGTTCAACTCACCCCAGCCCGTTAATCAATCCGGTCCGATGACGGACGAGCTATTTTTTTTCCGTTCAATCCGTCCCAGCCCGCCCGATAAACACCTATAAGTTTCATTTTGTTTGGAGTGTTCTTACTATTTATTAATATAAGAGTCTGAACCCTGCAATTTTGCTAAATAAATTAAAGGATCATTAATTTCGGAGACAAAGCTAAAATCATCTTGTGAAAGAAAAATAACAGTGAAAGAAATAGTAATAACAGTGCATATTAAAGGTCTGTCTCTAAGTAAATACTAATACTATATTTTATATACAAAGCAAAATTAAATGTTGAGAAGGGAAATGTGAGTATATTAATCAGCTAAGCCAAACGAGTTCTTCATAAAATTACTTGAAACATCCATTACAGTATGATTTTTAATATTCAATTTCTTGAAACTAACGGAAAATAAAAAGTGTTGTATGTATAATTGGACGGAATGATCTAGGAATACACAACTTGAGACAAACTGAATATTATACCCAAACTTAATTCACTAAACAGAATTACAATAACCAAATAGTAATTAAACAGTAGAAAACAACACAAAAGAAATAGAGAGTAGATGAGAAAAAAAATTACTAACCTAAAGCTAAGAAGAGAGGGGATGATAGATAGATTCAGTAGAGTAGACGAGAAGAACAAACTGAGTCGAGGCTTCAACATAATTCGGATAATGCTTCTTTCTGACCCCGTAGTCCTTTTTAACCACTTGCTAACTAGGCTTGGATCCCAAGTAAATTCTCCAACATTTTACCCGGACCAATAATCCCAATTGACTCAGTCTCATATAGGCGTTTATGGAGTCAACTTGGTTGGCAACACAACTTGTAAGGCGAAATGATTTTCTTCCTTCCTTTTACACAAAAAGAGATTGCAAAATGGAGTTCTTACTAATTTAGAAGCCATGATAAAGAAGATGAACAAACAAAAAAATAGAAAGATAAGCAGAGATACTGTTTAACCAAAAAATAGAATTTCGGTTAAAACTAGAAATTAAGAGAAAAATCCGGTTACTGATAATCAGGAGATGCAAAGAATAAGAGACTTTTGTTAATAATAAAGCAGTAATTAACTTTGTTTTTCAGTGTAATATCAATGATATTCCGTGTCCTTACAAATGCCGAGACCTCCTCCTTTTACAGTTGGTTTTTCTAGGAAAATGTGTAATGTCTTAGCCTTAACGAGGCAATTATGAGCATTAAATGACATTAAATGAAACGTTACACAATTCTTCCTATTCGATATTGATTCGCTAATGTATTTGGCATTTAATACTGAATTTGGACACCTTTATGTCATCAGATTCATATCTTCAATTACTTCTGATCTCCTGGATTTAAATAAGTTAAATAAATACGAGACTCATATCATTTGAATAGCATCCCGTGCCTATTTAACTTTCTTCTCTTCGTATCTATTATCGCTCGTGCCTCTTAATGGATCATCATGTTTTTACCATTTGACCAGTCCACATGTCATGACACGTTATCTTCAACATAAATTCAGTTTTTCCCAATACAGATAGTCCCTCACTTTCTATTTATTTATCAATCAAATATTTGGGAAGTGGACCTTCATTAAGAAGGGAATTTTTTCCATAATTAATGCTATGACAATGTTGATGCTTCAATTGTCTCTTCAATTTAATGCATCGTATATGCGTCACCTTTTCATTAGTTCTGCAATTTTACAGCCTTTTTCTAAGGCTTCTTTAACTCCACTATTCATGAAGTGATAGTTGTATTTTATTATAGGGTTTCCATCATTACACTATTTAATTCTTGATGGTTGAGTTTATATAAACTTAACCCTTTTTCCTTTGTCTTCTTCACAAGCTTTTTTTTCAAATTTCTCACTATTTACCCTTGTTCACTTCTTCTTCAGTTCATATCTTCCTACTATGTCGTCTTCGAAACCCAACTCTAGAAGAGTCCCAATTCTTGATAGCTTTCCCAATGCTCCTGTAAGACACAGAAGAGGTAGAGGAGGTGTGCTTCGTAGCATAGGGTCCGTTCGTGGTGGTACCTCTGGTCCCATCACTCAGTTCTGGCACGATTTCTAGAGGTGCCCTTTCTAATAGATCCTCTTCTAAAGACAAAGAATCTTCTGAGTCTATTCAAGAACCTCTGGTTGAAGAAATAGAGCCAACTGACATATCATTTAAACATGACAAAGAATCCCTTCGTGACCAAGTAATTAAATTAGAGAGAGCTGACAAATATCTCTCTTTAATTACTGAACCTTTGATTCATAATGTTCGAAGAGATTGTCGCTGGAGGGATGGCCTCCATATAATTATTCCTAACCCATACCAAAGAATATCTTCTTATAGGGTTGGTTTTTCTTTTGTTTATACTTATCCCTTTACTTTGGGATTTATTCCTGCTATTGACCCGGTTATACTCGATTTCTGGCACTTTTTCAAAATTTGTTTGGCTCAAATTGGCCCCCTCGTAGGGAGAGCAGTAGCTTGTTTGAGGTATGTGTCGGCCAAGCCTGATGTTGATTTCACCTTCCCTCATCTAATTCATCTTTATCATCCCAAGATATTCCGCAATGGTGTCTTTACCCTATCTACAAAAAGTAAGAGGGTTTTGGTAAATCCTAAAGATCGTAACAATGGTTGGTATACCCTGTTTGTTGCGATACTCACAATTAGTTTGGTGGGTGAATCAAATATTCTTTTTCCTGAGAAATGGAACTTTGCACGTAAGTATTTCTTCCTTGTTGTATCTGCATTCGTTATTTCAACTCCTTTTCTAATTCATTTTTTTTCTTTGCTTTCTCGTAGCAACCATACGAGATGTGAAACCCGTTGGTAATATCTACCGTTGGGTAGATGTTGTTTTGAAAGCCGTGCCTATGGAGGCACGAACTTGGAAGTCTATTTCCACCAAACATGGTTGAAAGTAAAAACTCATGGTACACATCCCTTATTGTTTCTCGTGTGTCAAATTCTTTCCCCCCTTTTAACTTTTGATCCTTCTTTTTGTCGGGATTTGCTATTCGAGGAATGTCGGCTGAAGTAGTTATCGCCCTTCGAGCTTCTTTAGATACTCCTCTTTCTTTGGAGAGAGCACATGATACGATTTTAAAGAGGTAAGTTTTTGAAGAAGATTCTTACGATGATGAGGATAAAGATACCTCTTTGACGGCTCGACCTAGAACCAGGAGACATGTTGTTTCTGAGAATGAACCCGAAATCTCTCCTGCCCGTTGTGAGCACATGATTTTTACCCTATATATGAGTTATTCCCATAAAATTCAAAATAAATAATTTTTCCTTATTATTACAATTTGTGTGAATTTTGTGTTAAGTCAAATAAAAAATACAAAATATGCATTTGCATTTAGGAAATTAATTTTGCATTTAGTAAGTATTAATTCATTTTAGAACAAATATGAAGAAAATAACAAAAATAGTTCATTTTGTGTTTTAATTGTGAATTTATCACAAAATAGTTTTAAATAAATTTAGAGTTAATTAGTCTAGCTTTGGAATATACTAGAATTTTATTTTAGTTTTTGCATCTTTATAAAATCAAAAAAAAAAATACAAAATATAATTTGAGAATAACAAAAATGAATTTTTTTAAAAAAAAAAAAAGAGAAAAGGAGTAGGATTTGATCTTGAAGACCAATTTATGCCAAAACCCAAATAAACCCCTAGCCCAATTCCTTTCCAATCCTCTACCCAAGCCCAACAACCACTGAACCCGTCCACGCCCCAGCCCAAACCCGTCTACCCGCCCCATTTTCCCTTTTAAATCTGAGCCTTCCATCCAATTAAATCCAACGACCCCTATTAACCCCCACATTCATACAAAAGCCACATATCTCCCAAGAAAACCCTAATCCCATCTTCAGCCGCCACCCTTCCTTCACCACCATTCAGCCACGAACAACCACCCAAATCACCGGAAGATTCCCCCTCACAACCAATCACGTGGTCTATTCTCTCACCCCTTTCCACGTGGCCTGACAAATAACGAACTCGAATGTTCTCACCCCTCTTTCTCACGTGAAGAAGCCTCTAGAAGGCATGTGCTGGATGAATGGAGAGCGTGGGATCAATTTCGATGGATCCCAGCCCTTCATTCATCAAGTGTGTGCCTTGTTCAAGAGGATTTCGGGGTATAAACAAGGATTTTCGGAAAAGAGAAAGATGGAGAAGACGGCAGTGAAAAATCAGGGTTCTTGGGCTTTTGGCTTCTTCTAAAAATTTTCTGTTTCTGGGCATTTTAAAAATACAAGAATATAGTTGAAATTCAAATTACATCTTGTTCGAATCACTGTTTCATTTCAAAGAAAAATCAGAAAAATTCCAAAAAATATTTTAATTTCTTCTTTTGCTTTTTGGTATTAAAAATGGAGATGTTTTCATTCTGCCAGACTGAGTTTATTGATGTGTGTTCATCGCAAATTGAATCGCGGTGTTGATTCGAGTCGCTGTGGTGCATTCGAGGTCGAATTCTGGTTCGTGGTCATTGCTGCTTGTTCATTTTAAAGCTTCATCGGAGATCTATTTGTAATTGCTTGCAAACGGATTTAATCGAAAGGCTATATTCTCAGGTTCATTTCCTTATTCTTTTGGTTGCGTTTTTGCTGATTTTGAACATTGATTGATTGCAAATGAATTCTCTTCGATATGAATGTGTCCTGTTCTGTCTTCGTGTTAGAAGTATATTTTAACTTCGAATCTGTTTATCTCCTACTACTGAAGAATTCATCATGAAGCTTTAAGAAATCAAAACGACTAATCTTATTCTTCTTATGGCTCCCTCAACTGAATAAGCCTGTTTGTGAAGCTTTGAAAATTGTGAGTTCATTGAATATTCTGTGACTTTCCTTGTAATTTTGTTTCGTCTATATCCATTGAATGTTCATCAGATTCTTCAAGTGAAATCTCTTAAATGGTAGACTAGCATGTTTCTGATGACTGCACTTTTGAGCTCGCTGACTCTCTTGTAGCTTTCACTTCGATTCTGTCTTGTCTGGTTTGTATTGCGCAATTGTACATAGTTTCATTATCTGCTGTTACTCAGTAATTGGTATGTTCATGGGTGATTATCGATAGCCTTTTTTCATACATGTTGACTCGAAATAGAATCACACAGGGCATTAATTTGGTAATCCACATGGAGTTCTTATAATTGACTTAGAATTCAAATATGAGTTTAGCATTTTAGTTGGTGCATCATATTCAAGCAAATCTGCCTCTGTCCAGAATACATGACTGTCTATGCTTCATTTCTATCATTAAAGATGGATTAATCAATTAGTTAAGGTTTAGATGACAGTTTTCTTAGAATTCTCAAAGTTGTCTGGTGTAGTAGTTTATGAGTGACTCAACAGGTGCTCCCTGTTTTGAATAACATTGTCCGTGCCTTCCAGTGGTCCATATAACACGTGACTCATTGCTTTATCAAATCGACAAACCTATAGTTTTTCACATATGTTGGATGAGAACTTCTCTGTTGTTTTCATGATTAAACAAAACTAGTTGGCTTGGATTTGTGAGATGTTTTTCCATATAGTTAGTTTGATCATGAGTTAGTAAGTCAAGTAAGGGATACACACGAGCTACGCAACTATCATCAGAAGACCTCCCTTCTTCTCAATCCATTTCCTTCACACTAAATGCCCACAAGCTCTAATCTCTCTCACACAAGAATGAGCCAGACGACACAAACCCTTCTCCAAATAACTAGACAGTCGACATCCCAAGGCTGCTGCTCTGTTGTCTTCTTCTAGCTGAACAGCCTCGCCAAATCCAGATTTGAAGAACAAATGCTCCATAAAACTCTATAAAAATTGTAGATGCGTGATTTTGCCCCTACCCGAGATTTTTTATATTTTTAGCGTAAAATATTTAGTTTAGTTTTAATATAGCTGTTTTAGCTAATTTTGACTCTTTTACTTTATTTTTACTTTAAGATAAAAAAATAAACAAAAAATATAGTTTTATTAATGTTTCGTAGTCATTTTAAACTTGAAAAATACAAAAAATAGTACTTTATATTTTTAGCTTTATTAAAAAAACAAAAATTACAAAAAACAAAAATAATATAATTAATATTTTGCAGTTACTTCAACCTTGAAAAAATAAAAATAGTTTTGTTTAGTTATCGGTCTTACTTTTATAGTTATTTTGATTACCTAGGATTAATTAAATAACACCATTCTCTGTTCCGGGCGAAGAATAATATTCGGGTTTTAACTATCCGGTTTTATAATTTTCGGACCTCGCCCATAATAATCCGAGTCCATCACACATGGAAAATACAGACAAAACACATCCATAACCCATGTGAGACCCATCACTCTTTACCCAACCCATGTGACCCCCTCTAGTTTTGGTCTTCACATTTTTACAAACACACCCACATGCACACATGTAGACATGACACAGAAGAAACATTTTATATGGAAAAGATTATTTGAAAAGAAAGAATATACATATGCATAAGGGGCTTCATTTGAAGGGAGAACGGACATTCATGCATAGGAGAGGAAAGCAAAAACATTTTTGAGTAGGAGCGTAACTGGAGGAGATTCATTTTTCGGTTGAGCAAAAAGACAACCAGGAGAAAATCATAACGAGCTCCCCCTGCCGGCCACCGCGACCTTTGTCGTCGACCCAGCAACCACCGGCGAACAACCAATCGCCTGTCCCTGCTCCGTCGTAATCCCACCAGCGAGCCACCTCCATTCGCCGCGACAACCGGGCAGCATCAGCCCCTGCTGCGTGCTGCTTCGCATCCAAAAAGAAAAGAAAAAAAATAGGCAGATAACTAGAGGTCAGTTGCGATACACCGTCGATGACCACCCTTGTGACTTCGTCTTCTTCAGTCCGTCATCGCAGTAACGACCAACCAGCAAACTGAACGACGAACCAACCTGCTGCGTCATCATTCTGCTCGTCGCCAACATCCAGTTCGACGTCCATGTTGTTGACTTCATTTTCGTCTTCGTCCCAGCTCGTCGAACCAGCTGCTGCCCGTTTTCAATGCTGCTCGACCAGTCCGTCGCCTGCCGAGGTTCTGGTTGCGTTCCCATTGTTTCCGGTCAAATTTAGTTCGCTGGAATTTGTTGTAGCTGAGTTCACATTGAAATTACTGAGGTTCAATCCCTTTCCTTTGTCTTTACTTTATCATTATAATTATGGCTAGAATATTGTGATTTTAAACATGATACTAGTTTGTTTGTCTTCTAGTTCTTCTTGGTTCAAATTAGTATAAGTGAGTAGAAAATTTGGAGTATTATATGGAGTGATAAATCAGTTGATATGAATTTTCGTTTATAGTTTATTCTTAATTGCGTCCTAGCTTTGCTTCGATCGTCAACACAAAAAATGAGATTTTGACTAGTTGGAAGATGTTTGTTTGAGTAAAGTCTTCAAATGGATTCAATTTCAAGTTTTATTCTCGTTTTTATTGGTCTCTCAATCCAGCTTAGTTGTACATGTTTGATAGGGACAAGAATCATAAGCGGTTAAAAATTTGAAATTTACACATAAGTTAGAGCATATCACAAAATCAGATAGAGAAGCCAAGTATGATAATTGAGCGACCGTGCTAGAACCACGGAACTCGGGAATGCCTCACACCTTCTTCCGGGTTAACAGAATTCCTTATCAGGATTTCTGGTTCGCAGACTGTTAAATAGAGTCAAACCTTTCCTCGATTCAGGATTCGAACCGGTGACTTGGGACACCATAAAACTCCCAAGTGGCGACTCTGAATCTCTTAATAAGTGAATCCCGTTTCGATTGTCCTTTAATTGGAAAAACTCCCTTCCACCAACCCCTTCGCGGGGCGCGGGTCAGCGCCGAAAGGAGGTGTGCCAGCTCTGGCGACTCTGCTGGGGACACAAACCCAGAACCACTGGTTCAGGGTTTAAGAATTCGAGCTTGGAATAATTGTTGTATTTGGCTTATTTATTATCTGATTTTATTATATGTTTGAATTAATGTGCTAAATGTTGTTTTTTTTCACTTTGATATTTTTTGAATTGTATATAAATTGTGCCGATACCCATTTTTCTTCTTCTGAGTCTCTTTAAAATAATATCGGGCATTTGCTGGACATAGCCCGTTTTCTCAAGATAGCTGTGGTGCTTGGCACCCGGTGAAGGATTTGTAGTCACACATGTTTAGGCGGGGAGCATTGTCAATTAAGCCGGAAAGCCATGCTACCGGTGCACTGACGCTCCTCGGCTCGAGTTGTCCGCTCGAGTGAAAGCCAGTCTAGACACATTTTCCAACGATATGATGAACCCAGAACCACTGGATCAGGGTTTTAGAACTCGACTTTGAATAATTGTTGTATTTGGTTTATTATCTTGGGTGTAAATGTGCAAAATGATATTTTTTATCGCTTTGATATTGTTTGAACTGTATATATATACTGTGCTGAAACCATTCTTTTCTCACCCCCGGGGATATGCTCACTGGTTGAGACTCCCTATTCTGTTAGTGTCATACCCTGAAATAAGAAAGAGGTTCGGAAAGTTTCTAAGCCAGCTGGCCTTTTGGTTCCCGGAAAGGAGCTCCTTCCTCAGCTCGAGTTGTCCGCTCGGGTACACAGTCTAGATCATATACCGAGGTTTTGAACTTAGAATAACATGACTTCATGCCGGATCCCTAGTAGGAACGCTTATTTGCATCATGTTGCATTTGACTTAGGGGACTCAACACAGGGGTTGGGTTCGTATAGGACAGGTGACCTGAAATGAAAAGACCATCCTGCTGCATCCTGTTTGTTTTACGCATTTATTTGTTTCAGACTTGCAGGCTGACCGGTTTTTTTTTAACATTGAGGAAAATGAAAAAAAAAATAGTTTTAAAATAGTTTCAAAATAGTTTGTTTTTTACTTAAAAAAGAAAAAAAAAGGTTTGTTGTAAAATAAAAAAAAATGTGTGATTAAAAAAAAATAATAATATGTAGTTTGTTTCATTTATAGATGTAGTTTGTTTTTATTTGACCGAACTACGCAGGTTTGATTCTCCCCATTAGGTGGGATACGTAGGCAACCCTCATCGGGTCCAACCACCCCTTCAAAAAATTAAAAAAAATGTCGAAGTTTTAGTTTTCAATAAAATCAAAGTAACGCTGTTTTTGAAAATAGCCGAATGTTCCGAAAGGACACCGGAAGGTTGTTTTTGCAAAAATGGCCACTTTGAAGTCTTTTTTTTCTTTTTGAATAATAGCCTCGAAATATTCCATGTGGAAATGTTGAAAGGTCGTAGCCTCAAAATAAAGTTTGGGATACCACCCCTTTTAAAAAAATAAAAAAAATGTGTGTTTTATTTCATCAATAAAATCAAAGTGATGTCGTTTTTGGAAATAGCCGAATGTTCCGAAAGGACGCCGGAAGGCTGTTTTTGCAAAAATAGCCGCTTTGAGGCATTTTAGATAATTTACGAGCATACCCTTGAAATATTCCTTGTGGAAATGTTGCAAGACCATAGCCGCAAAATCAAGTTCGGGTTCACACCCCTTTTGCAGAAATAACCAAAAAAATGTGTCAAATTTTTGATTTTATTATAAATAAATCGGGTGATGCTATTCTTGTTTAAAATAAGCCGAATGTTCCCTAAAAGGACGCCAGAAGGCTATTTTTGCAAGAATAGTCACTTTGACTCTTTGTAAATAATTTTTGGGCATAGCCTTGAAATATTCCCTCGTGGAAATATTAAAAGGCCGTATCCGCAAAATTAAGTTTGAGTCATCACTCAACTTTGGAAAAAAAAACATATGGTTTTGCTGAAATGGCCACATTTGGCATTTAAACTTTCTCAGTCTTGTGTTGGCCTGTGTCGGTGCTGAACGATGCTCCATGGGCCCTAAGATGAAAAATTTTGAATTTGTAGTCTCTTAAATAAAATTTTGCAAAAATAGCCGCTTTGTCAAGTATGTCATTACATGGCTAATTTTGTAGAAATAGTCATAATTGGCGCTAAAAAATATTCTTGTTCTTGTAGAAATCTCCGGCACAAGGTGTGAAAGTTTTTCATCAGAGTTTGTAGTTGGAGTCGGCTTTTACAATTTTTTCAAAAAAAATCAAAAAAAAATCAAATAAACATCTCTTTATTTCTTGCATTAATTTGCAAGAACTACGCTCGGTCCGATTCATGCGGGGTCATGATACGTAGGCAATCTCCATAAGATTCGACCACAACTGTATATATATTTTAAAAAAAAAAGTAAGCAAAAAAAAAATTGATAAGGACTGGTTGAGTCCATTCTAACATGTTTTGTCTTGAATTGTAAAGTAAGTAGAAGGTGGTTGGTTTGTGACAAGCGGACAACACAAGATCCCCGAAAGATGGTACAGGAGGAAATAACCCAAAAATTGAAAAGCTTAGAACAACGATTGAAAAACACGCACGGGTTGGCAGGTCAAAAGAGTGTTGCTTTCAAAGATCTATGCTTGTTTCCCTATGTCCACTTGCCACCTGGTTTCAAGATTCCCAAATTTGAAAAGTACGATGGACATGGACACCCCATAGCCCATTTGAAAAGGTATTGCAATCAACTAAGGAGTCCGGGAAGAAATGAAGAATTGTTAATAGCTTACTTTGGGGAAAGCCTTACAGGAGTAGCCTCCTGAATGGTTTTGGGATCAAGATGCATCTCGCTGGCACGTCTGGAACGACATGGAACAAGCCTTTGTCAAACAATTCCAATACAACATCGACATTGCCCCAGACCGCATTTTTCTTTCAAATCTGAAGAAGAAATCAAGTGAAAGTTTCAGGGAATATGCCCTTAAATGGAGAGAGCAAGCGGCTCGTGCTGAGCCACCCATGGATGACCATGAGTTAATCACTGTCTTCATTCAGGTTCAAGAGCCGAATTATTTTCAGAACATGATGTATGCGGTTGGTCAATCCTTCTTGGATGTAATCAAAATGGGAGAAATGGTAGAGAACGGTCTTAAGACAGGCAGAATTATAAGTCAAGCGACTCTCAAGGCTGCAGCTCAGGCTATCCAGTTTGAATCTAGTGACACGAATGAGAGGGATGAAGTCATGATGATATCAGGGTCAAGAAAAGGTTCCAGAAGAACACCTCGACGGTATGCGATGTCTCGACAGGTTTTCCATAACTCCCCTGAGCATTACTATCCACCTCCGAACCCACCATACTTAGTTGATCCACCCCAGTATGTTATTCAGCCATCAAATCATCCAAGAAAGCGAGCACGGGCATCACAAAATCTCTACCAGCCTCTGCAAAATTTCCAAATAACTTATAACCCACTTCCAAACCAAGGGTATAGAAGGGAACCGAAGTTGAAGGATAATTTCACACCAATAGGAGTTTCCTATGCAAGCTTATTTGAGAAGTTAAAGCAACAGGACATGATCGCACCCATCCCTCCAAATCATGTGGACCCACGTGCAAGGAGCTTTGACCCATCTAAAAGGTGTGAATACCATTCCCATGCACTGGGGCACAACATGGAAAGTTGTTGGGATTTGAAAAGGGAAATAGAAAGGATGATCCAAGAAAGATTGATTGTGATTCATAACAGTGACACCCAGAATATCGCGCTGAATCCATTACCTGCACCTGATGATACACACTTTCTGGCGGTGATGCCTGGTGACACGGAATATGAGAATCCACTCGGGAATTTGCCGACTGAAATGAGAGAAGGCCATAGTGGTTCTGATAATCAAATTCATGGCTAAATGTCAGGCTTATCAATTGGAGAGTCATTTGTGGTGCCTTATTTTGTTGTCATTTCTATTTGTCCGAGTTATTTCAGAATGGTAATCCGAATGTTGTTTTGTGGCTCAAACCTTTTATCCTTGTATTTTTCTTTTGATCATAGTGTCTCATCTAAAGGGGTCTAGGTTCGTTCTAAGGGTTGTAACCCCAGTTTTGTTTTTTGGTTGTTCGAGTCGTTGTTTTATCGGTTAATGCAATGACCTATTTTATATTATTTCTAGACATTTTCTGTTATTTAGTCCTCTCCTTCCTATAGTTCTTTTTCTGCTAGCTCTAGTGACATGACGTGCGCGCATAGTTCTGGCATGATCTTTAAAGTTAATCACAAAACCATTGGGAGGTGATCGAGATATTTAAATGAAATAAGAACGGTTTGAAATTATTCGAAACCCGAGTCATGAGAAACTGGAGCAAGTAAAAGAAAACCGTTAAAGGCAAGCTGCCAAAATTGACATGGGGTCGTTCATAATAATGAAAATGAGAGTGTTGCCCAACTGTGCTTTAAAGATATGATGAATATTAATTGTGTTATTTACACTTGGCATGTTTTGAAGATTGGAATGATGAAGGCATTTTGTTCTGCTATACAAATACTTTATTTATCGTCAACCCTTTGAGCCTTATTTTAAATTCTTTTATATCCCTCCTTCGGAATTAGTTGGAAAGACTAGAAACACAAGTTTGAAAGGCAAGAGAAGAAAGGGATAAAGAAAAAAGTAAATAAAAAGAAAACAACAAAAAGAGATAAAGAAAAGAAAAAGAAAAATGTGTGAAAAAAAAAGAAACTTGAAAAAGAGGAATTGGGAACTACGTTTGACATGATTCCTCAAAGAGGATACGTAGGCACTTCACAGCTCGGTCATAGTATAAATAAAAATAAAAAATCCCCAAGCAAAAACTGGGGCAACAAAAAGTCGTGTTTATAAAGGAAAATGTAGATTTCGAAGGTTGTAATTTTGAACCCACGTTGTTCTATTTTGAGCCTTTAATACCATCTCATGTTAGCCCTATCCAAATCCACATTACGGTCCAAAGAAAACACTTTCGACCAATCTTCAAAAGAGGCCAAGTCAGGCAAATGAGAGAAGTCTTATCAGAACATAACACTCTGATTCCTATCAGAAAAGACTCGGATCTACAGCAGAAGAAATATGAGAGAATCTTAGCGGTAACACCCACAATCCCCAGGTGAAGAGAAACACAAATGAGAGAGTCTTAGCGGTGAAAACCTTCACAGGCACCATAAGGCGATGAAAGTTGATAGAAAAACCGTAATGAGGGAGGCTTGATAGTGAAAACCCTCGGGCACTACAAACCGAACGAAGATTGGAAACCAGATGGGAAAACCCTAGGCGAAGATTACAAAAAGCGGTTTAACGACGGAGGATAGGCTATATGTGCATGTCATGTCCATTAGAGTGGGTATCCACGTTTGATAGATTTACTTTATAATTTTTCTTTTCAGAGAGTCATCTTCCTTTTCGTCTTTTATTCCGTTTCCTTTTATCTTTCTCCTTTTTATCGAAAATTCCCCAATAGAGTGTGTTTGCAAGAAATGACTGCAAAATTTTCCATCAGCTTTCCAATTACGCAAGACGGGAATTTGATTGGTACCCCCAAGTGGTATAAGTCATGAGGGATCAAGCACAAGGCCAGTGTCCAGTGGGATATTCCCCAGAAATAGGAAAATGACACAGGGAGGGATTGGTGTCAATAAGGATATCTCAAGGAAGGTTAATGACCTCGAGGAAGGTTAATGAGACTCAAAGGTTGGGAAATGCCCAGTCCTTAGATATGCCGCAAAAGAAGGAGAGATATCCCCGGCAGAAAGGTATTTTCAGTGAAAAGGGTGAATAAAGAAAATGGTTCACCAGTAAAACATGCAAGGTCTTCACGAAGGGTCACTATCATAGGAATTCGGGTGGTCGGTGGAAAACCACGTGGAAAGGTTCGCGAATAAAGAGTCGTCAAGGAAGGCGGGGAAGCAAGAAAGGAGAAAGCTATCCCCCAGCATGAATATCATCAAATAATAATATCCCCAGCAAGTTCTGATAATGAAACACTAAGTAGGGAAAGAGGAGGAGAACCATCCCCAGCAGGAGCACCACAACCAGCCACCACATTTTAAAAACTAACCAATTTTTCTTTGATTTGAAACAGGAAGAAGAGGGGTTGTTGGCAGAAAAGCATGCCACGAAGAAGATTCTCAAACTGGGGCAGAAAATTTTCTCCCGTTGCGAAAACTTTCTCGAAACCAAATACCCGGTTGGGGAAAGAAGCCAGATAACGCGAGGAAATGATCTTTGAACTCGATTATTCCCAACAGCTTTGAAAGAAAGAAAAACTACAAGCTGTGATAGAGGAAATTATACCCCCAGCAGACAGGACAAAACGAGGAAGCTTGCGTTAAGAAAGGCAAGAAGCCGGTATCATCCCCAGCAGTTCTCGGAGAAATGAAACACTGATTTCGAGATTTCCCCGGCAGCATTATATCCTATAAGTTTTTCAAGGGAGCAAAGCGCAAATCTCGAAGGAGGTTTGGAAAGAGGAAAAAGGAAAAGGGATCCCCCGACAGGACAATCCTCAGCTAATGACATTTCAATCCCCAACGATCCCGGTAGAGAATAAAAGGTCTTGAAGGAAGTAGAAAAAGGAGGAAATAGAGAAGATTTTCCCAGCAGCATTATCCCCAGCAAGGTAAGTAAACAATTCCAAAGATATCCCCAGCAGTCAAGGGAAAAATAACACGACCTAGGAGGAAAGCAATTCCGAAACAAGGTAATTTAGAAGAAAGGATGGGATGGAGTTAGTGAGTTGATGTTGAAGTCAGGGAGCCCGCCTGAAGAATAGAGTGGCGATTTAGTTTTGAAGTTGTGGTTGAAGTCAGGGAGCCCGCCTGAAGAATGGAGTGGCGATTTAGTTTTGAGTTGTAGTTGAAGTCAGGGAGCCCGCCTGAAGAATGGAGTGGCGATTTAGTTTTGAAGTTATAGTTGAAGTCAGGGAGCCCGCCTGAAGAATGGAGTGGCGATTTAGTTTTGAAGTTATAGTTGAAGTCAGGGAGCCCGCCTGAAGAATGGAGTGGCGATTTAGTTTTGAAGTTGTAGTTGATGTCAGGGAGCCCGCCCGAAGAATGGAGTGGCGATTTAGTTTCGAAGTTTATGAGTTGAAGTCAGGGAGCCCGCCTAAAGAATGGAGTGGCGATTTAGTTTTGAGTTGTAGTTGAAGTCAGGGAGCCCGCCTGAAGAATGGAGTGGCGATCTAGTTTTGAAGTTGAAGTTGAAGTTAGGTGCCCGCCTGAAGAATAGAGTGGCGATTTAGTTTTTGAGTTGTGGTTGAAGTTAGGGAGCCCGCCTGAAGAATGGAGTGGCGATTTAGTTTTTGAAGCTATAGTTAAAGATAATTTAATAGGAAGTGAAAAACAACAATTAGAAGTTTTAGATGAAAGCAACAAGAAAAAGGAAGCAACAATTGAAAGATTTCAAGTAAGGCATCAATTTAGACCTAGTCCTGAGGAATTATCTCCTAGCGTCAAAATCTTAGTCTGATGAATCTTTCTCCTAAGATATCAAAATCTCAGTCTGATGAATCTTTCTCCTGAGATCACAACAATTTAGACCTAGTCCGAGGAATTATCTCCTAGCGTCAAAATCTTAGTCCGATGAATCTTTCTCCTAAGATATCAAAATCTCAGTCTGATGAATCTTTCTCCTGAGATCAATTTAGACCTAGTCTGAGGAATTATCTCCTAGCGTCAAAATCTTAGTCTGATGAATCTTTCTCCTAAGACATCAAAATCTTAGTCGATGAATCTTTCTCCTAAGATATCAAAATCTCAGTCCGATGAATCTTTCTCCTGAGATCACAACAATTTAGACCTAGTCTGAGGAATTATCTTCTAGCGTCAAAATCTTAGTCTCATGAATCTTTCTCCTAAGATATCAAAATCTTAGTTCGATGATTTTTTTTTCTCCTGAGATGGTAATCATTCGATCTATACATTTCAAGTTTTGGTAATCAGGTGCCCACTTGAAGAATGGAGTGGCAATTTATTTTCGAAGTTTGTTGTTGAAGTCAGGTGCCCGCCTGAAGAATGGAATGCCAATTTATGATTAGAGTTTGTTGTTAAAGTCAGAAAGCCGCCAGAAAAGCAGAATGGCGTCTCGGTTTCCAAGATTTGATAAGGATAGTGAACAATCGAAAAGTGACAGAGTGTAACGGAAATCCCCAGCATGAATCATAAAGAAAGCAACAAGGATCAGAAAAGATAGATTCAGAAGGAGAATAGCTTGAAGATCACAAGTAAGGGAATTCACTTCGGAGTGCAATGCAAGTTAGCAACAAAAGAAGCTTGCGACCAGAATGCGAGTCAACAGTCTGAGATGATCAACAGAAGTTAGTCACAATGAAAAACAAGGCAAGGAGTTAATCCAAGTGTAGAAGTTGATGAAAGATGTGGTGTGCTCAAGACATGGCCGAGGTCACAAGCAATGCATACCTGGTCTTGATCCGAAAAGCAGCACCTACAACTAGCAAGTATCAAGGTTTAAATTTAGAGTCCGCATGAAGCACCAACCAATACTCAAGATCAAGCTTCAGAAGACTTATAGATAGGAATCTTGTAACTAGTAGCTGATAGGCTTAGTTAGTCTTTCTCGTGTTTTGATTTTTGATGTAATAGCAGGACCACGGACCGGAACTTCGATGGGACGGAACCTCGATGGAACGACACCTCGACTGGCTCTCCACCTCGGTTACTCCATTTTCTTACTCACTTCTGAACTGCACGTGGCCTGATTCCTTTATAGCCAAGGATATGTAGGCAGCTCAGATACAAGGGTCTGGAGACCACTGCACTACAAGTCTAGGTAAGGGTCACAGTGGCCAAGTCTTGGAAATAAAATTTCCGTGACATCAAGTCTTTCATCATCTTAGTATACCCAGGCATTGTAGATGCGTGATTTTGCCCCTACCCGAGATTTTTTATATTTTTAGCGTAAAATATTTAGTTTAGTTTTAATATAGCTATTTTAGCTAATTTTGACTCTTTTACTTTATTTTTACCTTAAGATAAAAAAATAACAAAAAATATAGTTTTATTAATGTTTCGTAGTCATTTTAAACTTGAAAAATACAAAAAATAGTACTTTATATTTTTAGCTTTATTAAAAAAATGAAAATTACAAAAAACAAAAATAATATAATTAATATTTTGCAGTTACTTCAATCTTGAAAAAATAAAAATAGTTTTGTTTAGTTGTCAGTCTTACTTTTATAGTTATTTTGATTACCTAGGATTAATTAAATAACACCATTTTCTGTTCCGGACGAAGAATAATATTCGGGTTTTAACTATCCGGTTTTATAATTTTCGGACCACGCCCATAATAATTCGAGTCCACCACACATGGAAAATACAGACAAAACACATCCATAACCCATGTGAGACCCATCACTCTTTACCCAACCCATGTGACCCCCTCCAATTTTGGTCTTCACATTTTTACAAACACACCCACATGCACACATGTAGACATGACACAAAAGAAACATTTTATATGGAAAATATTATTTGAAAAGGAAGAATATACATATGCATAAGGGGCTTCATTTGAAGGGAGAACGGACATTCACGCATAGGAGAGGAAAGCAAAAACATTTTTGAGTAGGAGCGTAACTGGAGGAGATTCATTTTTTGGTTGAGCAAAAAGACAACCAGGAGAAAATCATAACGAGCTCCCCCTGCCGGCCACCGCGACCTTTGTCGTCGACCAGGAGAAAAACTCCTTCCCTGATTATTATTATATCCCTTCTCGGGGTGTAGTATTAAATAGTGGCACATTACATTTACGTGTATGTGCGGTGAAAAAAGGAGGTGTGACACCCGTACCTCCGAACCTATTACTATTACTTCCAATGAAGAAACCGTTCCAAGGGACACCCCTGAATCCACTAAACGCCTCTTTATTGAGGGTTTCGAAAGTGGTGAATCAGGTCTGGTTTTATATGAAATTCCTCTTTTATCCTCCATTCCTATTCCTTTTGTTCCTCCTTTAGTTTCAAGTGTTTCCTTACCCACTTTGTCTTTTTCTGCCTCTTTGCCAATTTCTGCTCCCTTACCTGCCTCGACTCCCTTGACTCCTGTTATTTTCACCTCTTCTACCATTCCTCCTTCTATAGTTCCCTCTTCCTCTGTTCAACATGCAGAGGAGGGTTCCAGTAGCAGAAGTATGGCTATGAGGAGTGTAACATTTGAGGTTCCTGCTAATAACAGTCTCTTCAGGAAGTCTGGCGGGGCAGATCTCTGGCTTGAACCCTTAATGGGAGACATTGAGAAAAAGAAGATAGACAGTCACAGTTGTCAAACTCTGTTGAATGACATAGTTTATTGTACATTGAAGGTATACTCCCTTTACTTTTTGATAAGTTTTTTTTAACAAAAATTCTTACTTTCATGAGTTATTTTTGTAGGCTAACCTTATTGGTACTGAATTGGTGGGGAGAATTTCTATTTTAGAAAAGAAAGCTCGTGAGTATGATCAGACTTTTCTTGAGGCTGAGAGGATAGCCAGAGAAGCCCAGCTGCAGGCAACCAATTGGAAAGAACAGTTTAAAAATGCTCAGAAAGAGATAAAATAATTGCAAGAGAGCAACCGTAACGTGGAACAGCTAAAGCAAATTCTTACTTCTGAATTAGCGGGGGCCAAGACTTCTTCTAGTAAAGCTGAGAAGGATAAAAAATGCCTTTAATGTTTTTTTTCAGAACAATTATCAAAGTCAAGGGTAGAAATTAGAGAACTTAAGGTACTGTTGAGCAAGAAAGAAGAGTACGCGGGAGAGCTAGTTCAAAACTTGTCTCATGCTCAGACTGACTTGCAAACCTCTTCTGATAAGGTTCATGCCTCCCTGAAAGCTACCCTTGATTCCACTTTGGCCAAATATCAAGTGTTAAAGAATGATATTGCTATATGGGAAAGGGATTATGAACTTCTTGAGGAGAATTTTAACACAGAGGTGAGCTGGGCCTTTTTAAACACTCGTTATGATGCTTTAACTGAGGCCAGTCAAGAAAACTTTGATTTAGAATCGGAATTGGCCAAGGTTTTGAAAACCATTGAAATGACTCAACAATCACTTGACTTCCTTCTCCGGTAGATGAAGTTCCCGTAGCTGAAGAACCTTTAAATGAAGGAGCCTCTTCTGTGGCTATTAAAGTTGAAAATGTTGCAATTCCAGCTCTCGAGGGTGAAACTTCAATGATACAATCCATGGAAGATGAAGCTCCCGTGACTCTTGCTTCCCTCAATGTTCTTAACACTTCAATCCTATCTGTTGCTGCTTCCTCAAAAATTGCTATCGTGCCTATGGCTGCTTCTACAAGTGAGGTTGACATTGCAACTTCAGAAGTTCCAACCCCTTCAGTGACAAGTTGAATATGCTTTGGACTTTACTGTTGTTTTGTTATTGATTGGTGGTTTTATCCCTTGGCATTTTTAAGGGATTTTTTGTTAAAGTCCCCAATTACCACAATGGGGCACTTGTAAAAACATTTTGCTTGACTAATTTTTACTTAGTCTTTTTTTATTTGTGTTAAGAAGTTTTTTTGCTACTTCATTATGTTCAATTCTTGCCTTTTTCTTATCTATTTAGGACTTATAGAATAGTTTAGCATTTTTATCCTTTGAAAATGCTTTATGATTGTTCTCGTGGATTATTAATATGGGGTTTATAAAAGTGGGTCCTTTTTATATATCGATACTTAATGAAGAATACGTCACAACTTCATAATGGTATTATAATACGATGAAAGAAATAGGAATACACATGTTTTGTATGAAATAATTTTGACAAGTTTTTATTCATGAACTTGAACAAGCTTTTGAGTATTACATGTATAAAAGTATATCTATAATTTTCTCGTAACTGTTTTTCTTGTAAAAGATTTTTACAAAATTAATATAATTTAGACAAGGTTTTCCTTTATAACCCATTTCAGTATATAGTCATGACCTTATCTTCATGTATTAGGAAGGGTTTGAGAGGTGATTCTCTTGTTCTCATGAGTTTGAGATGTGACTCTATTGTTCTCATGGGAAAGAATACTATGATGTATGCTTATGCTAGGATTCCATAACTTCTGCTTGACACTTGTCTCTTTGTAGCTTGATTTACGCATCTGTTTTCTGCACGTATATGTTCTGTGTATAATATACAGTCCCCCAAGTGTTTGAGCAGTGAAGTATGAAGCCTCGAGCACTTGTTTTGTTTCTCTCAATTTTGTCCTTTTCCTGAAACAGAAAAATATACAAGACTCGGAGATGCGATTAGAGATAAAGATTGCCTAACCCAGGTATATTTCCATCAAATTAATTGTAACCCTAGGCTAGGAATTTAAGAACATTCCATTTTGCCGTGCATGTCGTGACTCATCATTTGGCACGAGTTAGGGTTTTTTCCTAGCATCTAAAATCATTAGTAAAAAATTATTAATAATTAAAAAATGAATTTTAACATAGCGATACATGATCGTGGATAATATTTTTTCAAAAGTAGTATATTTTTAGGTGGACAGCATTTCAATGTGAGGGTAATAGCTTTTCATCCGTTGTCTCCAACTCGTATGCTACTTTTCCTGCAATGTCACGAACTCTGTAGGGTCCTTCCCACGTTGGACTCAGTTTTCCTGAATTAACAGCCTTTATAGATTGGAACACCTTTTTAAGCACGAAGTTCCCAATTTTAAAGGATGTGAGGCGTGCTTTCCTATTATAATATCGTTCAATTATTTGCTTTTGTTCTGTCATTCTTATTAATGCAGCTTCTCTTCTTCCCTCTAACAAATCAAGATTCATCCGCATCTCTTCATCATTTGATTCCTTTGTTGCTTGAACGTACCGTGTGCTTCATTCTCCTATTTCTACAGGAATTAAGGCTTCCGCACCATAAACCATTAAAAATGGGGTTTCTCCCATTCTTATTTTTGTCGATGTACGATAAGCCCATAATACATACCTCGGACCAATTACCTTTTGAATCCTGTAACATTTTCTTCAAGTTGTTGATGATAACCTTATTTGTGGATTTCGCTTGTCCATTACCCACTTAATGATATGGTGTAGATGTTATCCTTTTAATCTGCCAACTTTGAAAAAATTCTGTGATTTGAGCTTTTATGAATTGCGGTCCATTATCATTCACGATTTCCTTTGGTACCCCAAAATGACATATTATATTTCTCCAAATGAAGTCTTTAACTTCTTTCTCTTGCACCTATTTAAATTCCCCTGCTTCTACCCATTTAGTGAAGTAATCTATAAGTACAAGTAGAAACTTTACCTGTCATTTTGCTAATGGTATGGACCTACAATACCCATTCCCCATTTCATAAAGGGCCACGGAGCTTTGATAGAATAGAGTAACTCAGTTGGTCTATGCATATTATTGCCGTAGTTTTGACATTTATCACATTTATACACGAAATCATTAGCTTCCCCTTCTATCTTGGGCCAATAATATCCTGCTCGAATCAGTGTTTTTACTAGCGATCTGCCACCTGCGTGATTTCCGCAATGTCCTTCATGTTCCCTCATCACATATTCTATTTGAGAAGGTCCGAGACACCTTGCTAATGGTCCATCGAACATCTTTCAATAAAGATTCCCTTGATGCAAATAATAACGAGAAGCTTTCTTGCGAAGTGCATGAGCCTTTGTTTTGTCAATAGGCATGGTTTCATGCTGTAAAAAAATCACCAATTTCATTTCTCTAATCCCATGTTAAATGATTAAAATTTACCTCATTCTTGTCAGGCTCGTTCGAGAACGAAATGAAATAAATGTACGACTGAAGCATTTGCATTGTTTGCTACGTCTGCTGCAGATGCGTGGTTAGCTAAAGCATCTGCTTCCGCATTCTCATCTCTTGGAATTTGCATTACCTTCCAAGTTTGGAATTGTTTTATTAGCTCCCATACCTTTTCAAGATATTCTTGCATTCGGGTTTCCCTGGCTGTATATTGTTCCCACGAATTTGGCAGATCCCCTGCGATGATGGGGAATTTATAACTTGATATAGAGTTGATGGAACAATATCCATATCATGAATCCACGGTCTCCCCATGATTATATTGTAGGCCATCTCCAAATCTGCTACCTGAAATTTGGTATCTTTCACAACACCCTCTGTAAACGTTGTTAGAATTAAATTTCCTTCAGTTACCACACTGGAATTATCGAACCCTGATAGAGTATATGCCTTTGGAATTATTTTATCCTCCGCTTGCATTTCTCGTAGCACCCTTAATAGGATAATATTTGTATTACATTAGTATCATGTACAAGTAAAGATATTACTAGTGCATCGTTATGGGAGGTGATCACTCCTTCTGTATCTGCATCATCAAAAGTGATACTTTCATCTTCTAAGGTCTATCGCACTCACTTACCGTGTGTGATTGTTACTTTGGAAACTTTATTTGAAGTCGTATATGCTACTCCCTAAATATCTTCTCTCCCACTTATAAAATTCATGGTTCTATTGGGTGATGGGGGCTTTGGTGGTTCTTGCCTATTTTTCATGTAGGCTTACTTACCTTTCTCACTAAATAACTCAGTGAGATACCCTTGTTTCAATATATGATCCACTTTACTTTGTAAAAATCTACATTCTAAAGTCATATGCACGTGATCATTGTGGAATTCGCACCAATGATCTGGATTCCACTTATTTGGATTTGACCGCATCTCTTTTGGCCACCGTACCTTATCTCCTATTATCCACAAAGCAGCTACGAGCTCGGAGGTAGTGACATTGAAATTATATCCACCGAATCTTGCCTTCAAACATCCGTCATCATCTCGCGACTCTTGTCTGTTTCGATCATTCATGAACCTCGATGAAGAAACAGATTCCCTATTTCTTGATTTTTGATCATATAATTGATTTTCCTGCTTTGACCTTGAATATTTTCCTGCAGGTCCCATATATGGATCGTATCTATTTTTACCTGATCTTTTTTTGATTTTTGACCTCCTGGAATTGCTCCTTTCCTCATGATGAAACTGAGGTACAGTGTCCTTCTCAATTCGCAACTTCACACTATACCTGTTATAAATGCCATTCCATGTGGTTGCAGGGAACTCTCGAAGTCTTTCTTTAAGTCTTCTCGTGGGTTCTGAACTTTTATCATTTAAGTTGCCTGCAAAAGGTATTGCATCCTAATTATCAGGTACATGGGGTAAAGTCATCCTTTCCCGTTGGAATCTATCAATAAAATCTCTAAGAAGCTTTGAGTCCCCTTGTTTAATTTTGAAAATGTATTCCATTCTTTTCTCAACCTTTTGAGCTCCTAAGTGCGCCTTAATAAAAAAATATGCAAGCTCGGCAAAAGAGTTTATAGAATTTTTAGGTAGAAGAGAATACCAGGTTAATGCACCCTTGGGAAAGTGTTTCTCCAAATTTCTTGACTAACACAGACTCAATCTTATGCTTGGTCAAATCGTTGCCTTCGACACCTGTAGTAAACATTGTCACATGATCATGTGGGTCTATTGTGCCATCATATTTAGAGATGTCAGGAATTTTGAACTTTTTAAGGATTGGAAGGGAAGCAACACTTGGTTTCTAAGGTTGTTGCGAGTATTTATCCATATCTACTCCTTTGATTAAAGGGGAAACTTCAGTGATTTGCTCGATGCACTCGTTTTGTTCTTTGAGCTGTTTCTTCAAAGTTAGTATCAAGTTTTGCGAATGAGAATTATTTGTATACCTAGATCCACTTCTTGTGGTTCGCTAGGGTTTCCTTCATTTCCAGAATTAACAAGGCTAGAACGAGGATTCTCCAATGTATTGTTGCTAGGCGTAGGTGTGGGTGGTGCAACAGGTAACCGGCTAACTAGAGCTTGAAGAGCTTTGCTAACCCGTGCATCAATTATTTTTGGTAAAGCTTCATCTGGTCCCTCAAAATGTTCAGATTGCCCTTGTTCGTCAGCACGATATTCAGGAGTAGGAGTACCGTCACGAGATTGACGTGGTGAATTTTGAGGGGAAGGAACTACGTTAATGTTGTGCAAATCTCCTTGATTCTGATGAATTTGATTTTTATCAGCGTCATTATTTTCGTTGTTGTTGCTGTTGTTTGACATGATGATAACAACAAATAAAATGTAACTTAAAAAGTAATAGATTAGATTCCCGGTAACATAACCAATTTGTTTAACCAAAAAATAGAATTTCGGTTAAAGCTAGAAATTAAGAGAAAAATCGGGTTACTGATAATCAGAAGACAAAAAAAATAAGAGACTTTTGAGAATATATCAATGATATTCCGTGTCCTTACAAATGTTGAGACCTCCTCCTTTTATAGTTGGTTTTTCTAGGAAAAAGGTGTAATATTTTAGCCTTAATGAGACAATTATGAGCATTAAATGACATTAAATGAAATGTTACACTATCATTCCTATTCAACACTGATTCACAAACGTATTTTGCATTTAATACTAAATTTGGACTCCTTTATGTTATCAGATTCATATCTTCAATTTCTTCTAATCTCCTAGCTTTAAATAAGTTAAATAGATACGAGACTCGTATCATTTTAATAGCATCTCATACCTATTTAACTTTCTTCTCTTTGTATATGTTGTCGCTCGTGCCTCTTAACTGATCATCATGTTTTGATCATTTGACCAGTCCGTGTGTCATGCCACATCATCTTTAATATAAATTCAATTTTTTTCCAATACAGATACAAAAATATATCTGATCATTACCAAGACACCATCCATTTAAGTATGGATTACAGAATCCACTACTACAAAAAAGGCCTTTGGCGGCAATTATTTAGCGGCAATAAGGCTATGGTCGCTAATATATTTTTTAAGCTTAAATATTAGCGGCATATAACCATTAGCCAATAAAAGATATCCTTTTACTGGCAATAAAAAATAATAGCCACTAAAAAATTAATCTTTTATTACTTTAACTATCCTCACGAAAAAGTAAAAATCTTTCCCTCCAATTTTTTTGATGCCTTTTATATTTCCCTCCCCAATTAGAAAACAAGAACTAAAAACCTTATGTTTCCCTACCCAATTAGATAAAAATAAAACTAAAAACCCCAATTGAACGAAAAATAATAAAACAATTCTAAATCGCTGCTGAGAAAACCTAACAGGCTGCTGCGTCAGTGGCTGTGCGATTTACAGTCCGTCAACGGCAGCACGAGTGCGTCAACGACAACCCAACTTTTTCCCAGGAATATCCTCTTCTCTTCCATTTACAATCGAATCGATTTCCTTCTTGAATCGACTTCGCTACCGGAAAAGCCTAACTCGTTGTTGTGTCAATGGTAGTGCGATTTTATAGTGCGTCAACGGCAGTGCGAATGCGTCAACGACAACCCATCTTTTTTCCCGGGTAAATTCTGTGCTCTTTGATTTACAATCGATTTACAGTAGAATCGACTTACAGTAGATTAACTTCTCTTCTTTCAATTGATTTACAGTACATTTTGTATTGATGATGGTCGATTGATTTGCAGTAAATCAGTTTTAACTTGCTGTTCAATAGCCTGCTGTAGTGCCTGGTAAGTTTCTCAATTCTTCAATCATTGTCTTTCTTCTACACTCTTTCGGTGTCTGATCTACTATTTTTTCAGATGTGTTTGAAAATAGATACCTGAATTTATATTTTTTGTTTCTGATTTTGGTTTTTCAAAATCTACTCCTATTATTAGTGTGATAATTTGTTCTTTGAAGGTGTTGATTTGCTCTGTGTTGCTACCCACTACTACAAAAAATACTTTTGGATTGATGTTGCTCGATTGTTTACATCTTAGGAAATTTGATTTCAAGTACGTCATGTTTGGCTGTAGATTTTTAAATAGGCTGTTCTTCCCCTGTTAAATTGGTTCGATTCTGATAAATTGATAATCCTCGTCGATTCTGATTATGGTTATTCATTTTCCGTTAAGATTTTCCTGGTAACCTAAGAATGTACATTTTTGCTTTATCTGACTAGATAGGAAGCGGTAACGATTTAAATAAGAATGCAGCTTATTTATTACTATGCTTCCGGCTTTCAGCTAATTGTGTCGTAGAAATCACTAATCCCGACAATAAATACTTAGTCCTTGGAGTTGTAGTTCTGTTGTTGGGCGTATTGGTTTTGTCACGACCCGGATTTTCCCCCAACATCGGGATCGTGATGGCGCCTACTCGTGGTAGCTAGGCAAGCCACTGTATTCTTACTATCCTGTTTTTAACACAATTTTAATTAAATAAATGCGGAATACTTTATCGAAATAGAAATAACTAATTACAAGATGAAAATCATACTGAAATACTCTACCCAAGATGTGGAGTCTCCAACTCACGAACTACTACTGAATACTACACATAAAAGTTTGAAAGAAATATAACATAATTCTGTTTGTCTCGGAACAAAGAGACTACAGCTAGTAACATAAATAAAGAGGGAGACGCCGGGCTTGCGGACGTTTGCAAGCTACCTCGGTCTCAAATGTGATCAACTCCCACGAAATCGATTTACTGCTGCTGCTCCTGATCGTAACCTGGACCTGTGCAAAAACGCACAGAAGTGTAGTATCAGCACAACCGACCCCATGTGCTGGTAAGTGCCTGGCCTATCCCGGCGAAGTAGTGACAAGCCTAGGACCGGACACCCACATAAACCTGTGCAATTCAATATATATGTATACCACAGAATAACAAGAAATAACCAGGTAATAACACAATAAGGAATATCTCAAAGAATTCAACAATTAACAACCAGTTAATAAATTCACAAGGAAAAACAAAGTATAATGGAAACACAAGAAATATCAAGTCAACGTATAGCAAACAGTTGCACGGCATCACCCTTCGTGCTTTTACTCTCATCCTCACCAAATAAGCAAATAAAGTACACGACATCACCCTTCGTGCTTTTACTCTCATTCTCACATCCATAGTACGGCATGATCCTTCGTACATGGTTCAATAACAGGGCACGGCATGATCCTTCGTGCATAATCAATAAAACATGGCACGACATTAACCTTCGTGCATAAATAATAAAAACATGGCACGGCATCACCCTTCGTGCATTATCACTCTTCCTCACCCAAATAACAGTCACAGTTAAGGGCAAAGAAAGAAACAGTATTTCATAAACCGTCCCAACAAGGGCAATCAATAATTATCTTCACAACAAGTCCCAACAAGGGAGAACCATAACAATTCTACAACCTGACAAAGGTTCAACAATTCATCTGTAAATATATCTCAAAATAAGCATTTTCAACGACTCACGGTCGTACTAGACGCCAAGTGTATGGATGCTCGTCACCACAGCCCATACACCGCACTCGATCACATAACACATAACACATAATCCTATTCCCTCAAGCTAGGATAGAACAAACACTTACCTCGAAGGTTTATGAACAATTGAATCCGTGGAAATGTCTTTTTCTTTCAAGTTTGGCTCCAATCCAATCGTATCTATACACAATTGATTTAATATCATCAATACTACTCAACAAACTAATTCTTAATACCAAATACAACTTTTACAACATTCTGCCCGTAATAGTGAATTTCAACCCCGGGCCCACATGGTCGGAACTCGGGGTTCGGACCAAAATCCGGTTACCCATCCCCTCACGAGTTCATGTATATGATTTGATTCAAAATCGGACCTCAATTCGAGGTCCAATTTCCCAATTTATGAAAAACCCTATATTCTAACAAAAACAAGAAATTCTACCATGAAAACCTTTGATTTCTATTGAAAAACATGTTTAATGATGTTAGAAATTGAAAGAATTAAGTAAAAAGTGACTTACAATTGTTTTGATGAAGAAGGAATCCGTGAAGAATCGCAAATGGGTGTTTTTGTTTTGTAAAAAGTGAAGAAATGAACTGAAAATCGTGTTTTACAAGTCTCTGTGTTCGCATTTGCGAACATGGGTTCGCAATTGCGAACCCCGACCAATTTCTGGAGTTTGAAAAATAAGCTAAGGTTGGGAAGTTCGCATTTGCGAACTTTTGTTCGCATTTGCGAAGCCAAGGCAAATCTGGGGGCTTCGCATTTGCGAACAATTGTTCGCATTTGCGAACCAGGCTGGCCTCCAGGGACCTTCGCATTTGCGAACAATTGTTCGCATTTGCGAACGAGACTGGGCTGAGGGATCTTTGCATTTGCGAAGAATGCTTCGCATTTGCGAAGCATGCCTTTTCACTGGAGGCCTCGCAATTGCGAGGTTTGGTTCGCATTTGCGAACCCAAACGGTCCTGGGCACCCTTCACATTTGCGACCGAGGGTTCGCATTTGCGAACCCTGCCTTGACCTGCCACCTTCGCAATTGCAACTGCGAAGACAACAGCTGGGTGAAAAACCAGCAGTGCAAAAATTCAGAATTTCATCCAACAGCCTATCAAATCTTTACCCGAGCTCCCCGGGCTCCAAACCAAACATGTACACAACATCAAAAACACATTATGAACTTGTTCGTGCGATCACATCGCCAATATCATATCGTTTTCATCAAATCAAGCCTCAAATTCATGATTTTCATACTTTTGGTTTTCAAAACTTTCAAACTTGGAACTCAAGGTCCAAAACATCTCAAACGACATCCGAATGTCACCAAACTTTACGAAATCACATATATAATATTTAAGACTTGTACCGGGCGTCGGAACCAAAATACGAGCCCGATACCAAGGTCAATTAATTTATTTCCTTTAACAATTACATAAAAAAAAACATTTTCATAGAAAAATTCATAACTTGGGCTCTAGGCCTCAGAATTCGACTCCGGACGCATGTCCAAATCCCATATTTTCCTACGGACCTCTTGGGACCACCCAATCTCGGGTCCGGATCTGTTTAATAAAAATGTTGACCGAAGTCAACCATATCAATATTAATATCATTTTTATCCACATTTCTCATAGAATTCATATTTTCTATCACAAAAATCTTTTCGGCTATATGCTCGGATTGTGCACGTAAATCGAGGCAACATGGAATGAGGTTTTCAAGGCCTTAGAAGCTCGAAATGATTAATAAAATAAGTGATGACCCTTTGGGTCGTCACAATCTCCACCTCTAAAACAACCGTTCGTCATCGAACGGACAAAAGAAAGAAGTAACTGAGTCAGGAAACAAGTGTGGGTAGCGGCTCCGCATATCAGACTCGGACTCCTAGGTCGATACGTCGGGAGGCTGACCTCTCCACTGAACACGCACAGAAGGATAACTCTTCGACCTCAACTGTCGAACCTGCCGGTCTAGAATAGTCACCGGCTCCTCCTCGTAAGATAGATCATTGTCCAATTGGACAGTACTGAAGTCTAATACATGTGTGGGATCGCCGTGGTATCTCCGAAGCATAGATACGTGAAAAATTGGATGCACGGCTGATAAGCTAGGCGGCAAAGCTAGTCTGTAAGCCACCCCTCCCACTCTGTCTAGAATCTCAAATGGGCCAATATACCTAGGGCTGAGCTTGCCCTTCTTTCCGAACCTCATCACGCCCTTTATAGGCGACACCCGGAGCAATACTCGTTCACCAACCATGAAATCTACATCTCGAACCTTATGATCCGCATAAGTCTTTTGTCTCGACTGAGCTGAACGCAATCTCTCCTGAATAGTCTTGACCTTATCTAAGGCTTCCTGAACTAAGTCTGTACCTAAAAACCGAGCCTCTCCCGGTTCAAACCATCCAACTGGTGATCGACATCGCCTACCATACAACGCCTCATACGGAGCCATCTGGATGCTAGAATGGTAACTATTATTGTAGGCGAACTCTGCTAATGGCAGAAACTGGTCCCACAAGCCTCCGAAATCAATAACACAGGCTCGAAGCATGTCCTCTAGAATCTGAATAGTCCTCTCGGACTGGCCATCCGTCTGAGGATGAAATGCTGTACTCAACTGAACCTGGGTGCCTAACTCCTGCTGGACCGCTCTCCAGAACCGCAAGGTAAACTGCGTACCCCAATTAGAGATAATAGATACTGGCACTCCATAGAGACGAACAATCTCCCTAATGTAAACCTCCGCTAACCTCTCCGACGAGTAGGAGACAGATACTGGAATAAAGTGTGCTGATTTGGTTAGCCTATCAACAATGACCCAAATAGCATCAAATTTCCTCCGAGTCAAAGGAAGCCCAGTAACGAAGTCCATAGTGATCCGCTCCCATTTCCACTCGGGAATTTCAATCCTCTGGAATACACCACCAGGTCTCTGGTGCTCATATTTCACCTGCTGACAATTCAGACACCGAGCGACATATGCAACGATATCTTTCTTCATTCTACGCCACCAATAGTGTTGCCGTAAGTCCCGGTACATATTTGCGGCGCCTGGGTGAATAGAATACCGCGAACTGTGGGCCTCCGCTAAGATCAACTCTCGAATCCCTTCGACATTGGGCACACAAACTCGACCCCGCAATTTCAATACCCCATCATCATCTAGATTTACCTGTATGGCACCTCCCCGCTATACTGTATCTCTCAACTCACGCAAATGAGTATCATCAAATTGCCTCTCACGGATACGCTCTAATAAAGAAGAACGAGTGACCGTGCAGGCTAACACCCTGCTAGGTTCAGAAATGTCTAATCTCACGAACCGATTGGCTAAGGCCTGGACATCTAGAGCTAATGGTCTCCGACTGACCGGAATGTATGCAAGACTACCCATGCTGGCATACTTTCTACTCAAAGCATCGGCCACCACATTGGCCTTACCTGGGTGATATAAGATAGTAACATCATAGTCTTTTAGCAACTCTAACCATCTCCGCTGTCGTAGATTCAACTCCTTCTGCTTGAACAAGTACTGTAGGCTTTTGTGATCAGTGTACACCTCATATGTCACACCATATAGATAATGTATCCAGATCTTTAAGGCATGAACCACTGCTGCTAACTCAAGATCATGAACTGGATAATTCTTCTCATGTATTTTTAACTGCCTCGAAGCATAAGCGATAACCTTACCATCCTGCATCAATACCGCTCCAAGCCCTGTACGAGATGCGTCACAATAAACTGTATAAGGCCCTACACCTGTAGGTAGCATCAACACGGGCGCGGTGGTTAAGGCTGTCTTGAGCTTCTGAAAGATCGCCTCACACTCCTCTGACCACTGGAACTGGACACCCTTCTGGGTCAACCTGGTCATCGGGGCTGCAATAGAAGAAAACCCCTCTACAAAACGACGGTAGTAACCTGCTAATCCCAAGAAACTCCGGATCTCAGTCACTGAAGCTGGTCGAGGCCAATTCTGGATTGCCTCAATCTTCTTTGGGTCTACCTGAATACCTTCCACTGATACAATGTGACCCAGAAATGCTACCGAACTCAGCCAGAACTCACATTTAGAAAATTTGGCATATAGCTGGTTATCTTTCAGAGTCTGAAGAACCACTCTGAGGTGCTGCTCGTGCTCTTCCTGGCTGCGGGAGTACACCAGGATGTCATCTATAAAGACGATCACGAACAGATCTAAGTAAGGCCTGAATACCCGATTCATCAACTCCATGAATGCTGCTGGGTCATTGGTCAACCCGAAGGACATGACCAAGAACTCATAATGCCCATATCTAGAACGAAAGGTTGTCTTAGGAATGTCATCCGCCCTGATCTTCAGCTGATGGTAGCCTGACCTCAAGTCTATCTTAGAGAATACCCTCGTTCCCTGGAGCTGGTCAAACAAATCATCAATCCTCGGCAGTGGATACTTATTCTTTATTGTCACTTTGTTTAATTGCCGGTAATCAATACATATCCGCATCGAGCCATCTTTCTTCTTTACAAATAATACAAGTGCTCCCCAGGGGAAAACACTGGGCCTGATAAAGCCTTTCTCAAGAAGGTCCTGCAACCGATCTTTCAACTCTTTTAGCTCCGGCGGGGCCATACGATAGGGTGGAATAGAGATGGGCTGAGTGCCCGGTGCCAGATCAATACAGAAATCAATATCCCTGTCGGGTGGCATGCCCGGCAGGTCCGAAGGAAAAACCTCAAGAAACTCCCGTGCAATAGGGACTGACTCAATGGAAGGAACTTCTGCGCTGGAATCACGAACATAAGCCAGATAAGCTAGACACCCCTTCTCGACCATGCGTCGAGCCTTAGCATAGGAAATAAAAGTGCGAACGGAGTGGCTTGAGGTACCCTTCCACTATAGTCGGGGTGATTCTGGCAAAGCCAAGGTCACGATCTTAGCATGACAATCTAGAATAGCATGGTATGGGGACAACCAGTCCATCCCCAATATGACATCAAAATCTACCATATCCAAAAGCAACAGATCAACACGGGTCTCGAGACCCCCAAATATAACTACGCACGAACGATGCACCCGATCGACTACAATGGAGTCACCCACTGGTGTAGCCACATAAACTGGAATATCCAGAGCATAGCTGGGCACGGCCAAATACGGTGCGAAGTAGGAAGACACATAGGAATATGTAGATCCAGGGTCAAATAATACTGAAGCACCTCTGCCACACACAAGAATAGTACCTGTAATCACGGCATCTGATGCCTCTGCCTCTGGCCTGGCTGGTAAAGCATAGAATCGGGGATCTGCACCTCCCTTCTGAGCTGCGTCTCTAGGACGACCATCAACTGGCTGACCTCTACCTCTCGCTGTACGGTCTCCACCTCTACGGTCTCGATCTCCATCTCTATAATCTCTACCCCCGCCTCTGGCTGGCTGGGCAGGCTGATGGTTAGCTGGGGCCTGAATCATAGAACGAGGACCTCGCTGCTGAGAGTTGCCCGCTGCTAGAGGGCAATACCTAATAAAATGACCCGGGTCACCACAACCGTAGCAACTCTTAGACTGATAGGGTTGCTGGCCCTGACGACCTGAATGGCCTCCACGAACACTCTGAAGAGGCTGAGCATTAATAGGAGGCCGGTCCGAATAATGCCCACGAAAACCGCGATCACCTGGTCCACCGTGGTGAAGCTCGAAGGGCGGAATGAAAAGGCCCGGAGGACCGGCCTCTATCAAAGGATTCTCTGCTACCAGAGGAAGAAGCACCAAACCTACCCGAATGACGAGGCCTCTTATCCGAAGAATAACCGCCTCCCCTAGCAAGAGCCATCTCAACTCTGCGTGCTGCATTTGCTGCCTCCCGAAATGATATGTCACTCCCCACGCCCATAGCCATCCGGAGTCTAATTGGCTGATTAAGCCCATCTATAAACCTGCGGACCCTCTCCCGCTCTGTGGGAAGTATCACCACCGCATGACGAGCCAAATCGACAAATCTCGTCTCATACTGTGTAACCGTCATAGTGCCCCGATGGAGGCGCTCAAACTGCCTCCGAAGTACATCCCGCTGAGTAGCGGGGAGAAACTTCTCCATAAATAGTTCCGCAAACTGGTCCCATGATAAAGCTGGGGACCCTGCCGGTCGAGTCAAGCAATAATCTCTCCACCAAGTCTTGGCGGATCCTGCAAGTCTGAATGTACAGAAGTCAATTCCATTTGACACCACGATCCCCATAGTCTTGAGAATCTCATGGCAGCTGAATAAGAAGTCCTGAGGATCCTCTGATGTGGCTCCACTGAATGTAGTGGTAAATAGCTTGGAGAACCGATCAAGCCTCCATAACGAATCAGAAGTCATGGCCGCTCCATCACCTGCATGAGCTGTGGTACCTGACTGAGTGGCCACAGCTGGCTGAACTACTGGTGCCTGAGGCTGAGGAGCTACTGGCTCCGGAGTACGAGCAATAGGAGTCTGGGCCCCTCCTCCAGCCTGAGAAGCGGCTGGTGCAACCGATAATAAACCCGCTCTGGCAATGCTGTCCATAAATCCCGCTATTCTGACCAAAACATCCCGGAGATCCGGGGTAAATAAAGCCTCTCCTGGGACCTGAGCTGGGCCCACTGGAGCCGCTGGAACCGGAACCTCCTCGTCAATCTCAATATGAGGCTCCACCTCTGGAGTAGCTGCCTGGGGCTGAGCTCTACCCCTACCACGGCCTCTGATACGGCCTTGGCCCCTGCCCCTCACGGGAGATGCCAGGGGCTCGGGCTGCTGGTCAGCGGACGAAGAAGCGTGTGTCCTCACCATCTGCGAAAGGACAGAATAGAAATTCAATCAGTAATCGATGAACAAGTCACACGACAAGAAAGAACAAATGAGAGACTCTTTCCTAACTCAATAGACTCTGGAGGACAAGTACAGACGTCTCCGTACCGACCTCTCAAACTCTACTAAGCTTGTTCGTGAGTGGTGAGACCTATGTAACCTAGAGCTCTGATACCAACTTGTCACGACCCGGATTTTCCCCCAACATCGGGATCGTGATGGCGCCTACTCGTGGTAGCTAGGCAAGCCACTGTATTCATACTATCCTGTTTTTAACACAATTTTAATTAAATAAATGCGGAATACTTTATCGAAATAGAAATAACTAATTACAAGATGAAAATCATACCGAAATCCTCTACCCAAGACGTGGAGTCACCAACTCACGAACTACTGCTGAATACTACACATAAGAGTTTGAAAGAAATATAACATAATTCTGTTTGTCTCGGAATAAAGAGACTACAGCTAGTAACATAAATAAAGAGAGAGACGCCGGGCCTGCGGACGTCTGCAAGCTACCTCGGTCTCAAATGTGATCAACTCCCACGAAATCGATTTACTGCTGCTGCTCCTGATCGTAACCTGGACCTGTGCAAAAATGCACAGAAGTGTAGTATCAGCACAACCGACCCCATGTGTTGGTAAGTGCCCGGCCTATCCCGGCAAAGTAGTGACAAGCCTAGGAACAGACACTCACATAAACATGTGCAGTTCTATATACATATGTACCACAAAACAACAAAATATTGAACAAAACAAATAGAAATATCTCAAAGAATTCAACAATTAACAACAGTTAATAAATTCACAAGGAAAAACAAAGTATAATGGAAACACAAGAAATATCAAGTCAACGTATAGCAAACAGTTGCACGACATCACCCTTCGTGCTTTTACTCTCATCCTCACCAAATAATCAAATAAAGTACACGGCATCACCCTTCGTGCTTTTACTCTCATTCTCACATCCATAGTACGGCATGATCCTTCGTACATGGTTCAATCACAGGGCATGGCATGATCCTTCGTGCATAATCAATAAAACATGGCACAACATTAACCTTCGTGCATAAATAATAAAAACATGGCACGGCATCACCCTTCGTGCATTATCACTCTTCCTCACCCAAATAACAGTCACAGTTAAGGGCAAAGAAAGAAACAGTAATTCATAAACCATCCCAACAAGGGCAATCAATAATTATCTTCACAACAAGTCCCAACAAGGGAGAACCATAACAATTCTACAACCCGACAAAGGTTCAACAATTCATCTGTAAATATATCTCAAAATAAGCATTTTCAATGACTCACGGTCATACTAGACGCCAGTGTATGGATGCTCGTCACCACAGCCCATACACCGCACTCGATCACATAACACATAACACATAATCCTATTCCCTCAAGCTAGGATAGAACAAACACTTACCTCGAAGGTTTATGAACAATTCAATCCGTGGAAATGTCTTTTTCTTTCAAGTTTGGCTCCAATCCAATCGTATCTATACACAATTGATTTAATATCATCAATACTACTCAACAAACTAATTCTTAAGACCAAATACAACTTTTACAACATTCTGCCCGGAATAGTGAATTTCAACCCCGGGCCCACATGGTCGGAACTCGGGGTTCGGACCAAAATCCGGTTACCCATCCCCTCACGAGTTCATGTATATGATTTGATTCAAAATCGGACCTCAATTCGAGGTCCATTTCCCAAATTATGAAAAACCCTATATTCTAACAAAAACAAAAAATTCTACCATGAAAACCTTTGATTTCTATTGAAAAACATGTTTAATGATGTTAGGAATTGAAAGAATTAAGTAAAAAGTGACTTACAATTGTTTTGATGAAGAAGGAATCCGTGAAGAATCGCAAATGGGTGTTTTTGTTTTGTAAAAAGTGAAGAAATGAACTGAAAATCGTGTTTTACAGGTCTCTATGTTCGCATTTGCGAACATGGGTTCGCAATTGCGAACCCCGACCAATTTCTGGAGTTTGAAAAATAAGCTAAGGCTGGGAAGTTCGCATTTGCGAACTTTTGTTCGCATTTGCGAAGCCAAGGAAAATCTGGGGGCTTCGCATTTGCGAACAATTGTTCGCATTTGCGAACAATTGTTCGCATTTGCGAACCAGGCTGGCCTCCAGGGACCTTCGCATTTGCGAACAATTGTTCGCATTTGCGAACGAGACTTGGCTGAGGGATCTTCGCATTTGCGAAGAATGCTTCGCATTTGCGAAGCATGCCTTTTCACTGGAGGCCTCGCATTTGCGAACCCAAACGGTCCTGGGCACCCTTCGCATTTGCGACCGAGGGTTCGCATTTGCGAACACTGCCTTGACCTGCCACCTTCGCAATTGCGAGAAATACTTTGCAATTGCGAAGACAACAGCTGGGTGAAAAACCAGCAGTACAAAAAATTCAGAATTTAATCCAACGGCCTATCACATCTTAGCCGAGCCTCCCGGGCTCCAAACCAAACATGTACACAACATCAAAAACACATTATGAACTTGTTCGTGCGATCACATCGCCAATATCACATCGTTTTCATCAAATCAAGCCTCAAATTCATGATTTTCATACTTTTGGTTTTCAAAACTTTCAAACTTGGAACTCAAGGTCCAAAACATCTCAAACGACATCCGAATGTCACCAAACTTTACTGAAATCACATATATAATATTTAAGACTTGTACCGGGCGTCGGAACCAAAATACGAGCCCGATACCAAGGTCAATTAATTCATTTCCTTTAACAATTACATCAAAAAAAATAATTTCATAGAAAAATTCATAACTTGGGCTCTAGGCCTCAGAATTTGACACCGGACGCATGTCCAAGTCCCATATTTTCCTACGGACCTCTCGGGACCACCCAATCTCGGGTCCGGATCCGTTTACCAAAAATGTTGACCGAAGTCAACCATATCAATATTAATATCATTTTTATCCACATTTCTCATAGAATTCATATTTTCTATCACAAAAATCTTTCCGGCTACATGCTCGGATTGTGTACGTAAATCGAGGCAACATGGAATGAGGTTTTCAAGGCCTCAGAAGCTCGAAATGATTAATAAAATAAGTGATGACCCTTTGGGTCGTCACAGGTTTGTCTGCCATATCCCTTTCTCTTTTCTAGTGAAGCTGCCATTGGTTTCTAGGCCAAATGTAGATTCAACATGTTTTTGGTTCTTGGTTTTCATTAAATAAATTGTGCACGAAAGATGTTACTCTTGTTTCCTCAACAGTTAAGATGGTAGATTCCGTTGATGCAAAAATATAACAAAACTAGTTTTGCCTAAAAAATATGGGTAAGCTTTATAATTTGGAGATGTAGGATTTCGCAAGTATCCAATGATCTTGTGTTATGACTTCAGTAGAAAAGAACTGATATATTTGTGTAAATTTATGCACTGTAAAAAGATATGAGAGGTTTCTTGTTTCCAAAACCAATGCTGGTATGTTACATATATTCCTTGTTATTAGTTTTTCGCTTCTCATTATCTGCTATATATGCTGGTTAATTTCGGATTTCCCCACTGTAATCAAGTAATTTCACAACTTTTAAAAGCGGATATGAAGCTACATTGCCGCTTCTAGTCTAGAAGAGGTAGAGTGAGACGGAGTCTGTCCCGACACATAAATCATTATGATCATTGAGTACGCTGAAGCAACATATAGAATAGGAAATGACATAATAGTAGTAACGATCTCACAATTCTCCCGTATCGTGCCTTTACATCCCGCCCGATGTGTGTTCCCTGCAAATTCTTCGTAGATAGGGTTGTCACCTAAGTCACATACCTGAGAATGTATATCTTTTGAAATTAAGGTATTCCTCTTTATGCAGGTGTGAGTATATGTGGATCTACTGAAGGCCTAAGATCCAATTATTCAACTCCTCACCCCTCTCTTATATCAGTTTGATTTTTGCTGGGAAGGGCTATTTTAAGTGTACGGTTTTATGTGTTCCTCCTCTACATGTTATGTGCTTTTTCTTCCTTCTTCATGCAATTTCTTGATTTTTCTACTTTCTTTTTTTTTCTCTCTCTTTTTCTTCTCCTTATCACTCATGCTATCCTCCAAGTTGTTTGACAAGAAGGATGAAGCTCTTTATATAGCCTGCCTTTCTACTTAATACTAACTGGTGACTGTTACGCAAGTGGTTGTAATTGTTCTTCAGAGGTAATGGATGCTTGACCACTCATTTTATCCATGGTGATTGGATAATCAATCATTATTCATTGAATTTTCATGTCTTCGAGCCTTCCCTTGGGTTCTTCTTTGAATCTGTGGGCCAAGTGGATCATGGACGTCTTTGTCCCATATATATCTTTTTTATTAGGATGCTTCTAGATATCTTGAGCTGGTTAGTTGGGTGTCCTTGAGACTGCCTATAAGGTACTATTTCAATTATAGATTTCCAGGCAAATATAGGACTACTGCTAGTGGATGGGTAATCTATGTTGAGAGTTAAAAGGTTGATGAAACAAATTGTTCTTAGCTATCAGTTCATTAAGAAATATCAAAGCAATAGTGAGACGTAACATTCCTATTGACTCTAATAAAAGTTGAAAGCAAATGCAACCTATGTTGCTCGGACTCTCCAAAGATGTTACCGGGTACGTGTCGGATCCTTTAAAGTAGTGTATTTTTGGAGGATCCGACACGGGTGCGGAAATATTTTGGAGAGTCCGCACAACCTGGATTACAACCAAGGGCAGATCTACCTTAGCCCAAGCAGTGTCACGTGACACTGCTTCATCGAATTATTCTACTAATTATGTATATATATTTCAAATGGAGAAACACAACAATTAGATAAATAATAAAAGTGACACTTTTACTATTTCGATCCATGTAGCTCATGCCGTGTGAGACTGGACTATTATGTGTGAGGTTGCGTGTTTGAACCTGCAGGTGCACTTTTTTTAAAATATTTTTGTGCCCGTCCACAAAATAGATGCGCCTGAAAAGGTCTGAACCGCTAACCTCTTTGGCATTATCAAAACACTAAACCAGTTAATCATAAGTCACAATTATAGATACTAGCGACAATCAATTATTTAAACGTGAAAGGATGTTGCTGCTTCCTTTTTTTTTGGGTTGTATTTTTTTATGTTATACAAATTTACAGCAAATTTTTATTCGTTTAAATGGTGACACCATTTGGTGGGTACTGATGACCATCCAGTATCATCCAGCCTTGTGTTGTTCAAGTGCTCATTACTGTCAAAGCACCTGATGATTACCTGGGATTTCTGTCCTAATAAGATCATAGGTTTCTGATGTCCTAAATGGAATATAGTTCCCAAATCTGTTCTCTTGCATGTACTAAGAAGTTATGTACTTAAGCTGCACAAATTAATAGCAATTTCTCTGTGGAGAACTGTCTAACTTCACTTCTTTGTCTTCTTTCTATGTTTTATTGGTTTAAGTGTAGTCAACTGAGAACTTGTCACTGATATTTCACTATGAATTCTTGTACTATTTCCGCTAGGTCATGGAAGGAGTGTGGCATTTATGTGTGCATTGTTAGTAGCTCTGGGTCTAGCAGAAGATTGGAAAAATGCTGAGAAGTTGATCAAAGAAAAGCAGCCATATATCAAATGAATGCTCTGCATCGTAAAGCCTTAGAGGAATTGTCTAAGGATCGACTTTCTTCTCCTAAAAGAAATGAAGTTGGAGTTAGTTCTGTAATTCTGTCAAGTGCTAATGACCATTCCTGATCAACTGACTGGGTTTGCATGGACAATTGACTGTTTTTTTGTGGCAGTATAGATCAACAATAGATGACTGATTGTAAAAGTAAGTCACTGGATCCCCATATATTCTGCTCAGTTCCTAGGGGTAAGCTTAGTTTCAAGAAAATGCATTGTAGCTATAACACTAGTCTCATGTTTTAGCACTTCATGTTTATAGCTAAGTTTAGATTTACTCAGTTTATTCCTGTTTATCACATCAAGAAATCATGTTTCTGTACAATACGCATGGTTGTAGCTTATTTCTGTTTTTGTATGTCCAATCCTCAAAGATGGACCAAAGGATATGTTGTTATGTGGTCTGAAGGTGAGAGTCCTTTGGAAACATAAGTGTTTGTTAAATGACAGCTGAAATAAAATGTGTGATCCATGTTAGTAATGATTGGGCAATTTTAAATAGGTCCTTTAACACAATTATTTTATAATTGCAGGTCATACAATCTAATGTTCGATAATTTAGTAGTTGGAAGATTTCAAAATGACGAAAAGTTGAGGAAATCATTTGAAGACCATCATTCTGGATTATTACTATGATGACATTACCTATTTAGTTCAAACAATATATTTTTATACTTTAAGTTAGTGTGATATTACTATTTTTGGTTAGTACTTCCTTTTGTGTAACGACCCGGCCCGTCGTTACGGGAATTTACCACCCCGTCATGTTGCAATTACATGTTTTATGCTTTTATATCGGTGTTAGAGCCTATCGGGTGAGTTAGGAGTGAATTGAATTGAAAATGAAGCAAATAGCATGTTTGAAGGAAGTTTGAATATGGAAAGTCAACCTAGAGTTGACTATCAATTTAGAGTGCTCGGAATCAGATTCTGATGATTCGACTAGTTTCGGGGGATCATTTTGGCGAAAATCGAACGGATAGGTGAGATTTTGATTCAGGAGTCGGAATGGAATTCCGACAGTTGCAATAGCTCCGTTAGGTGATTTTGGATGTGCCTGCAAAATTTCAGGTCATTCGGACGTCGTTTGGTCGGGTTTTTGATGGAATGTGTAATTTGAAAGTTTTGAAGAAACTTAGGCTTGAATCCGTATGTAATTGGTGATTTTGATGTTTAGGATGGTGTTTTTATGATTGGAACGAGTTCGTATCGTGTTTTGGGGTATGTTGGTGGTTTTCGTTGGGGTCCGGGGGCCTCGGGGTGAATCCGGACCATCATCCGGGCATTTTGAACTTGGCAAAATCTGCTGTAAATTGCAGATCACTGTGCAGAAGGCTAAGCCTTCGCGTTCGCGAGGGCAAGGCCCGCGTTCGCGTAGGCTGGGGCACTTTGGTCATCGCGTTCGCGAGGAGGGCGGCCGTGATCGCGTAGAAGGAATCTGGGAAGCATCGCGTTCGCGATGGGTTAGCCGCGATCGCGTAAGAGGAAATAGTGAAACATCGCGTTCGCATGGATGGAGGTCGCGTTCGCGTAGAAGGACCCCCGGATGGCTGAAGAAATGTGCATCGCGAACGCGTGGGGGCATGTCGCGTTCGTGAAGGGAAAATGGATCAGTGCATCGCGGACGCGTGATAGGTTACGCGAACGCGAAGAGTAAAATGATGCTGGGCATCGCGAACGCGTGGGAGCTCACGCGAACGCGAAGAGCAAATTTGTCTGGCAGTGAAATTAAAACCAGAAACATTTCACTTATGGGTTCATATACCCAAAACACCATTTTTGAGCCTTAGAGAGAAGAAATCACGGGAAAACGCTGGGAAATCATCGGGTATTTATCGGAGGTAAGTTTCTTGACTCAAAAACATCATTTTATGGTAGAATTAACATCAATCTTCATGAATTTGGGTAGAAATTATGAAGGATGGTGGCCTAGATATTGAAAACGAAAATTTGGGTTTTGGAAGGCCAATCGAACTCCGATTTTAGTAAATTTTATATGTACGGACTCGTGGCAAGACGTGGGTTCTGGAAATATGAGTTTCGAGATTTTTCGAGATGTGGGCCCGGGGCTCGGGTTTTGCGAATTTCATGATTTTTGATATTTTTTGAGTTCTTTCGATTGGGTTATGTTCCATTAGCCTATTTTGATATATTTGTGCTGATTTGTGCTAGTTTTGACGTGCGTGGATGCCGGTTCGAGGAGCTAAGGCATCGCGGGCATGAGCTTTCGTCGGTTCGAGGTGGGTAATACTTGTAAATGATGTCCCGAGGGTTAGTAAACCCCGGACTTGCACATCTTAGTGTTGTGTTGAGGTGACTTGCACGCCGGATAACGGGTGTGGGGTAGAGCACCATTGGGGATTGTGACTTGGTTCGTCCCGCGTAATAAATAATAACACCTAATTGTTGAAGTGAATTGGACTAATTATCATGTTTGGACTTCGTGCCAATTATTTGAGTCCTTCAGGGATTGGTATCACTGTTTTGATAACACTGTGCATATTTTATTCTAATTTAAGGTTTTAAATGGTATTTTTGCTATTTAGCATTCTTATAAGGTTATAAAAAAAACTTGAACAAGGTCTTAATAATATTTTAGCTGTGAGCTAATGTGATATTGTTGCCCGTAGGGCTTTTCTTGATTATTTGTTAGACCGATTGGGGCTGAGGGCCATATGTTAGGGCATGACATTCATATGAGCATATGCATACACATGCATCGATCGGACTGCACGCCGCAGTGGTATATGGATCGGCCTGCGCGCCGCAGCAGGTGTGATATTATTATTGTGCTTGGGTTGTAGGAGCCCCTCCGGAGTCTGAACCCCCACAGTGAGCACGAGTACCCAAAAATTGGATCGGGCTACACGCCATAGCGGTCATATGCATTGCATGGCATACATACATTGGTTTACGTGTACTACGTGGCATAACATTCAGCACTCATACATTACTGGCACACATGCATTAGTTGCCTTATTGACCAGATCTCCTGGTGTAAATTGATAAGGAGTGCTGAGCCCGAGGGGCTGATTTGAGTGCGGACTTGCACTACTTGAGATTGTATCCAGGTATTGGTATATTATTATGAAATAAAGTAGCTAAAATTGAGATTTCTAAATAATCTACTCACATATGCTTGAAAGGAATAAAAAGATAGTTCCGTATTGTGTAGCATGAGATAGTGCCTATCGTGGTTTTCTTCCCTTCAGCATTATTTACTTTTATTACTGCTGAGTTGGAAGTACTCACATCCGACTCCCTGCACCTTGTGTGCAGATCCAGGTACACCATAGTGGAGCTGATTCTATTGCGGCTCGGGAGTGCTTTTGGACAGTCGAGGTAGCTGCCAGCGTTCGCAGGACCTGATTCTCCAGTTTGTGTGTATTTTTGTTACGATCATCCCACACTTGTGCACAGTTATATTCACTATTTACACTTTGTATACTCTGTAGAGGCTCATGACTCTTGACCCTTCGGTCTATGGGAGTTGGCACATGTTGGGACTTGGTTCCCTGTTTTTAAATATATCTATCACTGTTGTCCTTAAATTGGATAAAGTGAGCTTGTGGCTCCGTGGTTATTGTTGATTGGTCGGGCTGGCCTAGCAGTGTGCTGGGCGCCATCACGACCGGATTTGGGGTCGTGGCCATGGCAGTGCATGGCCATGGCACGGGGCAGGCTTTTAGCAACGGAAATGCATGGCCATGGCACGGGTCAGGACGTGGCAGACCTTGGCCATGGCACTGGTCAGGACATGGCAGTGCATGGTTGGCCACGGCCATGGCACGGGTCGGGACGTGGCGGGCCATGGCAATGCATGGTTGGCCACGGCCATGGCACGGGTCAGGCCATGGCAGGCCATGGCAGTGCATGGCCATGGCACGGGAAATGCATGGCCATGGCACGGGTCAGGACGTGGCAGGCCTTAGCCATGGCACTGGTCAGGCAATGGTAGTGCATGGTTGGCCACGGCCATGGCACGGGTCAGGACGTGGCAGGCCATGGCAATGCATGGTTGGCCACGGCCGTGGCACGGGTCGGGCCGTGGCAGGCCATGGCAGTGCATGGCACGGGGGAGGCTTTTAGCAACAGAAAATGCATGGCCATGGCACGGGTCGGGACGTGGCGGGCCTTGGCCATGGCACTCGGTCGGGCCATGTCGGTGCATGGTTGGCCACGGCCATAGCACGGGTCGGGACGTGGCGAGGCCATGGCAATGCATGGTTGGCCACGGCCATGGCACGGGTCGAGCCATGGCAGGCATGGCGGTGCATGGCCATGGCACGGGTCGGGACGTGGCGGGCCGTGGCAGTGCATGGTTGGCCACGGTCATGGCACGGGTCGGGCCATGGCACGGGGCGAGCTTTTAGCAACGGAAAATGCATGGCCATGGCACGGGTCGGGACGTGGCAGGCCTTAGCCATGGCATCGGTCAGGCCAGGCGAGTGCATGGTTGGCCACGGCCATGGCACGGGTCGGGACGTGGCGAGGCCATGGCAATGCATGGTTGGCCACGGCCGTGGCACGGGTCGGGCCATGGCGCAGGCCATGGCAGTGCATGGCCCTGGCACGGGGCAAGCTTTTAGCAATGGAAAATGCATGGCCATGGCACGGGTCGGGACGTGGCGGGCCTTGGCCATGGCACTGGTCGGGCCATGGCGGTGCATGGCCATGGCACGAGGCGGGCTTTAGCAACGGAAAATGCATGGCCATGGCACGGGTCGGGACGTGGCGGGGCCATGGGAGTGCAAGGTTGGCCACGGCCATGGCACGGGACGAGGCCATGGCGGTGCATGGCCATGGCACGGGGCGAGCCTTGGCCATGGCACTGGTCGGGATGTGGCGAGCCATGGCGGTGCATGGCCGTGGCACGGGCGAGGCTTTTGCAACGGAAAATGCATGGCCATGGCACGGGTCGGGACGTGGCGGAGGCCTTGGCCAGGGCAATGGTTAGGACGTGGCAGGCCATGCGAGTGCATGGCCATGGCACGTGTCGGGACGTGGCAGAGCCATGGCGGTGCATGGCCATGGCACGAATCGGGCTTTAGCAATGGAAAATGCATGGCCATGGCACGGGTCGGGACGTGGCGGGCCTTGGCCATGGCACGGGTCAGGCCATGGCGGTGCATGGCCATGGCACGGGTTAGGACGTGGCGGTGCATGGTTGGCCACGTCCATGGCACGGGTCGGGCCATGGCATGGCACGGGCGAGGCTTTTAGCAACGGAAAATGCATGGCCATGGCACGGGTCGGGACGTGGCGAGGCATTGGCCATGGCACCGGTCGGGACGTGGCAAGCCATGGCTATGGCACGGGTCGGGATGTGGCGGTGCATGGTTGCCTTGGCCATGACACTAGTCGGGACGTGGCAGGCCAGGCGAGTGCATGGCCATGGCACGGGGCGGGCTTTTAGCAACGGAACGGCAATGCATGGCCATGGCACGGGTCGGGACGTGGCGGGCCTTGGCCATGGCACTGGTCAGGCATGGCCATGGCACGGGTCCGAAGGCATGGCATGGCGCGAGGCATCGCTCGAGAGTTCAAATCCTATACCAAAGGCATGGCAGTGCATGGCCATGGCACGGGTTCGGACGTGGCGGTGCATGGTTGGCCACGGCACGGGTCGGGACGTTTTGTGCATGGCCATGGCATGGGTCAGGCCGTGTCTCCACGCCGTTCCACGCGCTTAATGTCTAGTGCTAGCCAAATGCTTAGCAACATGTCAAACGCAATGATGGTAGTGGTCGTTGGTGGCGGTGATGGAAAGTAACGGTGGTTTGCGGTAGCGACCGGCGACGGTTGGTGGACGCTTGGTGGTTGGCGCCGGCGGTTTTAAGTCGGAATCACTTATAGCGGTTGCGACAATGGAATTTACTCATGATTAATGGTGGTTGGTCATCCATATGGTTTTACAAAAATATTATGTATTTTTCCTATTTTTAATCTATTTTTTATTGCTTTTTTGTAATTTTAAATATTTGTTATGTTACTTTTATATAAAAATAATTACACTTATGTGTAATATTATATTACTAGATAAATTGGAAATTTTTTCCATTATTTTCCCTATTTTTATACTAATTTTCCTATTTTTTACTATTGTTTCATGTATTTTTCGTTTTATAATAAAAATAAAAATAAAAAATATTTTTTTTTGTAAAAAATATCATTTACAATGTGTAAAAGTCATTTATGAATATATTAGCTAAGTTGTACCTTGGTTTGTGCTATTTGGTGTTGTACAACTCCATTATGATTCTCCGGCAAAAACATGTCTACTCGTGGAACTTCCGTTGTTTATATTGATTGGTCAAGCTGGCTTAGCAATGTGCTGGGCGCCATCACGACCGGATTCGGGGTCGTGACAAGTTGGTATCAGAGCCTAGGTTTACTAGGCCTCATGAGTCTTGAGCCGGTTAGTAGAGTCTTGTGGATCGGTACGGGGATGCCTGTACTTATCCTCGGGAGGCTGCGAACCTTTAGGAAACACTTCACATTTATTGGAATTCTTATCGTGCGTACGTGATTCAGCTTGAGATATACCTTTTTGAAACTCCTTCCGCACGTCTGTGTACTCTTCGAGCGCTCAGTAATATAATTGACTTATGGCTTGCGATTCCCTGGTCGAGGGGCGAGATGTAATCATGATCTGCAGTGTAAGAGTTCTAATAAGGCACGAGTGGTTCTGTTCAATAAGACAGTTGAATTACAGCTGAATAAGGATGAGTGACGCCCGAGAATTGTTTACGGTGTTCAAGATTTTACTTGTAACAGTCAGGTGTCTTAAGATTGTGCATGTGGCTAAAGATGGTGGTTTCATTAGAAGAGATCAGTACTTGTGTTATATTATGTGAATGATGGGATTCTATGTAATCCGTATTGGAAGGTAATGATAACGAATTCAAATCGGTTCTTCAAAATAAAGTATTATAGGATGTGATCCTTCTGGGAAATATTGAGAGAGTATTCAGTGGCCTATATGTCTTAGACCGTGTGGTCTTATGTACGAGTCTCGTGTGGAATGAGTTGATGTGTTATGGTGCTACGATAATGGCTAATATGAAATTAGAGATGAATCAGAAAGGAAACTAGGTAAATGGAACGACTTGTTAATAAACCAGAATGGTATAAAAAGGAATACGATTGATTCCTGGTATGTGGTTGAAGTAATGAGTCTTACAGACATTGCAGTAAAGCTTTTGAGTGCTGGCAGTTGTGTAACTTGATATGGGTATAAGGACTCAGTCCTGACGGTTTAATTTATGCAATGTAATTGGGAGAAAGAGTTTGCAATGTGTTATACCGTGGTTTGAAAATGAGTGTATTTTTCCTGTTGGTATGCAAGGCTGGGAATGTGTAATGAGTTTTCTCTATATGGGATCATGAAAGCCCTTGACGAGTTGAGTGCGCCGATGTTTGCGGCGTAGGAAAGGAATACAAATTTCCATGTTATCTTAGGGTGGTGTGGCATATGCGATGTGTGATGGAAAGTTGATAATGGTATATTCTAGGTTTTGAGATCAGTTCATAATATATGGGAAGTCAATAAAATTATTGAGCAGCGCGGATAGCTGCAGATAAATTAAGAATCGATCTTTTTTATGATTTAAGAAAATGGTACTGCTATTCTAGTAATTTGGCAGGGAATATGGTCCAAAAGGGATAATATTTAGTGGTGTGTTGGTATCCTCGTGTTAGGTTGACATTGATGATTGAGTTGTAAATGGCATAAGGAAGTTTCCGAATGGCTTTTGTGGTATGAATAGACGCATGATGTGCGTTATGTATTTGTACGGTGAAGTACGGAATCAGGCATGGTGATTCATGTGATATATATGTGTAGGAGACTTGAAGTTCTCGTTAGTCCGCCTATACGGTGGTTGTATATCGTGTGTATCGGCACCGTTTTGTGATTATTGGAAATCGGAAGCCCTAGTGGCTCTCTCTTAGCTTGATATGATGAATTTGGGTTATGATACCTTATTTCAGACCGGTTGACATAAGACAGGTCGTCTAGACAAATGTGATATGGACGATGTCGGAAAATGACACAAATTGCGTAGCAGAGAGCATCAGAGTATGCTCCAACAGAGTAGTTGTACACAGGACCAGCGGACGGCTGGTAGGCATTGCTTTGTCAGTTGGACCTTAGTGGCGGATGTTAGTGTAGAAGTATCTACCATTGATTAGTTCTGGTATTGAGGAACTTTGTCGGATGCGTTTCTTGTGGCCAAACTTGAGGCTATATATGTTTATTATTGTGACGACCCGGCTCGTCGTCACGAGAATTACCACCCCGTTATGTTGTAAATGCATGTTTTATGATTTTATATCAGTGTTAGAGTCTATCGGGTGAGTTAGGAGTGAATTGGATTGAAACATGAGGCATATAGCCTTTTTGAAGGAAACTTGAATAAAGAAAGTCAACCCGGAGTTGACTATTTGGTTAGAGGGTTCGGAATCAGGTTCTGATGATTCGGTTAGTTCCGGGAGGTGATTTGTGACTTAGGGGAACAATCGGAATTGAATTTGGAAGCCCGGTGTAGAAATAGGCTTGAATTGGCTAAGGTTGAATTTTGGCGAAATCTGAACGGTAGGTGAGATTTTGATCCGGGGGTCGGAATGGAATTTCGACAGTTGCAGTAGCTTTGTTAGGTGATTTTGGATGCGCCTGCAAAATTTCAGGTCATTCGGACGTTGTTTGGTCGGGTTTTTGATCGAATGTGTAATTCGGAAAGTTTTAAGAAATTTAGGCTTGAATCCGTGTGTAATTGGTGATTTTGATGTTTAGGATGGTGTTTTTATGATTGGAACAAGTTCGTATCGTGTTTTGGGGTATGTTGGTGGTTTTCGTTGGGGTCCGGGGGCCTCGGGGTGAATCCGGACCATCATCCGGCATTTGGAAGCAAGAAATGATCCTGCTGTAATCTGCAGATCACTGGGCAGTGATTTGGCCTTCGCGTTCGCGAGGGCACGGCCCGCGTTCGCGTAGGCCAAGTTCGGCAGGCATCGCGTTCGCGAGGGGGGTATCGCGTTCGCGTATTGGAAAGGCTGGGAAGCTTCGCGAACGCGTGAGTGAAGGTCGCGTTCGCGTATGAGGGAATTAGGACGCATCGCGTTCGCGTGGGTTTAGGCCGCGATCGCGAAGAAGGAATTGGCGAGGCCATGCGTTCGCGTGGGAGACTACGCGTTCGCGTAGAGTAATAATCCGGAGGCTGGGAAGTTGACCTTCGCGAACGCGTGAAGGAGTGACGCATTCGCGATGAAGAAGAAGAAAAAGGCTTCGCGTTCGTGTAAGAGGCGTCGCGAACGCGATGAAGAAAATAGGCTGGCAGTGAAGTTAAGTGCAGAACAGAACCAGTCGCGGGTTTAATACCCAAAACCTCCATTTTTGAGTTCCAAGAGAAGAAATTGACGGGAGATTGCTGGGAAATCATCGGGGTTTCGTTGGAGGTAAGTTTTGTGGCTTAATTACATCATTTTAACATGAAATCATTGGTTAAATTTATGTAAATGGAAGATTAAAGGTGGGTTTGAGCCCTAGGCCTAAATTAAAGAAAAACACTGATTCGAGTGGGCAAATGGAGTCCGATTTTGGTAAATTTTATATGCCTAGACTCGTATCGAGATGAGGATTCCGAATATGTAACTTTTGTAATTTTTCGACAAGCGTTCCGAAAGTCGGGTTTTGACAACTTTGGGAATTTTGATGTAAATCGAGTTGTATTGATTGGGTGTCGTCCTATTGGCCTAATTTGTTGTATTTCTACCGTATTTGATCAGATTCTACGCGTGCGGAGCTTGATTCTCGTGGCAAGGGCATCGTGGAGTAGTCGTCGCACCGTATTGAGGTGAGTAATAGATGTGGGTGATGACCGGCGGGTTCGAAACCCCGGTATACCACTTTGTGACGTTGTATAGCGGCGAGACACGTACTCACTTGTGAGTGCGGGGTCGATTGTGAACTGGAGACTATATATTAGTCCGACCTGTTGATACTGTATTATTGGCTATTCTCGAGCCGTTGAACCCCTTCTTGGGCGGTTGAGTATACTTGTGGGCCGTGAGCCAGTTATTGGATCTCGCGAGGATCGTTATAATTGTCTTATCATATAGACATGCTAGTTTACTACTAGTCCGCGACTATTTTTGTTATTATGCTAATTCCAATCTCGGAACTTGATATTCTTGTTTTCCAAGCTGAAAAATGATAAAAGAGTTTTCAAAAACTACATTTGAGCCTGCGAGGCCGTATCCGCATATTAGCCGACTAGTAGTGGATCGGTGCACGCTCCGATCTGAGATATATGTTGGATCGGACTGCGCGCCGCGGAATATCTCTATGAGATGTGCTTGGGTCGTAGGAGCCCCTCCGGAGTCTGAACCCCCACAGTGAGCACGGGTACCCAAATTGGAGTCGGGCTACGCGCCGTAGCGGTCATATCATGCATTGCATTGCATTTAGCTACATCTGCTAGTTGTTATGCTATTTATTGGTATTTGTTGGTACAGGTACAGGGAATATTGATTCTATGACAGGGTAGCTGATTATAGCTTTACATAGTGCTTTATTGCGGATTTCTTATCTGCGCTGTCTTACCCTTGTTTATTACCACTGAGTCTGGCGGTACTCATTTTACTCCCTGCACCTTGTGTGCAGATCCAGGTACCTCTCAGCAGTGATCCAGTAGCTGTGCGAGGCGACATCTGTGGGATATACGAGGTAGCTGCAGAGTCCGCAGGACCCGATATTCCTTCTTACCATCTTTTGATTTTGTATTGACATTTCTTTCCGCACTTGGTATTTTTGTAAACCTTTATACACTTACGTTCGTTAGAGGCTCATGACTCTTGACCCTTGGTCTATGGGAGTTAGTATATTTTGGGACTTGGTCTTCCCCGTTGTTAGTATAAGTATTACTATTGTTTCATATTTTGAAATGCTTAAATGGGTTAAAGAGAGCTTCTAGCTCCGTTGTTGATGTTGATTGGTCAGGCTGGCTTAGCAATGTGTTGGGCGCCATCACGACCGGATTTGGGGTCGTGACAAGTTGGTATCAGAGCCTAGGTTTACTAGGCCTCATGAGTCTTGAGCCGGTTAGTAGAGTCTTGTGGATCGGTACGGGGACGCCTGTATTTATCCTCGGGAGGCTGCGAACCTTTAGGAAAACTTCACTTTTCTTGAACTATGTCGTGCGATCTTGTTGTTCTGAGAACTGAACTTCTATATTCTATTCTCTCGCAGATGGCGAGAACGCGAGCATCAGGACGAGGTGGACGACCTCCATTACCACCTGTTAGAGGCCGTGGGCGCGGTCGTGCTAGAGGTAGAGGTAGGGCGGCTGAGGCAGTGCCAGCTGACCCGCCCGTTGTACCAGTTCAGGAGCAGCCCCCAGTGGTTGATGCTCCAGCAACCTCAGTTCAGGGCCGGACTATATCTATTGCTATCCCTGGTCTTCAGGAGACTCTTGCTCAGATATTATCGGTGTGTTCCGGTTTGGCTCAGGTAGTTTCAGCTACCGCTACCGTAGCGACATCTCAGTCAGGGGGTGGTCAGCAGACCCCTGCAGCTCGCACACCTGACCCGGTTGTTCATGGACTTCACACGCCAGAGGCGGTCCCCGCTCAGGTGGTTGCACCGGTTATTTCTCCAGCTGCACCAGCTCCAGCTCCAGAGCATATGGTTCAGGTTATGCACGATGACAAGCAGCGTCGTCTTGAGAGATTTGGTAGACTTCAGTCCACCCCATTTCGGTGGCGTTGAGGGCGAGGATGCCCGGGGTTTCTTGGATAAGTGTCAGAAGATGCTGCGTACGGCTGGTATTCTTGAGTCCGGCGGAGTTTCATTTACTACATTTCAGTTCACCTGGTCCCGCATTTGATTGGTGGGAGGAGTTTGAGAGGCGTAGGCTTGCTAGAGCAGCACCTCTCACATGGCAGCAGTTCTCTACTCTCTTTCTAGAGAAATATGTACCTCGGTCTCGTCGCGAGGAGCTACGTCGCCGGTTCGAGTGGTTGATTCAGGGCGACATGTCTGTGACCCAGTATGAGCTTAGATTCACTCGGTTGGCTAGGCATGCCACATGGATGATCCCCACTGATAGGGAGAGGATCAGGAGGTTCATTGATGGCCTCAACTACTCTATCCGTATTCTTATGACCAGCGAGCGAGTTCTGTCATCATCGTTTGAGCAGGTAGCTGATATGGCACGCTCCATTGAGGCGGATCGTCGCCGAGAGAGAGAGGATCGGGAGGCCAAGAGGCCTCGTGGTTCTGGCAGTTTCAGTGGTGCTCCATCTAGAGGGCATTCCCAGCAGAGCCGAGGTCGCTCATCTAGACCTTCTCATTCAGGGTCGCCCAGAGCAGAGCGGAGGTTCTTATGGTCGTGGTCGACGGGGGTTTCAGCAGGGTCAGTCATCGCTTGGTGCCCTCCCAGCCCAGAGTGCAACACCTATTTCTCCAGCACCAGGTGCATGTTATGAGTGTGGTGAGTTTGGCCACATGAGGAGACATTGCCCTCGACTACGTAGGGGCAGGACTCAGCAGAGGGATCAGCCCTCCTCTTCAGCACCATCTTAGTCTAGTAGAGGTGGAGGTCAGTCTTCTCGTGGTCGCCCCAGGGGCGAGGAGAGATCTGGTGGAGGCCAGGCACGGTTCTATGCACTTCCTGACAGGCGTGATGCGGTTGCCTCCGATGCTGTGATTACAGGTATCATTTATGTCTGTCACAGAGATGCCTCTGTTCTATTTGATCCAGGGTCCACATATTCTTACGTGTCCACTTATTTTGCACATCACTTGGGTGCGACTCGTGGTAGTCTTGATTTACCTATTCATGTATCCACCCCCGTAGGTGGTACGATTGTTGTGGATCATGTCTATAGATCCTGTGTTATATCTATTGGGGGTCTGGAGACCCAGGCAGACTTGTTATTGTTGGGGATGGTGGACTTTGATGTTATATTGGGTATAGACTGGTTGTCTCCGTATCATGCGATATTGGACTGTCATGCTAAGACAGTTACGTTGGCCATTCCTGGTATTTCTCAGATTGAGTGGCGGGGTTCGACCGATTTCGTCCCTAGCCGTGTTATTTCGTTCTTAAAGGCTCGGAAGATGGTTGAAAAAGGGTGTTTATCGTACTTAGCTTTTGTGAGAGATGTGGGAGCTGAGTCTCCTAGCATTGATTTTGTACCTGTTGTGAGGGATTTCCCAGATGTATTCCCCTCAGACCTGCCGGGCATGCCGCCGGACAGGGATATTGATTTTGGCATTGACTTGGTGCCGGGCACTCAGCCCATATCCATTCCTCCTTATCGAATGGCACCAGTCGAGTTGAAAGAACTAAAAGAGCAGCTTCAAGAACTTCTGGATAAGGGTTTCATCCGTCCTAGTGTGTCTCCGTGGGGTGCACCGGTATTATTTGTTAAAAAGAAAGATGGTTCCATGCGAATGTGTATTGATTATAGGCAATTGAACAAAGTGACAGTGAAGAACAAGTACCCTCTACCGCGCATAGATGATTTGTTTGATCAGTTACAGGGTGCGAGGGTGTTTTCTAATTCGTTCGAGCTATCATCAGTTGAAGATCAGAGACTCAGATATTATGAAGACTGCATTCAGGACCCGATATGGTCATTATGAGTTTCTTGTGATGTCGTTTGGGCTGACCAATGCCCCAGCAGCATTTATGCATCTGATGAACAGTGTGTTCGGGCCTTATTTGGATTCATTTGTGATTGTGTTCATTGATGACATTCTAGTCTACTCCCGTAGTCAGGAGGAGCATGCTCAGCATTTGAGTATTGTGTTGCAGAGATTGAGGGAGGAGAAGCTATATGCTAAATTCTCCAAGTGCGAGTTTTGGCTCGAGTCCGTAGCATTTATGGGACATGTGGTGTCTCGTGATGGTATTCAGGTTGATCAGAAAAAGATAGAGGCGGTGCAGAGTTGGCCTAGACCGACCTCAGCTACAGAGATCAGGAGTTTTCTTGGTTTGGCGGGATATTATCGTCGGTTTGTTCGGGGATTTTCATCCATTGCTTCTTCATTGACTAAATTGACCCAGAAGGGTGCACCATTCGTGTGGTCGGATGAGTGCGAGGGGAGCTTTCAGAAGCTCAAGACAGCTTTGACCACAGCTCCAGTGTTAGTATTGCCATCAGCTTGAGGTTCATATACCGTTTATTGTGATGCCTCGAGAGTGGGGATAGGTTGTGTGTTGATGCAGGAAGGTAAGGTAATTGCTTATGCTTCTCGGCGGTTGAAGCCACATGAGAAGAACTATCCTGTTCATGACTTGGAGCTAGCCGCCATTGTTCATGCATTGAAGATTTGGAGCCACTATTTGTACGGCGTGTCTTGTGAGGTGTATACCGACCATCATAGTCTCCAGCACTTGTTCAAACAGAAAGACCTTAATTTGAGATAGCGGAGATGGCTAGAGTTGCTGAAGGATTATGACATTACTATATTATATCATCCGGGGAAGGCCAATGTGGTGGCCGATGCTTTGAGCCGGAAGGCGGTCAGTATGGGGAGCTTGGCATATATTCCAGTCGAGGAGAGGCTATTTGCTTATGATGTTCAGGTGCTAGCCAATCGGCTAGTGAGGTTAGATATTTCGGAGCCCAGCAGGGTATTGGCTTGTGTTGTATCTCGGTCATCTCTATATGATCGTATTCGTGAGCGCCGGTATGATGATCCACATTTGGCTGTCCTTAGGGACAGAGTTCAGCATGATGATGCTAGAGATGTCACCATTGATAGTGACGGCGTATTGAGGATGCAGGGCCGGATATGTGTGCCCAATGTTGATGGCCTTCATGAGTTGATTCTGGAAGAGGCCCATAGCTCGTGGTATTCTATCCATCCAGGAGCCGCTAAGATGTATCAAGATTTGAAACAACACTATTGGTGGAGAAAGATGAAAATGGACATTGTCGGACATGTAGCACGGTGCCTCAACTGTCAGCAGGTTAAGTACGAGCATCAGAGGCCCGGTGGTGTATTTCAGCGCATTGTTATTCCTGAGTGGAAATGGGAGAGGATCACTATGGACTTTGTTACTGGACTCCCTCGGACGGCGAGGAAGTTTGATTCGGTATGGGTGATTGTGGATAGACTGACCAAGTCAGCTCACTTCATTCCAGTTAGTACTACCTACAAATCAGAGCGGTTGGCAGCGATCTTTATTTGAGAGATTGTTTGGTTGCATGGGGTCCCAGTGTCTATCATATCCGACAGGGGTACTCGGTTCACTTCTCGGTTTTGGAGAGCATTTCAGCGAGAGATGGGTACACGGGTTGAGTTGAGTACAGCATTTCACCCCCAGACAGACGGACAATCTGAGCGCACTATTTAGATCTTGGAGGATATGTTGCGAGCTTGTGTGATTGATTTTGGTGGTTCGTGGGATGAGTTCCTACCACTTGCCGAGTTTGCCTACAACAACAGTTATCAGTCGAGTATTCAGATGGCCCCGTATGAGGCATTGTATGGCGGGCGGTGTAGATCCCCCGTGGGATGGTTTGAGCCTGGTGAGGTTAGATTGATAGAGACTGAGTTAGTCCAGGATGCTCTGGATAGAGCAAAGTTGATCCAGGAGAGGCTTCGTACAGCACAGTCTCGTTAGAAGAGTTATGCGGACCGTAGAGTTCGAGAGTTGTCGTTCATGGTTGGTGACAGAGTATTGTTGAAGATTTCACCTATGAAGGGTGTGATGAGGTTCGGGAGGAAAGGGAAGCTGAGTCCCAGGTATATTGGCCCTTTTGAGATACTTAGGAGAGTTGGAGAGGTGGCATATGAGTTAGCCTTGCCACCCAGTTTATCCGGCGTTCATCCGGTATTCCATGTGTCTATGCTCCGGAAGTACATTGGAGATCCGTCTCATGTATTAGACTTCAGTACCATTCAGCTTGATGGTGATCTATCCTATGATGTGGAGCCTATTGCCATTTTGGGACGTCGGGTGAGAAAATTGAGGTCTAAGGAGATTGCATCAGTTAAGGTTCAGTGGAGAGGTCGACCCGTGGATGAGGCCACTTGGGAGACCGAGCGGGAGATGCGGAGCAGATATCCTCACTTGTTTGAGACTTTAGGTATGTTTCTTCACCCGCTCGAGGACGAGCGTTTGCTTAAGAGGGGGAGAATGTGATGACCCGGCTCGTCGTCACGAGAATTACCACCCCGTTATGTTGAAATTGCATGTTTTATGATTTTATATCGGTGTTAGAGTCTATCGGGTGAGTTAGGAGTGAATTGGATTGAAAAATGAGGCATATAGCCTTTTTGAAGGAAACTTGAATAAAGAAAGTCAACCCGGAGTTGACTATTTGGTTAGAGGGATCGGAATCAGGTTCTGATGATTCGGTTAGTTCCGGAAGGTGATTTGTGACTTAGGGGAGCGATCGGAATTGAATTTGGAAGCTCGGTGTAGAAATAGGCTTGAATTGGCTAAGGTTGAATTTTGGCGAAATCCGAACGGTAGGTGAGATTTTGATCCGGGGGTCGGAATGGAATTCGACAGTTGCAGTAGCTCCGTTAGGTGATTTTGGATGTGCCTGCAAAATTTTAGGTCATTCGGACATCGTTTGGTCGGGTTTTTGATCGAATGTGTAATTCGGAAAGTTTTAAGAAATTTAGGCTTGAATCCGTGTGTAATTGGTGATTTTGATGTTTAGGATGGTATTTTTATGATTGGAACAAGTTCGTATCGTGTTTTGGGGTATGTTGGTGGTTTTCGTTGGGGTCCCGAGGGCCTTGGGGTGAATCCGGACCATCATCCGGCATTTGGAAGCAAGAAAAGACCTGTTGTAATCTGCAGATCACTGGGCAGTGATTTGGCCTTCGCGTTCGCGAGGGCACCGCCTGCGTTCGCGTAGGCCAAGTTCAGCAGGCATCGCGTTCGCGAGGGGGGTATTGCGTTCGCGTATTGGAAAGGCTGGGAAGCTTCGCGGACGCGTGAGTGAAGGTCGCGTTCGCGTATGAGGGAATTAGGACGCATCGCGTTCGCGTGGGTTTAGGCCGCAATCGCGAAGAAGGAATTGGCGAGGCCACGCGTTCGCGTGGGAGACTACGCGTTCGCGTAGAGTAATAATCCGGAGGATGGGAAGTTGACCTTCGCGAACGCGTGAAGGAGTGACGCGTTCGCGATGAAGAAGAGGAAAAAGGCACCGCGTTCGCGTGAGAGGCGTCGCGAACGCGATGAAGAAAATAGGCTGGCAGTGAAGTTAAGTTCAGAACAGAACCAGTCGCGGGTTTAATACCCAAAACCTCGATTTTTGAGTTCCAAGAGAAGAAATTGACGGGAGATTGCTGGGAAATCATAGGGGTTTCGTTGGAGGTAAGTTTTATGGCTTAATTACATCATTTTAACATGAAATCATTGGTTAAATTTCTGTAAATGGAAGATTAAAGGTGGGTTTGAGCCCTAGGCCTAAATTAAAGAAAAACACTGATTCGAGTGGGCAAATGGAGTTCGATTTTGGTAAATTTTATATGCCTAGACTCGTATCGAGACGAGGATTCCGAATATGTAACTTTTGTAATTTTTCGACAAGCGTACCGAAAGTCGGGTTTTGACAACTTTGGGAATTTTGATGTAAATCGAGTTGTATTGATTGGGTGTCGTCCTATTGGCCTAATTTGTTGTATTTCTACTGTATTTGATCAGATTCTACGCGTGCGGAGCTTGATTCTCCTGGCAAGGGCATTTCGGAGTAGTCGTCGCGCCGTATTGAGGTGAGTAATAGATGTGGGTGATGACCAGCGGGTTCGAAACCCCGGTATACCACTTTGTGACGCTGTATAGCGGCGAGACACGCACACTCTTGAGAGTGCGGGGTCGATCATGAACTGGAGACTATATATTAGTCCGACCTGTTGATACTGTATTATTGGCTATTCTCGAGCCGTTGAACCCCTTCTTGGGCGGTTGAGTATACTTGTGGGCCGTGAGCCAGTTATTGGATCCCGCGAGGATCGTTATCATTGTCTTATCATATGAACATGCTAGTTTACTACTAGTCCACAGCTATTTCTGTTATTATGCTAATTCCAATCTCCGGAACTTGATATTACTGTTTTCCAACTGAAAAATGATAAAAAAGAGTTTTTCAAAAACTACTTTTGAGCCTGCGAGGCTGTATCTGCATATTAGCTGACTAGTAGTGGATCGGGCTGCACGCCGCAGCGAGATATATGTTGGATCGGACTGCACGCCGCAGGAATATCTCTATGAGATGTGCTTGGGCTGTAGGAGCCCCTCCGGAGTCTGAACCCCCACAGTGAGCACGGGTACCCAAATTGGATCGGGCTACGCGCCGTAGCGGTCATATCATGCATTGCATTGCATTTAGCTATATCTGATAGCTGTTATACTATTTTTGCTGGTACTTGTTGGTACAGGTACAGTCAATATTGATTCTGTGACAGGGTATTTGATTACAGCTTTACATAGTGCTTTATTGCGGATTTCTTATCCGCGTTGTCTTACCCTTGTTTATTACCACTGAGTCTGGCAGTACTCATTTTACTCCCTGCACCTTGTGTGCAGATCCAGGTACCTCTCAGCAGTGATCCAGTAGCTGTGCGAGGCGACATCCGTGGGATATACGAGGTAGCTGCAGAGTCCGCAGGACCCGATATTCCTTCCTATTGTCTTTTGATTTTGTATTGACATTTCTTTCCGCACTTGGTATTTTTGTAAACCTTTATACACTTACGTTCAGTAGAGGCTCATGACTCTTGACCCTTGGTCTATGGGAGTTGGGGTATTTTGGGACTTGGTTTCCCGTTGTTAGTATAAGTATTACTATTGTTTCATATTTTGAAATGTTTAAATGGGTTAAAGAGAGCTTCTAGCTCCGTTGTTGATGTTGATTGGTCAGGCTGGCTTAGCAATGTGCTGGGCGCCATCACGAACAGATTTGGGGTCGTGACAATTACGATAAGCAATTTGACTCGACGCGTATTTATTTGGCGAGGGTTACTTGGATCGGGTGGCACGCCGCCACAGCTATGGTATCTAGATCGTGTGGCACGTCACCACGGGTATGTCATTGGAGCGGGTTGCACGCCGCAACAGAATATTGTGAAAATATAGTTAGTTATATGCTACCTGGTATACAATACTTCCTCGCTTCTGAGGAAAAGTCCGTTTTGAGTATCTCTTGGCGAATGGCACATCGGTTGTGTCCTTTTAGGATTTAATAGCATACGTTAATTGTTTCACCGTGGGTGAGGTTGATTGCTTGGGTTCAAGACCTAGATCTGTGCGTGGCTAACCGTTTGAGCTTAGTGGCTTGAGGTGCTTTATGAGTAATAATGTTGGGATAGAATCACGAGTCTTGGCAAGGCCACATGATGTTATGACCTCTCGAGAAGGATTCAGGTACTCTAATTCTATAATGCGAGACGCAATCTTAGTTTTATATTATGATGGCACTGAGGAATTGAACTGCAGCTCTTTTGCCGGAGACAGTTGTCATGAATTGAGTCGTCATGATTCGAGTGTGTGCATACGTTTCTATTGGAGCCTATGTTGTGCTCATCGTGGCTTAGGTCGGTGTTGAGGTGTCTTATCACCAGTGCGGTGTGTTATAATCGAAATGACCGTTGGAGTCATTAATGAATACAAGCATATTGGATCTTAGCTTGTTAGAAAGGTAAAAAAAATCGAGGTTTGGCTCCGAAACCTATTGTGGTGCCAGTTTTAAAAGGGAAATGGATTCACGAATGGTTGACCTGAGAGATGGGTTCGGTATATCGCGTGCTTCAGCTGCCGGGGGGCAGGATATGGAGGTGTTGGAATAAGACTCTATCTAATGAAAGAGGTTTTCAGCTAGTATTTGGTTATTGTGGCCTGTTGTTGTGATTAGAGTCTATCGTCTCGAGTGATGGGGTTGTCGATACATCATATGATCTCACCCGGATGTAGAGAATGTGGGTTATTGCAGTGGATTCGAGTGTATCCTGAGTATAGGCAGGGGATTTGCATTTGTCATATGATTTCAGAAAGTGCAATGTGATTTATGGTCCAGATGGTCTGTAAAATTTTGACTATATGGTGTTTTCGGACTTATGTGAGATAGGTTGACGTATGATCGCCCGAATATATGCTTGGTAAGGTCATTCAGCCATTGGGTTGCTTCTAGTACAACTCTGAGTACGCTCGAGGGCGAGCGATTGTTTAAGTTGGGGAGAATGTAACGACCCGGCCCGTCGTTACGGGAATTTACCACCCCGTCATGTTGCAATTACATGTTTTATGCTTTTATATCGGTGTTAGAGCCTATCGGGTGAGTTAGGAGTGAATTGAATTGAAAATGAAGCAAATAGCATGTTTGAAGGAAGTTTGAATATGAAAAGTCAACCAGGAGTTGACTATAGAGTTAGAGTGCTCGGAATCGGATTCGATGATTCGACTAGTTTCGGGGGATCATTTATGACTTAGGAGAGCAATCGAAATTGAATTTGGAGGCCCGGTGTAGAAATAGGCTTGAATTGGCTAAGGTTAAATTTTGGCGAAAACCGAACGGTAGGTGAGATTTTGATCCGGGAGTCAGAATGGAATTCCGACAGTTGCAGTAGCTCCGTTAGGTAATTTTGGATGTGCCTGCAAAATTTCAGGTCATTCGGACGTCGTTTGGTCGGGTTTTTGATGGAATGTGTAATTTGGAAGTTTTGAAGAAACTTAGGCTTGAATCCGTATGTAATTGGTGATTTTGATGTTTAGGATGGCAGTGAAATTAAAACCAGAAACATTTCACTTACGGGTTCATATACCCAAAACACCATTTTTGAGCCCTAGAGAGAAGAAATCACGGGAAAACGCTGGGAAATCATCGGGTATTTATCGGAGGTAAGTTTCTTGACTCAAAAACATCATTTTATGGTAGAATTAACATCAATCTTCATGAATTTGGGTAGAAATTATGAAGGATGGTGGCCTAGATATTGAAAACGAAAATTTGGGTTTTGGAAGGCCAATCGAACTCCGATTTTAGTAAATTTTATATGTACGGACTCGTGGCGAGACGTGGGTTCTGGAAATATGAGTTTCGAGATTTTTCGAGATGTGGGCCCGGGGCTCGGGTTTTGCCAATTTCGTGATTTTTGATATTTTTCGAGTTCTTTCGATTGGGTTATGTTCCATTAGCCTATTTTGATATATTTGTGCTGATTTGTGCTAGTTTTGACGTGCGTGGATGCCGGTTCGAGGAGCTAAGGCGTCCCGGGCATGAGCTTTCGTCGGTTCGAGGTGGGTAATACTTGTAAATGATGTCCTGAGGGTTAGTAAACCCCGGACTTGCACATCTTAGTGTTGTGTTGAGGTGACTTGCACGCCGGATAACGGGCGTGGGGTAGAGCACCATTAGGGATTGTGACTTGGTCCGTCCCGCATAATAAATAATAACACCTAATTGTTGAAGTGAATTGGACTAATTATCATGTTTGGACTTCGTGCCAATTATTTGAGTCTTTCAGGGATTGGTACCACTGTTTTGATAACACTGTGCATATTTTATTCTAATTTAAGGTTTTAAATGGTATTTTTGCTATTTAGCATTCTTATAAGGTTATAAAAAAAACTTGAACAAGGTCTTAATAATATTTTAGCTGTGAGCTAATGTGATATTGTTGCCCGTAGGGCTTTTCTTGATTATTTGTTAGACTGATTGGGGCTGAGGGCCATATGTTAGGGCATGACATTCATATGAGCATATGCATACACATGCATGGATCGGACTGCACGCCGCAGTGGTATATGGATCGGGCTGCGCGCCGCAGCAGGTGTGATATTATTATTGTGCTTGGGCTGTAGGAGCCCCTCCGGAGTCTGAACCCGCACAGTGAGCATGGGTACCCAAAAATTGGATCGGGCTACACGCCGTAGCGGTCATATGCATTGCATGGCATACATACATTGGTTTACGTGTACTACGTGTCATAACATTCAGCACTCATACATTACTGGCACACATGCATTAGTTGCCTTATTGACCAGATCTCCTGGTGTAAATTGATAAGGAGTGCTGAGCTCGAGGGGCTGATTTGAGTGCGGACTTGCACTACTTGAGATTGTATCCAGGTATTGGTATATTATTATGAAATAAAGTAGCTAAAATTGAGATTTCTAAATAATCTACTCACATATGCTTGAAAGGAATAAAAAGATAGTTATGTATTGTGTAGCATGAGATAGTGCCTATCGTGGTTTTCTTCCCTTCAGCATTATTTACTTTTATTACTGCTGAGTTGGAAGTACTCACACCCGACTCCCTGCACCTTGTGTGCGGATCCAGGTACATCACAGTGGAGCTGATTCTATTGCGGCTCGGGAGTGCTTTTGGACAGTCGAGGTAGCTGCCAGCGTTCGCAGGACCTGATTCTCCAATTTGTCTGTATTTTGTTCTGATCATCCCACACTTGTGCACGGTTATATTCACTATTTACACTTTGTATACTCTGTAGAGGCTCATGACTCTTGACCCTTCGGTCTATGGGAGTTGGCACATGTTGGGACTTGGTTCCCTGTTTTAAATATATCTATCACTGTTGTGCTTAAATTGGATAAAGTGAGCTTGTGGCTCCGTGGTTATTGTTGATTGGTCGGGCTGGCCTAGCAGTGTGCTGGGCGCCATCACGACCGGATTTGGGGTCGTGACATTTTGATTGCTAAGATTTAATGAGATATATTATATTTTTTGAATTAATATTAATATATTTTATTATTTGGGGTTATATTTTATACAAATGTAGTAACTATTATTAATTGTCGCCATATTATTGATATTATCGCTAGTGACTTTTAAAGATATTGATTTTTAGCGGCAATTTAGTTAAACATATTAGCTATTAAAATGAATGCTAAAGGGCAAACTAATTGTCTGTTAAATATGCGGACTTTTTAGCGACAATTATTTTAAATTTAGTGGCTATAAAAATAGTGGTAAATAAGTATAATTAGCCGTTTGGATTGGATTTAGTAGCCATTATAATTTTCGTTAGAGATGCGAACTTTTAGCGGAAATTATTTTGAATTTAATGGCTATAAAAATGGATGGTAAAGAAGTACAATTAGTCGTTTCGATTGAATCTAATAGCCACAAACAATTACCGTTAGAGATACGAATGTTTAGCAGCAATTAATTACCGTTAGAGATACGAATGTTTAGCAGCAATTAATTTGAATGTAGCGACAATAAAAATAGCTACTAAAGAGGTATAATTGACCATTTTGGATTGAATTTAGTAGCCATTATAATTGCCGCAAACAATTGCCATTAAAGATAATAATTTTTAGCGGCAATAAACCATACCTTTTACCAGCTTTTGTGACAAATGCCGCTAAAGCCTTTGCCGACCCCAGCATCAGCGGCAAAAGACTAATGGCTGGTAAAAGATATAGCGGCTATAGTTATTGCCGCTAAAGATGTTTTGTATTGCCGCTAAAAGTCTTTTTTGTAATAGTGATCACCCAACTGGGGCATTATCAATACGGATAAACATCAACCAACAAGTCTGTATTCATAATAATAAAGAGTACAAAAATAAAATAAGGATTCAAAGGAAGCAAAGAAAAACGTGACCTTAGACTTTTAACCCTTGAGCAAAGATATCAAAACAAAAGTTTCCTTCATTATGCCATTGATTCCTAGACAGCTCTCGTGTAGATCATCAACTGCGCGACCGCAGTTGTGACCTATTTGAAAGTATAAGAGAGAGGGGGAGGTGAGGTGAATTGTGGACTCTTAAAAACTTAGTCGATTAACAATGATTTTAGTTTACTAAACTGAGAGCAGAAGTAAAGTGACAGTAATTAAATAACTAAAGACATTCGGTACCCGTGAAGTACTTATGTCCAGTTTCCCTTGGGACATAAGGGTTCCTTTTAGATCTTGAAAGCATTACAACATGGATGGTTTTGATTCAAGCACAGTACTCAGTTAATCTGAAAAAGGACACAACTTTCTTTTGTGTTCTAACTTCTTCCTATCATTTGAGTCACTGATAAACTTTAGATTACAGTGTTTAGGCTAAGAAGTAGGGAGACTTAGAAGACAATGTATGTAGTTGCCCAAGTCTTCCTTTAAAGCCAAGAAGACTTCTTACAGAAGATCGCCGTTGATATCATGACCAAAAATAGAGGCAGAAGATCTTTGAAAAGGATTTGACCCAAGGGGTGCCTCTTCGAATTCTACTATTTGGGAAAGAACAGATTCGATCGTGACTTTCTCTTGTCACAACCTTCATTTACGAGACAATCAACCCCTTGGCCGAGGTTTAATTGAGGAGCTGAATATGGCAATAACTTCTTCATTTGAAAATTGATTGCCTTGATTGAAGCCGAGTAGACCAGCATCCTTTTTGATTCCTTCTATAGAACTATTGATTTTGGAAACTGATCTCATTTTCCTTTTTGATGAGTTCTGCGAAGATGGACAATTAGAAATTCTCATCATTGAAACTTAAGAATTTAACTTAACAATACCCCCTCCCCTTTTTTATGATGACAATTAAGAGAGAATAAAACTTTAAGAAATGATAAGCATTAATTATGAAACTTCCCTGTTTTGCTGACTTGATGTTTGCTGAGAGCTCCTGTGACTTGATGCTTTCTCCCCCTGACTTGCCGCTAAACCTATGTACTTCTGTTACCCTGTTCTCTCTCTTTGTCAACAATCAAAATGGGAAACAAAAACAAAACAAGCGGGACTACTATATGCAGTAATGTACATAATAACTAGCTAAATATTGCAACAAAAGTAATGCCTTCGGCATAGGCAAAGATTATACAGACCCAAGCAAAAGTAAGTTTATGAAAATTACAACAAGAAAAAAAATATTTTTGGACCCATCACACGAGTACACGTTAGTGCCTTCTCGGGAAGTACTTGAGGGTGTTGATCACTTTGGTGCTGAAAGAGTCATAAGAATTCTCGACATCTTTGTCTAGTTTGTCTATTTTCTCAGTCATAGAGTTGAAAACCCTAATTACTTATCTCCGCATAGCTCTTGTATCCATCCTGAGCTTAGCCACATCGGTACTTGTATCCTTAGTGATTTTCCTAATTTTCTCCCCTTGTTTCTTCATCTCAACCACAAGTTGTTTTACCTCATCTAGATATTTCTGCAATGGCTGAAGATTTTTAGAGGTAGTCGACTGAGATGCTGGTTGTTCAGTTTGAACTTCAACTAGCATTGGCATACTTTCAACTTTGGTGCATTTAACCCATCCATCATTACCCAAGGTGTATCCCATTATTGAAAAAGTGGCTTTATCATAAGTGTCGGTGATGTGCTTGGGTGTAAAGGGTGTCAAATCTACCTTCATAACTTCGAAGGTGTGTGAGATGAGCGGACCATATGGAAAACATGTAGTAGAGGAAGATATGTCCCAAATACTCTCAAACATGTATTGATGAATCTACAAAAACCAATCCAGTCTTTAATTATTAACAAGGCAATAAAGGACAAATACATCCCTAGTGGATAAGGAACTAAGGGACCCAGTTCTGGGGAGAAGAGAGGTAGCAATCATATGGGCCAAGATACGATGTTCAAACTTAAGGTTCTTAGGTCCAATATCAGGGGAGTTATCAAATAAAAAGATTTTTTCTTCATCAAAAAACACTTCGAAATCTTTTGGCCAAGAATTTTTCACAAAATCATCAAACCCACTAAACTTAGTAGAGAAAATATTTTCAAATTGATAAGAGTCTAGAACAATTCTAGTGCCTCAAACTATAGTTTTCATGTCATCTTTGCCATTCACAAAAAGATATGCATAAAACTTTCCATAGGTTCCTCATAAACAGAGTTACCAATAGTGTTGAATGGAGAAGAAAGGTGTTGAAAATCAAATATATAGGTCACATCACAGTGCAAATTGTTCATGAGAGAAAGACTTACAAAGCGTCCATAAGCCATAGATTTTGACTTGTAGGACTCAAACCTTATTTTTTTCACTTGGGCCATAGAAGATCAACTTGTTCTCAGGTCTAAAATCAGTTTTTTCCATTTTTCCTTTCTTGCATGCAACCTTCTTGGGGGTTTTCTCCATGGGCCTTTTACTAGTCTTTTTCTGACTTATGAGAGGATTTTCGGAGGATTCACTGTTCTCATTATCAGACTTGAGAAAATCTGAGTCAATAGATGACTCCAAGTCTACAGGTTCTTCAGGATTGAGTGGTTTTTGAAACCGTCGACTTTGTCTGGTTGTAGTGCAGGAAGATGGATTTCTTTTGGCCATGGTGAGAAAGACTTATTTGATATGGGTGAAATGAGTAAAGGAGATAAGAGGGTTTTTTATCGAAATGATTAGGTCTAATGAAGGGTCGCCTTGGTAAGAGGAAAAGCCGAATTAAGTAGGAAGAGATACTTTTGAAGTAACCGATCGATGGTACTGATGAATAAGCAATTGTTACACCTATACAATTAATTAATTCACATACTTAAGTAAAAAAATCTTAAGGAAATAGACAAAAAGATTTGATTTACAAATTGATACAATGCCAATCTTCTTCCTGAGAAAATAAAATTTTTCTTCCAAAAGAGGTTTTGTAAATATATCAGCTGTTGAGAATCAGTATTTATAAACTCTAGTACAATATCACCCTTAGCGACATGATCATGGATAAAATGACACTTAATTTCTATATGCTTTTCTCTAGAATATTGCACAAAGTCCTTTGATAAATAAATAACACTGATATTATTACAAAATATAAGAGTAGCAGTAAGAGATTAAATCATAGTCGAAAAGTTGATGCATAATCCATAGAACTTGTGTACAACAACTTCCAACTAAGTATTCTACTTCAGTTGTTGATAGAGAAACACAATTTTGTTTCTTGCTATGCCAAGATACTAATGCATTTTCCAAGAGTTGACATGTTCCACTATTGCTTTTCCTATCAATCTTATCACCTGCAAAGTCTGCATTTGTAAAACCTTTTAATATGAAATTGTTAGAATGATCATACCATAATCCTATATCAGAAGTACCAATAACATATCTGATAATTCTTTTAACGGCGATGAGATGGGATTCATAGGGAAACGACTAAAATATAGCATACTTGCATAGACTGAACATAATATCTAGTCGACTAGCAATGAGATACAGTAGGGATCCAATCATCCTTCTGTACATGGTTTCATCAAACTTTTTTCCATTGATATCTTCATCGAGAATGGTTGTTGGACTCATTGGAGTGCCCATTGACTTTGCATTTTTCATTCCAAACTTTTTTATAAGCTCCTTAGGGTACTTTGTTTGGTTAACGAAAGTTATTTCATCAACATAAATTTGCGTACTATGAATACCTGAACTAGAATGCTTAATAAAAATAGTTGTATCGATATTACCTCTTTTGAACCCTTAATTTAGGAGAAAAATAATTAACCTTCCATACTGGCACATGGAGCTTGTTTGAGACCATACAAGGCTTTAGTCAGCTTGTATACATGAGTAGGAAATGAGATATTTGCAAATCCCGATGGTTGCTTTACATACACTTCTTCAGAGATATAGCCATTTTGGAAAGCACTTTTATCATCCATTTGAAACAGCTTGAAACATTTGTAAGAAACATAATAATGTTATATTCAAATAGATTCAAGTCTTGCTACCGGAGCGAAGGTTTCGTCATAGTCAATTCCTTCTTGCTGGGAGTATCCTTGAGTATCCTTGAGCAACTAATCTTGCTTTATTTCGAACCACCTAACCAGATTCATTTAATTTGTTCTTGAATACCCATTTTGTTCCAATGATTGAGGTGTTTGAAGGTCTTGGAACCAAATCCCATAATTTATTTCTTTCAAATTGATCTAGTTCCTCTTTCATAGCACTTATTGAGTGTATATCCTTTAGAGCTTCATCCACCTTCTTTGGCTCAAGTTGAGAGATGAGAGCCACATGAGATTTATTCTTTTGGGATCTTCTCGTAGTGATTCCTTCTTGTGGGTCCCCTATAATAAATTTGTCAGGATAGCCAGGTTCGCTGATGAGTGGTGATTTTACCACTAAATCTAGTCTCTTTTCCTTAGTTTTTATGTCCTTTAACTATAATATGAGGTTGTTTATGGTGTGTATTAAGGAAAAGACGCAGAAGCGATCCCTCTTCTGTAAGGGGATACACACTTCTGCGGAAACGACTGAGCATGGAAGAAACAACATCTACAGTTAGAGTATTGCTTATATGGTGTCGCATATGCGACTTTTGCACCGCATCTGTGAAGCAGTGTTGGAATCGCTTCCGCGTTAAGGAATCCGCATCTACGTGAACTCTTCCGCATATGTGAAAGTCGGGCATCAGATTTGGCAAATTGGTCTTTTCACATTTTTTGAACCCCAAACCATTTTTATACTCGTCCAAGCAGACTTTTTAGAGATACTTTGCTTATTTTCAGTTGTAGGGCTAGAGAGAACAAGTATTGAAGCTAGGATTTTGCACAAACACTTGGGTCTTGAAGATTGAAGCTTGTGGTTAAGATTTTCTTACCCATTTATGTTTATTTCTTCATTTTTTTGCTTTGTATTAAATATTTAAGTGTGTAATATTTATTTCCAATACTTGAATCTTATTTATGGAAGTATTCATATTTGAAATGTGGATTTGTTGTGCTTATGTATTGAATAATTTTTATATATTTATGAAGTGAGTTATTGTTACTTTAATTATTTTTGTTCTTTAATGTTTCTAAATGGATTAGCTAACCCTAGGACTCGCTAATTAACTCTGAATTAATTTTGAAAAAGATAATTTGGGTTGAGAAAGATTAATTAACAAGAACTTGAGGCTTTAACCCGCATTTTATATATTCTACCTATGGATGGGATTGAACTACTTGTAACCCATTCCGGGTGTGCTTAATCTTCTAATTATTTTAGGGATAATTCAATTAGGAAGTATTGTTAGTCTTTAGAAGAAGCTAATTAAGAATTATTGTTCGTGACTAATTAACATAACCTCACTCATATTTGTAAAATCGTGAAATACATTGGATCATTACTTGAGTGTAATTCCCGACGCAACCATACTTGTAACCATTGATCATTTTACTTGCTTTCTAGGTTAGTTTATATTTTCGCATTAAGATATAAACATTTTCAAAATCAAATTCTTATTTTTTGGCATTGCGTGATAAGCAATAATTTTCTTACATTCCTAATTGCCTACACATTGTTGTCTGTGATATTCGACCCCGACTCATAGTTGGATAAATTATATTGCATTTGACCATGTCTATTTCTTTTTAGTATTGGACTTAGACATCATCATTCATCCTTCCATTCATTTGGAGTCTCGGGCTTCAAAGTCAGAGCCTTCCCTGCTTCACCCATTCATTGCCATCAATCGGCTGGGCTTTTCTGGTACTCTGCGGAAGATGCGTGAATTGGCCTGCTAAACCGATCTTTCTTAGGGAGGGTGACCATCTTATAATTGAAGATAAGCACCGAAAGTAAGAGAAGTGAAGCTTTAGATTGAGTAGACATCAAAGGGGAAAGAAGACGATAGCCTGCACCGGCTAAGCGTTGTAGAACAGATATTGAAATGATTTGATGGAAGATCTCTTTCAACATTGGTTGACTGATCTGTTTGAGATGGTTCATGAATTTCAACAAGTTCTTCAACTTGTTGAGTTGGCTGATCATCTAACTCACTTTGATGATTTATTTCTGTAGTGACAAATTTAGGGATAAAAGGAAGTTCCTCATCTTCAAGAGATTTTTCACTCCTTGGACGAGGATTAGTATCAACCAAAATAACATGAATTGATTCTTTAATACAGAGAGTTATTTTATTATAAATTCTATATGATCTACTTTAAGGAGAATAACCAAGAAATAAACATTCATCAGTTTTAGGATCAAACTTACCCAAATAGTCTTTTCCGCTGTTGCGAATGAAACATTTGCATCTAAAGGGGTGAAAATAGCTAATATTGGGTTTCTTACCGCTCCACAGCTCATATGGAGTCGTTTTTAGAATTGGTAAAATCAGGCACCGGTTGATAATATGACAAGCCGTGCTTACCACATCTACCAAAAAATGATGAGGTAGAGAATTTTCTACTATCATAGTTCTTGCCATATCCTGTAGGGTTCTGTTTCTTCGTTTTAGCACTCCATTTTGTTGCAGAGATCTTGGTGAAGAAAAATTATGAGAGATTCCTTAATCGTTGTAAAATTTCTCAAAAGCTCTACTTTCAAATTCTCCTCCATGATCACTTCTGATAGAAGAGATGTAGTAACCCTTTTCTCATTGAACCTTCTTACAGTAAACTTTAAAATTCTTTAGAGCATCATCTTTATGACTTAAAAACATAACCCAAGTAAATCTAGAAAAATTATTTACTATAATTAAATTATATTTTCCACCAGTTCTAGTTGGACCAAATAAATCCATATGCAGTAGTTGAAGAGGTTTTGTGGTGGAAATAAAAATTTTGATTTTAAAAGATGAGCAAGTTTGTTTTCTGAGTTGAAATGCATCATAAATATGATCCTTTGAAAAATCTAAGTTTGAAAGTCCAATGACGAGGTCATGTTTAGAAATTTTTGAAGAGTATGCATGCTGGCATGACCAAGTTTTCTATGTCATACCCAAGAATCATCAACTATAGAAGCAAGATAGATTTGATCCCTCGGGTTATATAGGTTGCTAATAGTATAAATATTTTTGTCTCTATTACCAGAAAGGATGATTTGACCTGATTCAGCTTCTATGAACCAACCATGTTTCTTAAAACAAACTTCATAATCATGTCACATAGTTGACTAATGCTGAGAATATTGTAGCCGAGTTCATCAACCAGGTAAAATTCATCTACATCACATGTATGAGGAACTTTTCAAACATCGGTTACATTTTCTTTGGGTTTGTTTCATGTTTTGTTCCTCGATCTAGTTTAGTGACTATTTTGAAAAGTTGTTTGTCACTAGTCCTATGTCTGGAACACGCATTGTTAAGATACCATTTTTCTTTTTTATTCTTCTTGTGGTATTCCTCACTGGCTCCTTCATCTGCCATGAGACCAAGTTGCTATGAGTTTTCTTCTTCATTTATTATTTTGTTTCCAGAATCCAAGTTCTCCTGATTCTTCATTGCTATCATCTTCTAGGGATATGAAGCACATATTTGTAATTTGTTCATGATCAGATTCTTCTTCATCACTCCAGGCTCAAAAAGACTTCTTCCTTTGAAGATTCCTTCTCAACTTCTTTTTTAGATCTGGACAGTCATCTTGAATATGTCCATGTTTACCACATTTGTGGAATCTTCCGTCGTTCATTATTCGTTTTTCCCTTTCTGAAACTTGGTTTACCTCTCCTGCTATTCCTGTTTCTTCTCATCATATTGGTTATGACTTAAGAAAGCATGGCTAAGTTTTCATCTTGTTCTCCTCCTTCATTTTCCTCTTCATCTTTTGGTTCAGCCACAGTTGCTTTAAATACGAATGTTTTCTTTTTTGCTTATTAAATATGTCTATCCAAGTGAGTCTTCTCAAAAGCGATTAGATCACCTATGAGTTAATCAAAAGACACTTTATCGAGATCCTGACATTCAAGTGCGATGACTTTTGGCTGACGAATTGTAGGTAGACTTTTGAGAATTTTCTGACATGCTCTCCACTTTTTATTGTTCTATTAAAGGATTTTAAATCTCCAAGAATTTTGCTGAACCCGGAGAACATTTTTTTCAGCATATTCTCCATCCTTCATTTGAAATATCCCATACTCACGAACCAATAGATTTATCTTTGTTTCTTTTACTTTGTTTGTCCGTTCATATGTGACTTCCAATTTATCCAACATTTTCTTAGTAGTTTCACAGTTAGAGATTTTTTATATTCTTCACCACTAATAGCATTATACAACAGATGTTTTGCTTTGGATTTTATAGTTATAACAATAGCTTGCTCATCAGTATAATCATCCAAGTTAAGTGGATCAGTGGATAATATATATTGATCATTTGCGTCTTTCCTATGAGGAATTGGAAGATTTCCTCTTTGATTATTCGCCAGACTTTGATGTCACAAGACGTAGTATACGTTTCCATGCTCACCTTCCAATGAGAAAAATATTGACCATTGAAGTATGGTGATTGAAATTGGGCATTTCCCTCTTGAAATAGTGTACCGACGACTGTGTTTGATCCCGTGATCTTTTTCTCACTAGCTGTTAAGCAAAATTTGTTATCTTTTCTCTGATAATAATTGAAAGTACTAGAGGGGGGATGAATTGTGGTATGTTAAAATCTTAGTCCACTAACAGTGATTTTAGTTGACTAAATTGAGAGTAGTAAAGTGACAATAATTAAATAAAGAAAGACACACAATAATTTTATACTGGTTCGGTATCGTGAGGTACTTGCATCCAGTTTCCCTTGGGTCATAAAGGTTCCTTAGATCTTGAAAGAATTACAACAGAGATGGTTTTGATTCATTTACCACCAACGAAGTACAGTACTCAGTTAATATGAAAAATGACACAAATCTTTTTTGTGTTCTAATTTCTTCATATCTTTTAAGACATTGATAAACTTTAGATTACAGTGTTTAGGCTAAGAAGTAGGGACTTAGAAGACAATATATGTAGTTGCGCAAGTCTTCCTTTTGAGCCAAGCAGCCTTTTTATAGAAGATCGTCGTTGATATCTTGAACAGAAATAGAGGCACAAGATCTTTGAACATGATTTGAACCAAGGAGTGCCTCTTTGAATTATGCTCTTTGGGAAAGAACATATTCGATCGTGGCTTTCCTTTGTCACAACCTTCATTTACGAGACAATCAATCCCTTGACTGAGATTTAATTGAGGAACTAATGGCAATAACTTTTTCATTTGAAAATTGATTGAGTTGATTGAAGCCGAGTAGATCATCATCCTTTTCGGTTCCTTCTATAGATCCATTAATTTTGACAGCTGATTTCTTTTCCCTTTTTGATGAGTTCTACGAAATGAACAATTAGAAATTATAATCATTGAAACTTAAGAATTTAACTTAACACAATTGACTAGAATCCATGTTGCTTGATAGTGGGCAAGTTATTAACTCCTGTGTATTTATGTTATACATGGAGAAAGATTTCTTGTCTTGCCTCACAAAGAACATAGACTTAACAACACAAGTAATAAATGCCATTAGCTATTTATTATCTAATTTCAAGAATTTCAACTTGATGATCCATTTTCTTTTAGCCCATTTGAACTTCATGTGATCGTCTAAGACCAAGACATGGAGCTCGTCTTTTAATAGTTCAGCAAATGAGAGTCGACCATTCCAGTCAGAGAGATTAGTGCTGCTGAACTTTGAGAAGAAACCTCTTGGCAGAGTAGTATGACCAATGTAGCTCTCATTAACCATATCCAAAACATCAACTTATATATCAAGATCATCATCCTCCGTTTCAACATACCAAATGCAATAAGCAACCCCCATTATGAAGAGGAAGGAAGACCTCAATGCTCTTCCTCTTTCGGCTATCTCATTTCCTATTCAATAAAATAGGTGGTGGAACATTAACAGCTTGCCAACATTAAGTGGTTTGATCACTCCCAATACCAAGAACGAGAATTTCGTAACCGAGTGAATATTGATGTTGATCTTCTTCATGAACAGAAACCAACTTGACGGCAAGTTGGTTAAATGGAACAAAATCCAATGCAATGCACAAACTAGGATTTTGTGGATTGGGATAGCAATACTTTGGAGCAATGTAAGGCAATGTATACGATACCTCAAACTAGGAGAAGAAAAATGGGTAGCAGTTTGCTACAGATATAAGCCTTCACTACTTATACAGAGTTATGGTAAAGTCATCTTTGTTCTCTTTCCTAATTTCCACATCATCCAAACCCAAACAACAAAAGTTGGAATGTCCATAATGAAGGAAGGAGAGATGAGTGTCATGACCCGCCACATCATTATGCAACGTAGGTGCCATTTGGCATATATATTTTCCATATGGAATGGTTACATAAGTTAGGGACTAGATCTTGGTGGAATATTCTAGAACTATGCAGAATTTCCTTGGAAATGTTCTAGACATTTATTCACTTGTAGGAAGGTTCTAAAGAAATATAGAGGTTTCCTTAGGAAGACCCTAGAACCCTATAGAGTTGTTAGGAAAGTCCTTAGAAGATTCTAGCTATGTAAAATATTCTAGAGAAGAGAGTTATTTGTAAATACAGAATGACTTGTAGAATAATTATTATTTACATACTATCCCGTAGGTGATTAGTATAAATAGGGGACATTCATTTGTAATTTAAAAAAACCAAGCAAAACAATCAAGTTATCTCTACTACAAAAGCTTCCTTTAGCAATTCTCATGTGTTCTAACATTTTTTAGCGATCTTGAGTGTAGTAAGGCTGACTTGGCATAGCAAGAACATAATCAAGTTGTGCAAGATCGTGAGCGAGTTGCCAAGTGCCGCACGTTTACTTATTTAATAACTAAGGACTCGACAACGTGGTATCAGAGTAAAGGTTATGACTAATGAATGTTAGAATGTACAAGAGATTGCTATAAGGGCGTTTTGTAGGGAACCACGGTCAGAATTATTAAGGGCTTGGTACTTGCAGAAGGGATCAACATGAAGGTCCCTAAGCAAAAGAAGTATCGCGGTGCACGAGATGCGCAGGAGGTGGCAGGCCGGTGGAAGCTAAGGGATCTCTGACAAAGGCCACAATTCGGGAGTATGTGTGCTAGTTCACTGCCTTAATGCTGCAAATTCGGTCATTGTACGAGGAGTATTCCCTCTTTTACTTCATGGCAGAGTTGAAAAATTAGGCAAAGCGAAAATTAAGAAGACATCAAGTAGACAACGTGAACTGGGCCATCGGAGTAGCCTAGTCACTTGTTGACTTCAAGATGGAGCTTGCCAAATCCAAAGAAGGCAACGCCAAGAGGGATAAGGGAGATCATGATGAGGACAATGGGAAATGCATAGCCAAGGAATACTATGGTAATGACAAGGGGCCATACCATAACGGACAATGGTCTAAGAGAAACGGCAAAGGATCGAAAAATGGTAGGGAGTACGTGTCTAAGGGAGGGTGCTACTTCTGCAAAGGGTCACATTGGGAAAGTAAATGCACATTATTGGGGAAGCTTGGAGCAATGATAGGGAACTTTGCTCAAGCACATAAGAACGACACAGGAGAAACCACCTGTATTGGAGGGATACGCTTAGAATCTAAGCTGAAAGTAAGGGATTCCAAAGCCTATTTTGGCACTATGCAAATGGAGTATGGTGGCAACAAGAAATGTTGGACGTATAGATGATGGTAAGTTACAAGGTGATGGCATGCCATCGGACTCAGAGGATGCACCAAGCAGATGGTCCAAGTTTGCTAGTAAGGCTGGACCACGGAGGGCAGCCAAATAGGAAGTGGAAGCATGGACCCGATGCTTAAGAAGCTACTAGACTTGGTTGAGTTATGAGAAGATTCAGGCCAAGAGCAAGTAGGAGCATCCGATGGGTGGGGGATAGAGGCAGTCATTGCTAGTCATCCAAATTACAAACGGGGCAAAATAAAGGTGACCAGTACCTTGTAACATGAGAAGGCGAACCACTTCATAAGGCATCATGGTGAATGGATAAAGATTCCCGACAACGCGAAGGCGATGTGCGCACGTACGTATCGATACTTTGTGCCGAGGGCGACCCAAAATTGGGTGGGGGAGAGTGTCATGACCCACCATATCATCATGCCACGTATGTGCCAATTGGCATATATTTTTGCCATATGGAATGGTTACATAAGTTAGGGACTAGATCTTGGTAGAATATTCTAGAACTATGGAGAATTTTCATGGAAATGTTCTAGATATTTATGCACTTGTAGGAAGGTTCTAGAGAAATATAGAGATTTCCTTAGGAAGACCCTAGAACCCTATAGAATTGTTAGGAAGTCTTTAGAAGATTCTAGCTATGTAGAATAATCTAGAGAAGGGACTTATTTGTAAATACAGAAGGACTTGTAGAATAATTATTATTTACATATTAGCCCCTAGGTGATTAGTATAAATAAGGGACATTCATTTGTAATTCAAAAAAATCAAGCAAAACAATCAAGTTCTCTCTACTAAAGCTTCCCTTAGCAATTCTCATGGATTCTAACATTTCTTAACAATCTTGAGTGTAATAAGGCTGACTTGGCATAGGAAGAACATACATAAGTTGTACAAGATCATAAGCGAGTTACCAAGTGTCGTATGTATACTTAGTTAATAACGAAGGACGTGACATGCGGGTGCATAAATAGGGTATTCCAAAGCCTGCAAACACTTGTGAATTTGAACAAAGACGAAAGTGGCAAGTAGCTCAATATATAAATAATAATGTCATATGTAAGCTTGCATGACTTGTTATTCTCTTCATCAAGCCCAACTAGTTTCATGACTTTGGCCCAGTTACTACTCAATGTTCCTTTCTGAAACTAATAATTTGTATAAGTAATTTCTTAGCAGCAAGGATTGCACTTTTTAATACATGCAAATCAGAACAAAAAAAAATTACTCCTACTACTTAGCACTTCATTTTTCTAATCTGTAAACATATATTGAAGCAGTAGGTTAAATCGACAGAGCGCAGAGAAGATAAACCGAGTAGAGATAGATGGATTTGCTTCTGAATGTGCATAGATTAAAAAATTATTTAAAAATAAATAAATTAAGGGCTTCCACCATATTCACTAGGGGTGGCAAATGGGCGGGTTGGGCTGAATTTAGGCGGGTCAAGATGGGTTAGTCAATAAATGGGTCATTACCCAACCTAGCCCAAAGTGTACTTGGGTTAAGATGGGTTGAGTCGAGATGGGCTAAACAATGGGTCATAACCCAACCCCGCCAACTTGACCCATGTTTTAGAACCATGCTCATCTTGTATAAAAAAAATCTTTTATCTTAAAATATGTAAGTTGACACATATATTTTACGGGTAGGGATTGGGGTGGGTGGTTGGTGCAGAAAAATAAAATAATAGAAAATTAAAATAATTAAAAATTTAAAATACAACAAAAAAATTATCTTTTACAGGGAATTTGTGCGGGGTGTGGTGTAGGGGGTTGGGTGGGATGTGGTGGGGTGGGTGAGTGAGTGGCGTAGAAAAACAAAGAACAAAAAATTAAAAATACAAAAAATAAAAAAATTAGATCAACTAAGTAAATTTCTAAATAAGTTAGGTTGAGATACTCTGTTTTGGGTGAGTTTCATGGGTTATATTTGGGCTGTTAAATGGGTCAGAATGAGCTATAAAAAATTATGGGTTAACTTGGGCTCAACCCAAATTGACCCATAAGCTAAAATGGTTGTAGCCCAACCCATTAATATCTGGGCTAGTTGGGCGGGTTAGATGGGTTTGGCCTCAAATTGCCACCACTAATATTCACAATAGCTGATCCCAAATCTAAAGCAAACAAGGTTTAAGAAATACCATAGAAATTTTTGCCAGTTTTCCCTTCTTGGGACAGCTGTTTATAAGTCTCTCTATTTTTATTTTTCTTGTAATTTTATGGACCTATTCAACTATGGTTTAAAGATTTCTTTTGCGTCCATAAATCTTATGAGAAAATATTAGATCACATGTTAAAATTATGAATGTTATTGCAAATATTAGATGAAAGTCCAATTTTAATATCCGTAAGATGGAGCAAATATATGAGTAAATATTAAACTCAAGTCTAACGTTGTCTTGACAGATAATTTTTTTAAGGGTTATATTTGTAAAACTTTTTAAAATAGTGACCAAATCTAAATGGTAGCTTAATAACGGGACATTTGCGCAAATCAACCGAAATCCAATACCTAATTGGATTTTTGGACTAGCATAATTTGGGCTTTATTTGTTTATTTTTGGAAATTTTACCACCAATAGAATAAGTTAGTACCATATTTATAACATATAAATACCTTTTTAAGATTTTACATAATATAATAACCTTTTTTTATTTTGTAGCAAAAAATTTAAATTTAATACTTTCCTATATTTAAGCCTTATTAGATGGTACAAAATATTTTTCTCTCACCAATTTATGGTATAACTCCCGTTTTTTATGAAATGACGCCGCTTAATACAGCTTAATACACCTAAATACAGATTCACCTCCCCATGATTTGCGCTGAAACGTTATTTTTTTTCGCTTAATACACCTAAATACAGATCATGATTTATAGGAATTCATGTTTGTGCTACGTCATTTCATGTTGTATTATTGAATACAATTCGTTTAATACACTATATACATCATAAAATAACATATAACATATATATATCACGTAATATAGAAAAGGGTTTCTATTTATTGCTAATTAGGTCTTAATGAATGCCTTTTGTGAAAAATTCTCTTTATTTTTAGGCGGGGTATTTGCATCTATACCTGTTTTTGTGCCACATTTTAACTTGCGCCCGCTTTGCAAAAATATAATTGCAAGCGTACCCGCTTTTTCACGAGAAATTTAAAATAGTACCACTGGTCGTTGAAAAATAGTCAAGTTTCAAAAGTCATCAAAATTTAGCCACTTTAAATCTGAGCGAAAATACTGTTTAAAATCGAGAAAAATACACTCGCAAATTTTACGGGAGTTCCAGGATAACTATGCTGGAACTTCCGCAAATTTTACGGGAGTTCCAGCAAGTATAATTATCCAGTATAATATACTGGAGTTTGGAGCACTAGTGCTCCAGTCTTCCGCAAATTTTACAAGAGTTAACAAAGTATACCGGTCCAGCATAATATGCTGGAGTTTGTACACAAATGCATTAGAACACACGTATTTATACTTGATCGGTCCCTGTTGCGGCAAAATAGTGGCTATTTTTCATTGACTTGGTAAATGCTGACTATTTTTTATTGAGTAGTGTGAAAACTGGCTATACCATGAAATTTTAACCATTTTTTCACGTAACTTCAGCCCACAGGGTTGAAGTTTTTCTTTTGTACTGGAAAACTTCAGCCGAAGTTTTTGTCTTTGTAAAATAAAAACTTAAGCTCTAAAGCTTAAGTTTTCCAGTTATAAAATAAAAACTTAAGCAGTTTTCCAGTTATAAAATAAAAACTTAAGTAGTTTTCCAGTTATAAAATAAAAACTTAAGTTTTCCAGCTTAAGTTTACCAGTTATAAAATAAAAATTTAAGCAATTTTTCAGTTATAAAATAAAAATTTAAGCTCTAGAGCTTAAGTTTTTCAATTATAAAATAAAAACTTAAGTTCTAGAGCCAAGTTTTTGTCTTTGTAACCGGAAAACTTTAGCTCTACAGCTAAAGTTTGCTAGTTAAAAAATAAGAACTTCAGCTCTAGAGCTGAAGTTTCTATGTTGTAGCTAGAAGAGCTGACATTTATATGTTGTTATTAGAAAACTTCATCCTAGAACTGAATATTAGTATTATTTTCTTGAGATATTTGTCTTATCTTTGATCCGTGTAATCCGAGACCATAACGTATACTAGTGTGGCAGAAGAATCACAGCATACTTGTTTGTGAGAACAGTTATAATCCTATCAACAGTCTTACACCATCCGTCTTCCTTAAATCAAAATGGAACTAAAATATTTGACAAGTAAACAAAGTATTATTCAACAACTTGGCTACACGAGAAGTTCACCTTCCAACCCAAGGCATAGGAAAATGTAAAAAGGAGGGCGTAAAGGGTCTTGGACAGATGTCGCTGTTGCACTCCAACCATAAATTGCAACAAAGCACCTGCAGAAGCAAACAGAAAGGGAAGAAGGAGAAGAAGAGGACAAAGGGAGGAGAAAGAGAAGCTGAATTTTTTTAAAAAGTGGTTACGGGTGTAAAAAAAAAAAAGAGAAAGCGGCTACAGATTAAAAAGGGGCGCCCAAATAGAGCGCCCCATGCATCTTTTACTTTTTCGGCAAGGTACATTTGCTGGCGGGGGATTTATATCTATACCCGCTTTTTGTGTCACGTTTTAACTTGTATCTGCTTTATAAAAAAAATTGCAAGCGCACCTGCTTTTTACAAACTTCAGCATACGGGGCTGAAGTAGCAAAGATAATCACGCAAAATTTCAGCATTTTAGTAGTCGGGCCAAGTATTTTAGTAGCCGGGCCTGAAATCTAGAACTGAATTTTTTGCTTTGTGACTGGTGAACTTCAGCTCTAGAACTAAAGTTTTTGTTTAATAACTGGCGAACTTCAGCTCTAGAGCGGAACTTTTATTTTATAATTAGTGAATTTCAGCTATCTCTTTTGTTTTTGTTTTCTGGTGCTGAAGTACGCCTTCTCTGTTATAGTACTTGTGATTCTGCTACTATTTTGAAGGAAAAATGCAAGAATTTGCCTGAAAAGGAGGGAAGGACAGAGTTTTGTTTCGTGTAACCAGACTTAACAGTACTCCAGTGAAATCCAATATCGCAAGCCATAATTATGACCAAAGAGAAACAGAACAAGAAGAAGATAGTAATATTCTTGAGATGGCTCATGTGAACTACCAACAAAGGCCTAATCAGTTCACAAAAGTAATTAACTTCGTTTTCACAAGAGAATGCCAAGAGAAACAGCAAGGAGACAGACGTTAAAAAGAGCTGTAGTCATTTAGGATAGTAAATATACAATAGAACTAAATCATTTCAGATCTATAGTTGAAGTTTTTCTGTACAAATAAAAAAATTTTATTTTGTAACTGACTAAGTTTTTATTTCGTAACCGGAGCACTTTAGCTCTAGAGCTAAAGTGATTTAGTTCATTATATGTTTGCTACCCCAAATAACACTCTTTTCACATAACTTCAGCTATAATTATGGCGCCACTTTCTAAATAACTTCATTTGTAGTTTTCTTGGTTATATATATGGTACGGTATTCACGGAATCAATGGCAGTTTGCCAAATAATTGAAGTACGAAAACGAATAACAAAGTAACTTAAGATTTTGTTGTTGCCTCAAATGGTCCACGTCAAATTGAAAAGAAAAGGTGCTTATCATTGATTAAGAAAATAGAAGTTGTAATTTTATGTAATAACTTGTGCTAAAGAAAAAAACATACACTATTTTTTCTGCTAAAAAACGAAAAGCATGTCTGAATAAATATGCAAGAATTTTCTCTCTAGTGCATTGACTAGAAAATAAGATCAAACATGACTAGTAGACTAGATAAAAAATAGCAGAAGAAGGAAGAAGGACAAGAAAATAAGGAGGAGAAGGGGAAGGAGAAATGAGGAGAAGGGGAAGAGAAAATGAGCTGAAATTATTTAAAAAGTGGGTACAAATTAAAAGTAGGCATAGATTAAATTGGAGCGACCAAATAGGACCCCGTGCAATTTTTTACTTTGTTGGTTGACCAAAAATAATTGTATTTGTTAGCTAAAAAGTATATAAAATACAGTATTATATTATATGATAGATATACAAAAAAAAAACATCCATAGCTATTATTTGTAGGAGCAACTAAAAATATACATTTCTCTTCATTCTTCGGGCAGTCAGCTGATTGATTTTGTTTGTGTCAGTATCCAAAGTAGCAAATAAGGAAAATGATTAGTGTTCCTTTTAATTTGTTTCAAGTCAGCTTATATAGTTGCAATGGGCTATTTAATGCTAGTCACAAATCTTTGTTATTTTGACAAAATATATTAAGACTAGAAATCTTTCAAAAAATAACTTATTCCCAAGACAACATACATATTTGTCCAACTACAGACTATAACACACCATTTAAGCCTATCCCATGATAAGCAAATAAGATATATTATTGAAGAAATTGGAGTCTTTTGGAGAAAAAGAAAATGAAATATTTTTGGTTGATTGACAGGAATGGTCTTACGAGGGACTGGTCTTTCAATTTTTTTTGATTTTAAATATATTTAAAAAAGGCAGAATAGCTTAGGAGATACCTATACTTATTCTGGTTTGACATCCCGGTTATTGTATTTCATAAAGTTTCATTTTGACATTTGAACTCGCTCAAAACTAGTATTTTAAATACCTCTGACCATTGACTAAGTTGATGTGGCATAAATATAATTGAGGTGGACAATATGCTTGGTATACACGCGCAAAGTAAGCGTGAAATGGTGGCAAAATAAAAAAAATAACAAAAAATTAAAAAGAGAAGGGAAAAAAAACATAACAACTCATATCACCTTCAACCCACCAACCTCTTCCATTTTGGTGTTGGCATAGCGGCTTTCTTCCCTTCTACCACCACATCTCCACCATAACTACCTCCTTCAACTCTTCCATCATCACCCTTAACCTTCCCAAATTTTACAGTTGTTTATGAGCCATTTCTTTTGCCTCCACCACTATGATAGAGAACCGCCTCCTCTTCTCCCTATTTCTCCATCAATTTAGTCCAAATAAGAAAATAAATAATACAAAATCTGATTATTTAAAGTATTGGTATCTATGTTGGATGAATTTTTGGACTTTTCAAATGGATCGAGCTCAACAAGTTTGCTTCTCAAAGGCAATATACCACCAACATAATTTAGACCTTTACAAGCATTCGTGTCCATAGATCTCATGGCCTTAAACAATTTAAATCCTCTTTTGATATTTTCTTTTCATTATTCTTAAAGATTAAAGAGTTTAGGGTATCAACATAATTAGTTATTGAATTATTACTCTTGGTGCATAATTTGGATTGGTACATTGAGCGGATTTGAGAGTTTTGACGTTTGTAACTTGGAAAAAATAAAGTAGAAAGAGCACGTTAAATAGAGAAGGAAATCTTGAAGGGTGGAAGGAGTAGCTTGTCACCATTTAAGAATTTGTGAGCTTTCAAGGGTGAAAATGGTGCTGATTGGTAAAAGGCCAAGAGCTAAAAACTTGGAGAGAGAAGAAAAAGTGTGCGGTTTTTTTTTTGGGAAAAAATAAAGGGAAAAGGGTCAAAATTATCCCTCTACTATTGTTTAGTGGTTTCTTGTGCCACCCGTTACACTTTTAGGTCATTCTCGTCCCCTACCATTAACAAAGTTTACAAAATTACCCCTAACCCTAAAGGCAAAGGTCATTTTTATTAACACTCAATTATGACATGGATGGTATTTATCTAGGTGGATCGAATGTGTCCTCCATATCATGGAGAGTGAACAACACATATGATCGAAGGTGTTTAAAATATTAGTTTTGATGGAGTTCGTGTCTAAATGAAACTTTATGAAGTTCAACGATCGGGATGTCAAACCAGAACAAGTAGAGGTGTTTTCTAGCCTATTCTGCCATTTAAAAATGACCTCTAGACCTGCGTAACCCTTCTGGGGTTCCTATGATGACCCGGTCTGTTGTCACGTGAGTTACCGCCATATTTTCCCCTCATTAAGTTGTTTCATGTTTCTATACCTGTGTTAGAGTCTATCGATTGGATTCGAATTAATTCTGGTTGAACATAAGGCATATAGCCTTTTAGAGTGAAGATTGTTTATGAAAGGTCACCTGAAGTTGACTATACGGTTAAAGGGATCAGAATCGAATTCCGGTGATTCGGTTAGCTTCGGAAGGTGATTTGTGACTTAAGGGAGCGATCGAAATTGAATTTGGAGTTTCGTTGTAGAAATAGGCTTGAATTGGCTAAGTTGGAATTTTGGCGGAATCTGATCGATAGGTGAGATTTTGATCCGGGAGTCGTAATGGAATTCCGACAGTTGCAGTAGCTTCGTTAGGTGATTATGGATATGTCTGCAAATTTCTAGGTCATTCGGATATCGTTTGGTTGGGTTTTTGATTGAATATTAGTTTCGAAAGTTATATTTGAAACTTAGGCTTGAATCCGTCATGATTTGATGATTTTTGTGTTTAAGGCCGCATTTTTGTGATTGGAACAAGTTCGTATAGTGTTATGGGATATGTTGGCATGTTTGGTTGAGGTCCCGAGTGCCTCGGGGTGATTTCGGGTGTTCAAACGGATCATTTTGGTTAAACTAGGACATCAGATTTTTGCTGTCATAAAGTTGCAGGTGTTTGTTCAATGCGATCGCATAGAAGGTTTGTGGGAGGGTGTGATTTTGTTCAATGCGATCAAGGTCAGTGGTGTGCGATCGCATAGCTAGAGAAATTTGTCTTCAGCGATCGCATAAGTTGTGCGATCGCATAGAGTGTTGGCTAGGGGTCCCACGTCTTGATTATTATTCTGTGCGATCGCAAGGCTTAGAATTCTTTCGCGTAGTGTTAATTTATGAAGCAATGCGATCGCAGGGTGATGAGTGCGATCGTATAAGACATTTTTGGAGGGGTGGCAAATTTGTTCTATGCGATCGCAGGTCTGAAGATGCGATCGCATAGTGGAAAACATAGACGGGCAGAATCAGTAAAAAATCATATCAGTCGCTAGGGTTTCATTATTTCCCCCATTTTTGCACTACATTGAGAGATAATTGATAGAATTCGAAAGGGATTTCATCGGGAAGTGATTGGAGGTAAGTCTCGTGGTCTTAATACGTTATTTTATCAAAGAATCTCTCATTAATTCTCTGAATTTGGGTAAGAAATTAAGAAAATTAGGGCTTTGAGCAAAAACCTTAAAATGGAGATTTGAAGGACTATTTGTGGTCCGAATTGGGAGTTCTTTATATGTATGGACTCGTGTTGAGATAAGGATTCTAAAAATATAACTTTTGTAATTTTTCAAGAAGAGGGCCCGAGGCTCGGGTTTTGCTAGTTTCAAGATTTTTCATGTATTTTGATTGTTTTCGATTGGATGTTGTTCCATTATCCTATTTTGATATATTTGTACTAATTTTGGCTAGTTTTGACATGCGTGGACGCTGGTTCGAGGAGCTAAGGCATCGCAGGCTTGAGTTTTCGCCGGATCAAGGTGGGTAATACTTGTAAATGATGTCCTGAGGGTTAGTAAACCCCGAACTTGCACATCCTAGTGCTGTATTGAGGTGACTTGCATGCCGGATAACGAGCGTGGGTTAGAGCACCATTGGGGATTGTGACTTGGCTCGTCCCGCTTAATAAATAATAACACCTAATTGCTTGAAATTGAATTGACACCCTAATAAAGATATTAATTATCAGGAATTGGACTGATTATCATGTTTTGGGCTTTGTGCCGATTATCTGAATCCTTCAGGGATTAGTATTAATGCCTTGATAATACTGTGCATATTTATATCTCAATCTAAGGTTTAACAATGGTATTTTGCTACTCAGCATTTTTATAAGATTGGGGCCAAGGGCCATATGTGAGGGCATGACGGTTTATGTGTGGAGGCTTTCAAGCCTCGAGTGATATGTGAGCATATGCATATACATGCATGGATTGGATTGCACGCCGCAGTAGTATATGGATCGGACTGCGGGCCGTAGCAGGAGTGATATTGATATTGCGCTTGGGCTGTAGGAGCCCCTCCGGAGTCTGAACCCCCACAGTGAGCGCGCGCGCCTTTGCATGGATTGGGTTGTATGCCATAGCGTCATATGCATTTCATGGCATACATACATTGGTTTACTTGTACAACGTGGAATAACATTTAGCACTCATACATTACTGGCATACATGCATTATTTGCCTTATTGACCAGATCCCCTAGTGGAAACTGTTAAAGAGTGTTGAGCCCAAGGGGCTGATTTGAGTGCACACTTGCACTGTCTGAGGTTGTATCAGGTATTGAGCTGTCATAATGAATGAAAAGATGTTAAAAAGATAATTCTAAGTAATCTACTCACATATGCTGAAAAGGAATAAAATGATAGTGTATTGTAGTTTAAAGACAGTTCTGTATTATATAGCATGAGATAGTGCTTTGTGTGGTTTTCTTTTCCTCAGCATTATTTACTTTAATTACTGCTAAGTTGGAAGTATTCACACTCGACTCCCTGCACTTTGTGTGCAGATCTAGGTACATCACAGCAGAGCTGAGACCACATTGGCTCGAAGAGCTTTACTTGGACAGCCGAGGTAGCTGCCAGCGTCCGCAGGACCTGACTCTCCAGTCTTTTTTTATTTTCTTAGTCTAATCTACACTTGCGCACAGTTGTATACATTATCACAGCTTTATATTCTGGTAGAGGCTCATGACTTATGACTCCTGATTCGGTGGGAGGTTTATACCGGTTTTAGGATGTCTAATCCCGATGTGTTGGATATTATATTCATTATATTTTCATTATTTATGCTTTAAAGAGGGTAAAATGTGAGTTGATCGCTCTGAGTTATAGTTGATTGGTCAGGCTGGCCTAATAATGTGCTGGGCGCC